>CM035850.1:139609697-140132197 GCA_020510985.1 Pholidichthys leucotaenia | reverse complement strand
CACTCCTTTGGCTTTCTGTTCGCGGCTGTGTCTGTAGTGGAAGAACGGAAATGCAGGTTTGTTTGTTTTTTTCAGTGCACCCTAGGACGCACAGTGTGCATCCTATGGTGCCCTCGTGCGCTCTAGGACGCAGAGACGAGCCCGCCCGCGGTACACCGAAGTGCAAGAGGTTAAATAGAGTGTTGGTTATCACAAGGTTATACTCTGAACATAGTGCAAGTAGAAGTTCTCCGTTAGCATTGCACTTGCCTACTCCATGACTGCCTAGCACTCCTTTCCATTTCTCAGTGTCCGAACCAACTCTGGCATTAAAATCTCCAACGAGTATCAGCCTGTCATCAGTCGGTACACGCCTGATAGTCTCACGTAAATCACTGTACAACTTTTCCTTCACCTCCTCTGTGTTGGTCATTGTTGGGGCATATACATTGATGAGTGTGGCATACATCTTCCGCTGTAGTGGAAGTCTCATAGTCATTATCCTGTCGTTGATTGGCACCGGTTCCTCATCAAGCATTGCTGCTATCTCCTTTCTAAATGCAAAGCCCACTCCTGCTTCTCTCCTTTCTTGAGTTGATCTCCCACTCCAAAAGAAGATGTACCCATGGTCTTCCAAGCTGTCATAGCCAGGCAATCTTGTTTCACTAAGTGCAGCTATGTCTACATTGTACCTGTTCATTTCCAGGGCCACAAGCGCGGTCTGTCTTTCTGGGCGCTGTGATGTTGTTCTGTCCAACAGAGTGCGTACATTCCATTCTGCTACACACAAGGTTGCTGTTTTCCTCTTCTTTTGTCTTCCTGCTCCTAGCTTACTTTTCGCTGCCTGTGGGAGTGTGAACAGATCAGCACGGACCTCGTAAGCCCGGGCGGCGTCCGAGCCGGTATGAGTTGCTTTCTGATTGACCATTTCATGAAACTGCTTGCAAAGTATTTGAGTACTGCTAGCTTTTGCTGAACTAGCAGCACATTCTTTGCAGATAAAGGTAATATCAGTGGCAAGGACAAGCCAAGGCAAACTGACTCCAGTATCTGTTGCAGTGACTGACCAGATGATAGGTTTGTTTATCTCTGCTCTTTGTGTAGTGCATGTCACAATGCACCGACTGGCACAGTCCACCACAGACCTTGTGACAGATGTGTTTATCTGCCAGGATGTCCAGTCTTACCCTGTGTAACTGGGAGTGGTCCACCACAGACCTGTGGCAGATATCCTGTTTAGAAGTTTAGAAGGACCATATCATTGTCAGTCATGCAAATACTGACTGAATTAAAGTCTCTTTGTACAAACTACGTTTTAAAACCCCTTAAGCCTCAAGGGTATTTTGATGTATTCCTTGCTGGAGCCGGTAGTGGGTCTGTGGGGCTTAAAAATTCTGTGACAAATCCATTACAGTAGGCTAAATACTTTCATATTTCAAAAAGCACACTAACATATAAGGGGTGGGGGGGGTAGGCTGACTAAGAAGGAGTTATGTCTTTGAGGATCAAGAAGAGAGTTTTTTCACCACAGGGATCCAAGCGCTGCAACACTGATGTTGAAATGTTGAAAAAATATGTTCAAGTGGTCAAATTTGACCACTGCGTCATGGTCAGCCTATGAACTTTTCAGCCCCCTGTACAGTAAATGGGTGGATGTTTACAGCTGAATTCAACAAAAATTCCCACAATGCAACAGAAATTACAGCAACTCACTCAAAAACGTTTTACAATATCATGCTGGATGAAATATGGTATGTAGCTGTAGAAATTACAGCCATGTCTATCAGTGTAGCCAAAATAAATAAAAAAGAATCATCGTTAGTTTGAGCATTACTTTCTGACCACAAAAGACCTAACCAACATACTGTGGAGGAATTGATCCATGTCCCTTTTATGAGTATGACACATGAGTCAACCCTGCCCGTGCAACCCTCCCTAGATGTGACCGTCCCCTTGTAGAAAAACAACCTCAGTGCTCCTGCTGAAGGTCAGTTTTTTAGTCAGACATTTTGTTTTTACGCTGATGTAGTCCCACCCCAGTCCGTGAAAAAAAATGTTAAAAATGTTTTTATGTTACCAGTGCATTAGGCAAAAAAGGTTGGGGACCACTGACCTAGCAACTGGCAATTGGCCAAAAATTAACAAAATCAACATTCAAACCCTTGACCCAATGTGATCTTTCCCATGTTTATTTTGGTCCCCTACCCCGCCAAGATTATTACTTTCCCCACTGTGTGAGGCCATGTACTGTCTCCTTTATCTATGTATGTGGATGCTAAATAAACACTTTAAAAATAAATCTAAATTAACAATCTAAAATAACATATCTTTGTGACAGTGAATAACAGCAGCAGGAACAGCTCCACTTAGCTTACCTCTGTAACTTTTTCCCTTGACTGTATCCAGCTAAAAACAAACCTATACGCTAGGCTAGAAGAAATCAGTCACATTGATGCAGAGCTGATTTAGTGTTAATGTGCCTTCACACCAAATGCGAACAGGCGGCGCCAATGCATACAAAGTCAATGGAAAGAGGTGAGCACATGCGAAATGTCCGAGGGATAGCGCTAGCTTTGAGATTCTACCGTCATCAGAGTAAAAGTATCAACACTGGAGAGTAAACTAGTTTGAAAATGAGACTGACACTCACTTGGAAACAGACGGACCGGGAGCCTTTCAGCTGAATTGGGATGTCAGTTATTTACCCACAGATTCCTGCCACGGACGTGCAAACAAGGCTAGCAAGCTAGCAACATAAACACCCATCAAATTTTCAAGGCAGGGACAACTTTTTCAAGTGTACCCCCCCCCCCCCGGTCAGATGCTGTAAACCTAAGCATGATGTTATTTTGGGGAGTTCCACAGCAGGTTGAACACTGCTGCAGAGGTTATAAAGGCAACTTCGCCTGTCTGCATGTCACTCAGATGGTGAATTCATGTCTATTTGTGTGTTTACACCGAGTTATAATGTAATCGTGCTGCGCGAAAAAATTTGTCCGTCCGCGTTTGGTGTGAAGGTGCCTTTAGAGATAGTTGCAGCAGCTTCCCACTGTGGATTTTAAAAAATCATGAACTACATGCCACTGGATGAAAATGAAACTCTCTGCTCCTGATTTCAGATGGCAACTTTCATAATAAAAGATTAACTATAACAATAAAGGTTGAGATTGTCCATAGTATATTTAATTGATAATTTATCTGGGGTTTTTTTGTGTGGTAGTGTGTTTTGTTCCTATGCATAACGAAGCATTTGTAACTGCAATAGATTTCTGGGAAAAATGGTGTGATAGCTGATAAAAATGCAGGCATGCAAATATCTCTGCTCATGACAGTAACAGCACTCTTCAGTTTCTGGAACAGGTCTTGTCGGATGTACAGCTGGAAGGAAGTGACTAATGCATGGGCTCTGGGTAGAGGGAATCAATTTCTTGGTGGGGATTACTGAATGCAGAGCACTTAAACAAGTAAGTGTTTGTGTTTGGGTGGTATGACTGCTTGATAGCATGCAGACAACACACAAGGCAGTTTGTGTGTGATTACATAGATAGTGGATGACGGGGGGGGGGATGTCTTTGCATTGTAGAAACTGAGACAGTGATATACAAAGAATGCAGATAAAATATGCATTCAGTACATGTATCTACAGGTCAACTGAAGACAAGTGGAGCATTTAGAACAGTCTGTTCTCATCTTACTTCCATTCAAAAAAATAATTAAAAAGACAACTAGGCCCTACAATGGATTGGTGATCTGTCCAGACTGTACCCTTCCTCTCACCCAAAGATGCTGGGATAGGCTCCTGCCCCCCACGACCCAAAAAGGATTAAGTGGTTGAAGATGAATGAATGAATGACCAATAGACCACATCTGTCCAAAGTTGACATTACTTTAATGGTTTTAAAACAAATACCCTGACCCTTGATATAGAAATGTACAGTAACCTGGATGACAAAGACTTAAAAAAAAACAGCTTTTTTGAAAACTACTATAAAGTTGTTGGTCATACTCAGGCACTTGGAACAACAAAAATTCTTCATTTGTCATGCTACACAAGAAACATTTCGTCTTTGGTCCTTTTCCCACCCGAGTAGGGTCCACTGAAACCACAGGCAGAACAATAATAATAATAAAAATAATAAAGAGAAACAGCTTCTGTGTTTCAAGTATGTACATTTCATGAAAGACTGAATAAATGCCAAAATGAGAGAAGAAACAGGACTGAGAATGTTCTTCAGCCATCTATCATGCCTTCATGTTTTTCTGTACATATCCTTAATGGTTATGTCATGGGAGTAAAAAGGTTTTAACTAATGGCTCAAATTTATGTTTTTACAGCAGTTTTCATCAATATAACTTTAGTGAAATCTGAGTCAAAACAATATTTTTTGTCCTCAAGAATGAAAAGAGGCCATAGTGCTACAGATTTTACCAACCACGTTAGAATTTGTCCACGGAGAGCTGACAACGTCATGGCTGAGGTCTTGCTCCACCACTGTTTAAAAATCACTGGAAACATTTAAGTTCTTCAGTAGAAACATTTCCAGTACTGTTTGGAGAGGTTTTTCCCTGTTCTTTATTGCATTCTGAATTTGGTTCAGGTACTTTTTGGCTGTGCTTGGACATGACAATTGTGTGTGTGCTTTTTGGTTGCTCTCAACATCGACACAGCTTTAGTCATCCAACTGTAAACATGGACAACAATTTTAATGAATTTGGCTGCATTGTAAGAGTATGAATGATCAGACAGACAGTTCAGAATGGTTTCTTAAATTCTTTTTTCTTGAACACTGAAAAATACAAAAAAAAATAAGTGTGCTGTACTTGTGTTAAAAAGTTGACAAAAAATAAATAACTTTTTTTTTAACTAAATCAGACATTTGGATGACCCAATACATTTACCAATGGGTCTCTTTCCTCATATATTCTTGTAAACTTCACTTTTACTGCCAAAATCTGTTAAAAGGCAAGGTCAGGCTTCAGAGATGCAAGTTTGTGCATGGAAAAAAAAACCCCAATCCATAAATAGAGTTGAGATGAGCTGTGCAGCTTATAACCCAGTGGACACATTCACGATTAGTCTCCTACAGCTACGCCTCAGCCAGATCCCGTCACTGGCTTAGTTAAAACAGAAAGCTCTCACACATTTGAGGTCCCTGCTCAGCTGCAGGGCAGCCACGTTTGGTAAGAGTTACTGCAGGCAGCCATGGGTGACTGCACCTGCGCTACATAGTAATTGCTGAAGTTGACGTCTCTGACATAGGGAGCAGGCTGGTAATAGCAGGTGATGTTGGACAGAGCAGGGATGGCATTCTGTTCAGCCATCACGCGCAGTGCCAAGGCAGAAATAAGGCCCAGGGTCTGCCGGCGCTCGTGGCCCATCAGACAGACAGTGCTTTCGTCCACCACTTGCCTCAGAGTCACTAGATACTCGTAGCGCTTGTGCTCCATGCCCGTGAAATGGTTTTGCAGATATGCCTCCAGTTTCCTCTGTTGCTCGCTTATGTCTGGGAAGTCGATGAAGAAGCGTGAGCACATGTAGCGCTGCAACTGTTTCATCTGAGCTGCAGAGGACGGCTGGAAGCCACGCACCAGCAAATGGCAGTACTTAAGCAGGCCTCCGCCTCGGATCTCTTCTGGGCTGCGGGTGGCAATAGTTTTGGAACGGAGGTGTTCTAGAGCTTCCTCAAAGTCTCCATACATGCTCTCACCCTGCACTGTAGGATGGAAGGTTTCAGACATGGTGGTCTCAGAGCAACGGTCAAAGAGAAGCAATGAGTCCAGAGTAATCTGGAAGGAGTCAACACTGAACTCAAACTGCCTTCTCAGCGAGTCCACAAACTTCAGTTCCACATTCTTGCCAGTATTGTTGGACAATGAGATGAGGCTCCAGCGGTCTGTTTCATTGCACACTTTCACCAGTTTCTGCACATATGCCTCTTTGAGGGCGAGAGCTGTGATCCGTTCTCTGCACACCCCTTCGGGCAAGAAGTCCACCAGGCATTCCAGCACGACATCCTTCACAAGTCGAAAGGTTTTGTCATCGGTCAGGTTCAGGCCAAAGATAAGGTCCAGGTCTTTGTAGCCGAGGCCATTGTCCTCGTGGAGAACATGGCTGGCTGCTGAGCCGTTGAGCTTGACATCACGCACCACCACGCCCTTCTCCTCCAGTCGAGCCCTCACCACCTGAAAGATAGAGATGTGGAGAAAAATGTGAGTGATATGGATCCACAAAAAAGATAAGCTGATACAGAAAACGTGTGTGTACATGCAAAAGCAGAGCTTCTCCCTGCTTACTGCCTCCAAGGAAAGAAAATATGGTATGGGGCAAAGTTATATGAACAGAATGCATCAATAGGCCTGATTATGATGCTGCTTATTTTAGAGGCCTGTAACAAAGCAGTCATTTTGACACATATAGCTGGGTTACTAATGATATGGACAAATATTTTACTGTGTGAGGCACAGACCTTTTTTTCAGTGTCAGTATTGATGCTAGTATTACCCTGCTATTTTATGCCCAACTAACAATGGATCATTTAACTTGGTCCTAGACTTCAGCAGAACATCTTTCTGCAGCCACACATACTGCCACCTGCTGGATATTAGATAAAATGCAGTTTTAAGATACTTCTGCAGTGGTTTCACTTTCAAACTTTTCAAACTGGGAATCTACATCAACACAAATGGTTGTTGCAAGTGAACAACAGCCAGTGTGGCTTCCTAGACTGTGTGACATTTAACTAAAAACAGATGGTGTCATCATCTGCCGTGTGTAGACTGAGGATACATACACCTGTAATATGATGAAAACTTGATTAAACAGACTTGTCCACAACAACCTGCTTAAGATTGCTTGAGCATACACATACCACACATGATTGGCTGCACAGGGACAAACTGTTGAACAATAGACATATGGCATATTTGAGTATGCTTCTTATCTGTTGCATTGCTCAATCAATACCAAAGGAGGAAAAACAGGACCAATCTGAAGAATCTTGATAAAATACTGAAAAAATCCAAAACACAGCTGCTCGTTCGTTTGATAAACTGCATTGAGTCATGGGATCTGTTGCTGGTGTTGTACAGTACTGCTTATCAGTGGAGAATTAGATGTGCCAATGAATGCAACACTTGCTTGGTGGGATAGTGGTTGACCACAAAGATTTGACATGCCTCTTCAGTATTCAGATGAAGATCTGACTGCTGTCTGATCGCACAGGCAGCAGGGTCCACCACATGATCTTCTTGTCTACTTGCCTCTTAAATAACAACTACATGTGTTAAAGAGAAAGATGGTAACTGTCAAAAAGTCACACTGTCTATGTTGTCATGCTTTCCAAATGTAGTATTTGGATATTCAGGGGTGTGTGTGTGTGTGTGTGTGTGTGTGTGTGTGTGTGTGTGTGTGTGTGTGTGTGTGTTTTAATTAATGTAAATGATTATTTGTCTCCCCAAACATCTCACCAACCACTCAAACAGCCGTCCGGTCTGACTGTCTGTCTGTTAGATCATCTCTGTATGTGTCAGAATTAGCCCAGACATGGTTTCCTCCCACATGCCAAAAAAACATGCAAGTTCGATTAACTGGGATCAAAAACTGGGGATTCTAAATTGTCCTTAGGGTATGACTGTGAGAGTGAATGGTTGTCTGTCTCTCTGTGTTGGCCCTGTGATGGACTGGCAATCTGTCCAGGGTGTACCCTGCCTCTCGCCCAAAGATGCTGGGATAGGCTCCAGCCCCCCCGTGACCCGAAAAGGATTGAGCAGAAGAAGATGGATGGATGGATGGATGGATGGATGGAAGAAAGCACACTAATATATCCTATAACAATTAGTGGATTATTGAAAGGAGTCAGTTGAGGTGGTATGGGCATCTGATTAGGATGCCTCCTGGACGCCTCCCACTTGAGGTGTTTCGGGCACGTCCCACTGGGAGGAGACCCCGGGGCAGACCCAGGACTCGGTGGAGAGACTATGTCTCCCAGTTGGTCTGGGAACGTCTTGGTATCCTCTCTGAAGAGCTGGAGCAGGTGGCTGGGGAGATGGAAGTCTGGGCTTCTCTGCTTGAACTGCTGCCTCCGTGACCCGGACCTCCAGAAAAACGGTAGAAGATGGATGGATGGATGGATGGATTGATTATTTCAGACTGCACTTTAGGCATTGGGCCACAATGCTGACTGAGTCACTGGCCGACTGACCCAGACAAGGCCCATTAATAGTTTTGCTGTATGGGGACCAAACTTGGGCCAGCTAACCAGGTGGGCCAGAGAAACGGAAGCAGGTGACCCAACCAGGGCCAGCACTAGCTAACCTAGGTGAGATTAGGGTATCCCCTTGATTGTTAGATTGTATATATAGAAGTATAAATACAGCCAGCAAAATCATAGGAAAACAACAGACACAGCTTGTATGTGTACATAAAACTTAAGTCAAAGACAAAACCAATCCACATAACCCTCGGCCGGGGGATCGCAGGGATCGTGAGATCGTGGGTTCGATCCCTGCCCCCGACCAACAGTGATCTGTGTGGAGCTTGCATGTTCTCCCCGTGTTGCGTGGGTTTACTCCGGGATTTCTCCGGTTTCCTCCCACATACCAAAAACATGCAGGTTAGGGATACGGGGCGCTTGCGCACGCAGCGACCGGCAGCTGGTGGCTTGTCACCAGACTGCAAAACAAATCTACCTACGGGTACAAAATAAGTAATAAAAAAATAAATTAAAAAAAAAAATTAAAAAACCAGCCAAACTGCATCAGATGCTGTTCGCCCTCTGTACATAATTTGTTAAATTGCCCTCTGGAAGGCGTTATAGAGCTGCTGTAGTGAAAAGGAACATCTAGAAGAAGTCTTTCATACCAGCTGTGATAACTGTTGAACGAATAATTTTTTATTTCAGTCTGGACCACATCCGTTATTGTTTGTCATTTGTGTTGTGCTTAGTGTTACTTGTTATGTACTGCAATTTATTTTTTTTATTTATGTGTGTGAGGCCAAAGACAAATTTCAACATTTGTGGATAATAAAGATAAATGAAATGAAATATTACCTTATAAATAAAGACAAATATTTAACTCAATTTGTGTTGACTCTCCCTTCCCTGTCAGCTTCTTCCTTTGGTGCAACTCATGAGGGAATACAGGGCATGAACAGTAACTTCTGGCTGTGCGTTAATTTTACTGTGTCTCAATTTCAATGCACTATCACTCTTAGAATAAATGTGTTAAAAACAACACATAATGTGTAAATTCACAACACAACTGTGTGTCCAGTTAAAGACGACTCAGTGCGTGTCCATTTTGACACTGTCCTTGTGTTAACATATTTAACACGTTTGTTGTGTTAAAATTTTTTTTACACATTTATGAGTTAAAAATTACACAGTTGTGTGTTAATTTAACATAATTGTGTAATTTCTAACACAGACTTGTAAATATGTAAAAAATTTAGTACTGTGTCACACATGTTATGTTGTGTGTAACACATCTGCTCTGAGAGTGATACAGAGGCTAGTTACACTGCCTATAAATTTGAATATCACTACAAAATGAAAAAAGGAACTATAAAAGTGTACCAAGAGGCCACAGCACATTATCCAGGCGTACTCAGGAGAATGTTAACAGAAAATACTAGATTTTACTATCAAAATGGGGTTTTTTTTAACTTTAAAAATAATAATGGATTGCATTTATATAACACTTTTCACGACAGCCAGAGAACTTTACAATGAATCCATTATTCATTCACTCCACAGACACACACTGATAGCAGCTAGTAAGCGACAGTAAGCTACCTCTGTCTAGCCACAGCTGCCCTGGGGCAGAACGATAGAAACGTGGCTGCCGGTCTCTCTGACCACCCTCCAAACATTGATTCACATTCACACGCCAGCATCACGGACACTGCAGGCAAGGTTGGCAAAGTGTCTCGCCCAAGGACACAAAGGCAGGATGGTTGGGGGGAGCACGGTTCCAACCACCAACCCTCTAGCTATTGGATGACCTGCTCTGTCTCCCAAGCACTGTCGCCCCCGTAGCAACTTATTTGTTTGTTTGTTTTATAGCTGGCCCATTAACATATTTTTTCATGAGCTTCATGACCTAAACCTCCTTCTGAAAAGGAAATGACAAATATCCTCATGGCTACAGTGTTTACTGCATGGATTCCAATCCAAACTTACTCTCTTAAGCCATCATTGGAATAGGGGCATTTTTTTTTAAAAAATTAGAAAAAGTGTCCTTTTGCCAAACAAAGATTGGGAAACACCAAAGGAAACACTGTGGCAAAGTTTTTTTCTTTTCTTTTTTCCTCTTTTTTTTACCATCCACCAAGTGAAAGCCGCAGCAGTACTTGCCCTGACCTCACACTTACACAGTTGGGCTGAGTTAACGGCATGCCATAATCTGCCATGTCTGGGGGTTCCAAAAAGAGGGTATGAGGAAGTACAGCGCTTCCGTACGAGTCCTTCAGCACTCATAAAAAAGGGCTACTACATGTTGCATTTAACAGACCAGCTACCTGGTGAGCTGTGTGGGGAGGGGAGACACTTCTGCCAACGTTGGCACAAGAAAGCCAATAAAAATGAGCCACAAACAGACCAGACTGTCTGGTGTTGACAACGCCTTGGCGGCACATAACAGTCTATCCACTTTTTTTTTCTGCAGACTCAATAGTTTCCTGGAGTATTTCAATTTAGGCTGTAGCTTGAATGTGTTTTTAACAGGGCCATTTGAAATGATCCATCCGTCTACCAGCCCTTCCCCTGGACACCATTGATAGCGCTAGGCGGTGAGTCAGATCAGCCCTGTGCCATGGCGACTGAAGAGTTACGAGTCCCTGACCTTTACATCCACTCCAAGGCTAAACCAGCCAGTTAGCCACACAGTAGTCTGTCAGACAGCGGGGGATGACGATTGCTTTTCCTCCGATTTGAAATGCTTCCTTGAATTTTCTTTGCACGGGTGGCCGTGCCACCTGAACAGAATGAGTCAAGAAGTGAAATGTGAGGCCCTTGTGAAGATGTTTTCAATGAAGGATTTGTTAGAGAGCTTCGAGGATTCACCCAGGTTTTAATGTCTGAGTGCACTACAACATTATTTGATAGGATAATAGCCAAGCAACCCATCTGGGGAGATTTTCTTTGTATCAGATTTCTATTAGCCAGCCTTGTAAGGTAAAACTGGTGGGAAGCAACTTAAAGTGTAATAGTGCATTTCCTTTGAAAAACAAAGTTTGTATGTTCATTCATTTTTAGATGTGAATATTTAAATATGAGCTTTTTATGTCTATTCCACCTTTTTAATTGGTGAACTGAGTTTTCATCTAGCTTTTTACATTTTAAGCTGTATTCCTTACAGTTGGTTTAAAAAAAAAAAAAAAAACTACAAAAATACATCCATTTGATCCGGACCGAGACCACCTCTTTATGCCAAACTAAATTTCATCTCGTTGGTCCAGACCGTGGTTCGGGGGAATTTTCACACGTAAAATTTTGGTCCACACCAAACTGATAAGTCTGAAAGTCCGGACCAAACAGGTCAGGAGTCAAAGCTCCTGAGCGACACCTGTTCTCGCGCCTGTTGCCCGTGTGCTCGCCATCACTCTGTTCCAAACATAGCCACCTGACCACTACTACCAACTTGGCCTTGCTGCACCATCACTGGTGCAATTACGTTCACTAATGTTTTGCTAACTGCTGCTGAAAGTTGCTGCATTCACCCAGCTACTCCCACAGCAGGCTGTCAGAGGTGACAAAGGCATAAATCAACGGGATGCAGGGGGGACATTTTTTTCTTTAAGATTTGCAGCTTTTCTCATGAAATTGTAACCTTCTCATTAATTTACTACATTTATTTGTAAATGGTAAACCTTTTTCTTGTAAATTAACCTTTTGCATCTTAAATTGACAATTTTTTCTCATAAATTTTTCACTTTTCCTTCATAAATCTGCTGTTTTTTCAACTTAAATCTGTATTTTTTTCTTGTAAATCTGTAACCTTTTTCTCATAAATTTGTGAGTTTCTTCTTGTAAATTTACAGTGGATATAAAAAGTCTACACACCCCTGTTCAAATGCCAGGTTTTTGTGATGTAAAAAATGAGACCAAGATAAATCATTTCAAAACTTTTTTCCACCATTAATGTGTCCTATAACCTGTACAACCCAACTGAAAAAACAAACTGAAATCTTTTAAGGGGAAAAAAACTTACAATAACCTGGTTGCATAAATATGCACACCCTGTTATAACTGGGGATGTGGCTGTGTCAGAATTAACCAATCACATTCAAACTCATGTTAAATGGGAGTCAACACACACCTGCCACCATTTAAAGTGCCTCTGATTAATCCCAAATAAAGTTCAGCTGTTCTAGTAGGCTTTTCCTTACATTTTTGTAGTCACATCTGTTATGGTGTAATAAGGAGCCAAGGGCGAGACCAGGTGTCGAACTGAACACACGTTTATTGAAGAGGCACAACACAGGACATAGGTGCAGCCGTCAGGCAGAGAGATGGCAAAGAGACCACCCCTCCTGCCCACTGCCCTCATAGCCACCCGTACCTCACAAATAAAAGTCTAAACTTCTAACACAACAACATCTTACAGCACAAGCCATGGTCCGCACAGAGCTTCCAAAGAATCAGAGGGATCTCATTGTTCAAAGGTATCAGCCAGGAGAAGGGTACAAAAGAATTTTCAAGGCATTAAATATACCATGGAACACAGTAAAGACAGTCATCATCAAGTGGAGAAAATACGGCACAACAGTGACATTACCAAGAACTGGACATACCTCCAAAACTGATGAAAAGACGACAAGAAAATCGGTCAGGGAGGCTGCCAAGAGACCGACAGCAACACTGAAGGAGCTGCAGGATTTTCTGGCAAATACTGGCTGTTTAGTAACATGGGACAAGAATCTCCCATCTTCTTCATATGTCTGGGCAATGGGATAGGGTGGCAAGATGGAAGCTTTATCTTACGAAGAAAAACATCCAAGCCCGGCTACATTTTGCAAAAACACATTTGAAATCTCCCAAACACGTGGGAAAATGTGTTATGGTCTGAAGAAACCAAGGTTGAACTTTTTGGCCATAATTTCAAAAGGTATATTTGGCACAAACACAACACTGCTCAGCACCAAAAGAAGACCATACCTACAGTGAAGCAGCAGCTGTTTTTCTTCAGCTGTAACTGGGGCCTTAGTCAAGGTGGAGGAAATTATGAACAGTTCCAAATACCAGTCAGTGTTGGCACAAAACTTTCAGGCTTCTGCTAGAAAGCTGAAGATGAAGAGGAACTTCATCTTTCAGCACGACAATGACCCAAAGCACACATCCAAATCAACAAAAGAATGGCTTCACCAGAAGAAGATTAATGTTTTGGACTGGCCCAGCCAGAGTCCAGACCTGAATCCCATCGAACATCTGTGAGGTGATCTGAAGAGGGCTGTGCACAGGAGATGCCCTCGCAATCTGACAGATTTGGAGCATTTTTGCAATGAAGAGTGGGCAAATAATGTCACATTAAGATGTGCCAAGCTGATAGACTCCTACCCAAAAAGACTGAGTGCTGTAATAAAAGCCAAAGGTGCTGCAACAAAGTATTAGTTTAAGGGTGTGCATATTTATGCAAACAGGTTACTGTAAGTTTTTTATTTTTCCCCTTAAAAGATTTCAGTTTGTTTTTCGATTGGGTTGTACAGGTTATAGGTCACATTAATGGTGGAAAAAGTTTTGAATTGATTTGTCTTGGTCTCATTTTTTTACATTACAAAAACCTGGCATTTGAACAGGGGTGTGTAGAATTTTTAGATCCACAGTACATATTCCTTATGAATTTGACACTTTTTTCTTGTAAAATTGCAACTGTTTCTTATTGCAGTTTTCTTTCTCCTAAATTTATTACTGACTACAATTATACTTATAATGTCACCTCGATATTTACTCAATATTTACTCTGTAGAAAATACTGTTTATTGTCCCTCCCAACATGGAAATGAAATATCCGCCCATGCAACATGTTAGCACTGCTCCGGCACACTGGAAAACACAAATGCGGACCCCTGGCAAAAACATTTGAGGACCCCTGCTTTATAGTTTTCTATATAATACATTTTAGACAGAAATTCAGTAGCCATGTTTTCTTTGTCAAAGTGGAAAAGCATCAAATAGTGAATAAGGTCATTGTCAATGTGAAAAAAAAATGTTTCCATTAGCTTTCTTTATGTCACAAGCGTATCATCAGTTAATCCACTCTGGAGTTAATGCCATTATTTTAGCCACTTTCAAACTACATTTGGTCTGATCTCCCGCAGATAACAGTGCATTTCTCCAGTGTATCAGGTTTCATGTCCTCACATGGATGTCACATGAATGTGACATCCATGGGATGTCACCCGTGTCAAACTTGACAGATCAGTGGTTGACTGGAATACGATATATATAACGATATCTATATAGTTCAGTGGTTGCTGCTGTATGTTCTCCGGTTGCAAAATTCACCAACATTTTACATAACTACCATCATTTAGCTTTTTTCATGTTGGCACTGAATACTTTCATATAAATAAGAAGAGACAAGGTGTGTGTGTGTGTGTGTGTGTGGGGGGGGGGGGGTCCAGTGACACACAAAGCAGGATGGTTTTTTTACAGCCCCCTCTAAAAAAAAAAAAAAAAACTTTTTCAGAGGGGACTGTCACTGAAAAAAGAGGAGCTGAGGTGCACATTATGTGGGGTCATGTGGGTTGAATGGGGATGCATGAATGAGCACAGAGCAGCACTGAACAGGGAGACTGCCCCACGCCGAACCATCTCCCACAGAAGCCGGAGACGATCTGAGCCACTGCAGTCTCCGTGGGAGTGAGTGAAAAAATGCTCTTAAAAGAAATGCCTCACTCTCAGCCACTGTGATATTTATGTAATTGTGGCACACACAGTTGTCTGTTTCAGCTTCAAAATTAATATAAACTGTCAGAATATTGACAGACAGCCTTCAGATTCATTTCCACTTTCTGTTACTGTGCTGTGATGAGGCTACTGTCATCACGCATTTATCCGCATTGTCCTATTCAAATGTCCACCAAGCTGAGGTGGGCAATGACCCATGTCACTTGCAGGGTTATTTAGCCCAAATCAAGTAGCGTGGGTAACCCTATTCAGACAACAGAAGCAGCCTGGATCATATTGGGTTTGCTCAGATTGCTGAGGTACTCTGAAAGGGGCTAAAGTGTTTAGATTAAGGATTTGTTTGCTCATATTTAAAATTGCTGTAAATATGGTTGATCAGAAAAAGTGTATAAGAACTATTAACTGAGAAAAATCACTTATCTGATGATGGATTTGAACAAATAACAGATAATTCCTTAATAATGGGCAATGGACTATGGAAAAAAGACATTTGTATTTGGATTCTTGTTAACCCTAACAGTATTAAGAAACCTAATAACATACAATCCAATCAGTGTAATCTTTCTGAAGTGGAAAATCTACAGACAGACAAAATAACTCCATCTATGGAAAATCCAGCCAAAAGAGATATCCACACCAGCCAAAACAGTCTAGAAACAAATGTTCCCAGGTTACCTCCTCTTCAGAGAGATGGAAGCATGTGGTGTCTTCATGTTGCTCAGCACCAACAATAACCCAGTGAGGAGTTGGTTTACAGTAATGGAAAGGGCCACAGTGGAATCAGACAACCAGTTTCCACTTACCACAGTAATACGCTGTCATGCCCAACCCACAAGCCCAGTGTTATTACAGGCACTAATCCAGTCCTTGTATCCGACTTCAAATCCAGGCCACTCGCTACCATCCGGGAAGGAGGAATACTATTTCCAAGAAGAAAATGCATATCTCTGCCCCCGCTCATAAACCCACTCGAGAAATGACATAACCTACAACAAACGCATCACATGGCCTATCTGTGTTTATCATCATCATCATCATCATCATCGTGTGGTATGATGCTCCTGTGTATGTATGACACAGGGCCTTTTGAGAGTGATTGTAAGCAGCCAGCCCCAGCTGTGGGGTGATGACTGTCAAAGTTAAATGAAACCAGGAGCACAGAGGTGTCAGTAACGGCAAACGTTTTCCTTCACCACTCCCATGGTTCACTCACAACCAGACCGCAAACAGATGTTATTCAAATGTGGCCTTTTAGTCAAACCAACTACTGAGAGGAGGCCCCTGTGCGTCTTCGGGAGCGTGATCCGTCAGTCCCTTTACCTGGCATGTGACGATGAGACAGGCTCCCCTTTCACATGGACGGCTCTGTCTGCTGTGTAGGCCAAAAATAAGTGACATTCAAGTAGAGCACTGGTGGTTTTGCATGTTTTAACTCATTTACCATGAATCTCGAACACCTCACATTACTGTCAACCATTTTCCAAAACATTTAGTGGTTTAGATCTCTCACAGTGTTTTTTTTCCTCCGCTGCTCCTCAACCAGCCAGACATCCAATGGTTTCCACTCATGTCCATATGGTATAAAAATCATCTTACAGAGATTTGAGACTTGCCTGACAGACTCCACGACAAGAAAAAATGCACATGGCTTATAATGATGTCACAGCCGCAAGATAAAGCAGCATTTTTGAATCGGTATTTGCTTACACTTTTCAGTTTGGTAAAGAAGTAGCTGTTATTTTCAAGTTCAAAGTAGGAGTAGTACCTTAACCATATGCAGACAACCAGTTGATTTAAATTTGAAAAAGAGCATTGCGTCAATAATGGGCATGTGATATCTTAAATAATCATACACAAGACTGGTCACACAATACTGATGCACTCTACAAGAAGGGACAGCGCAGGCTGTTCCTGCTGAGGAGACTCAGGTCTTTTGGTGTACAAGGGGCGCTGCTGAAGTCATTCTATGACACGGTGGTGGCATCAGCCATCACTTTTGGAGTGGTCTGCTGGGGCAGTGGCATTACTGCAGCCGATAGGAAGAGACTGAACAAACTGATTAAGAAAGCTAGCTCTGTCCTGGGGCAGCGCCTTGATCCGATGGAGGAGATAGGAGAGAGAAGGACGGTGGCTAAACTGTCATCTCTGCTGGAGTCCGAGTTCCACCCTATGCAGGACATACTGAATGCACTGAGGAGCTCATTTAGCAGCAGACTACATCATCCCAGGTGCACAACCGAGAGGTTTCGTAGGTCCTTCCTACCAACGGCTGTCAGACTGTACAACCTAAGCAGGGCTGCTCGCAGAGATAGCAAAAAAGACGTAACAAACTAATAGTTTTTTGAATGCAGAAGATGCAATAGACTTACACAGTGGTCCTCTCCGGCATACAACTAGGAGCATGCCGGTCGCTATGGAGGGTGAGAGTGTGTATGGGCACATAATCATACCATGCAGGATAGCTGGGTAGACGGTTATGCTGTTTCATTCCATCTAGCGGCAATGCTCTGCACTGTGTGTGTTTATATATTTGCATATTTGTTCCGTCTAGCTGCAATGCTCCGTACTGTGGGTGTTTATATATTTATATATCTACATGTTATTCCATCTAGCTACATTGCTCCGCACTGTGTGTGTTTATATACTTGCATATTTATTCCACCTAGCTGCAATGCTCCGTACTGTGGGTGTTTATATATTTACATATTTATTCCATCTAGCTACAATGCTCTGCACTGTGTGTTCATATATTCATATATTTATTCCATCCAGCTACAATGCTCTGCACTGTGTGTCTGTGTGTGTGTGTATATATATATATTTTATAGTAATACGTACATATGTTTATTAGCTGCTCTTGCTTGCTTGTTTTTTTTTTTTCTTGCCTTCTGATTGTTGCTCTGAGTGTTGCTATCCCTGTGCTGTTGCAATCCTGGAATTTCCCCGTTGTGGGACTAATAAAGGCTTATCTTATCTTATCTTATCTTATTGTTTTTGCTGAATGCTTCTGGATAGTTATGACTTTTTTGCCATCACCTTTGTATAAGCAATAAAACATCAGAAAAGTTAAAGGCACTTCCATATTAGCCTCAAATCTAAAACTACGGTGCTACAACCATCTTTTACAAACTGTACAGTTATTGGTATGATCATGTCCATGACATACATGCTGTATGATGACTGCTTTCATGGACTGCGACCCTTTTTGATGAGGTTATCAACGAAGTATCCATTCATCCATTTTCTACCACTTACCCTGAGGTTCCGGGTCATGAGGACAGTAGTTCAAACAGAGTAGTCCAGACTGTCGCCCAGTTCACAGAGCACCATGATCCTCATGATCCCTCTTGCAGGTGGTGAGCCCACTGGAGGACGGACCCTTGTAGCTCCCGTGGGCACTGTGAGTCCTTTCTGTAACCTTTTCATGGGGATCCCCTGAACAACTCTTAGTCTGGCCCTTAACCCAGGATAAATTTGTTTTGGGAGACTATCAGGGGCAAGTCACCCCTGACAACATAGCTCCTGGGATCATTAGAGCACTCAAATCCCTCCACCATGATAAGGTGGCAATCTACGGAGGGGTACCCCCTAAGTAACTCTACTTAAATTACTACTCTAATAAAATAAGCATGGAGTTTCTTTCCCTAGCCCTTCTGCTGATTTGCTTTAACAAAGCTGTAACTACACTGAGGTTTGGTCTCTTTTACTTGAAGTACTCTAAAATGTTTTCGGTTCAGTTTCTTTCATTATACTTTATTAAGTCAAGGGCATCCACCTGGATGAGGCAGTCATGGAGCAGCGCCAATCCCTTCACCATTCACACCAAGGGCCACTCGAGAGTCTCCAGTAAACCCATACAAGGATGGGGAGTGCAAACTCCACACAGTACCTAGTCTTGCTTTGCAATAAATTTTGCTGGAAATATTGTTATTTTTCTCCATATACTACACAGACTGTTTACATTTTTACCCACGCCGAAAATAATTGGCGGGTAGAGCATTTATGTCCGTCTGTATGTATGTCTGTGTAATAAAATAGGAACAGCAGATACAATCAACAAACTTGATACGGGGCAGACCTGGACACACAAAAGGTCAAAGTCCAAGGTCATCAGGTCAAAATTTTGTCACACTGCCTATCTGTTTCTCAAAAAGTGATTGGGCGTTCATTGTGTGGGTCTGCATCTCTATCGAGTACCCACTCGTTTCAATTAAAACTATGCTATCTGACAAGGAGAATTTTAGCATACGACTGGATATTATGACTGTTCATGTAATCTTACATAACATTACATAAGTTCATGCCAGGAGAAAGAAAGAAACCTGTATGGGCAGTGAACGTGTTCTTCAAGACTACATAATTACTTCTGCCAAGGAAGTTATGTGATCATCGGCATTGGTTTGTCTGTTTGTTTGTCTGTCTGTTTGTTTGTTTGTTAGCAAGATAACTCAAAAAGTTATGGACGGATTTTCATGAAATTTTCACAGATTGTCAGAAATGGGGTATCCTACAGATGATTACATTTTGGTGGTGATCCGGATCACCGTCGAGAAGAAAACCGCCATTACGGAAAATGCCATTTTCGTCAATAACTACTGAACCACTAATCCTATCATTGTGAATCCAGTTGCTAGTCATATGTTTTCATGGTCAAGGAATCTGAAAACGTACACACAAACACTGTATGGGGGGAACTGTGGCGCTTGGCGGAGGTCTGCGCTCTCCGAGTGCTTTTCTAGTTGAATATGTAGATATCTGTTTCCTATAGGCCCTTAGAATAGAGGGTTAGTATTAATGAAAGCGCTTTGAGTGGTCTTTGTGACTAGAAAAGCGCTATATAAGTGCAGGTTAGTTAGTTAGTTAGTTAGTAATTGGAAAAAAACACATAAGAGGAGTACATTCAGCGCAGATGGCAGGAGCCTCATTCATTATAGAGGCCCCTAAAATGTTACACACGTGTGGCACCCCCCCAAAACCCCAAAGGATCTCTGCTGAAAGAAATGCATCGCCCACATGAAATATGACCTGGCATTACAGGCATTTTAGAATGTTCAGGAAAATTGCTGCCTTAACCCCCCATCCCCCATACATTTCATTCCTAGTAAATGCAATGTAGCCAAGCAGGGTAAGCTGGGGCAAAAGGTTACATGGGGCAAGTTGTTACACCCTGTTCTGCACATGTGGCCTTTCTAATTTTAGACTTAGTGCATGTGCAATACACTCCAAACTTTCCTGATGCACAAGAGCCTTGCATATGGATCACTGTACACAAGAGAGTACAGACAAATTAATTCTGAGCCCTCTGAGTAATGCTTGTATACAATACTGTATGTTTTGCTTGGGAAACTAGACTATTGGGCTACATGGGTATGTTTTTTTTTATGCTAAGTCGTACAGGGATACTTGCTGGTGGTGTCTAATCTAAATGGGGCAAGTTGTTATGGAGACACCAAGGACATATTGTTACAGTGTAACTACTATCTGGCATTGTAGACTGGTGTCAAGTTAATATTTTATAACATGGTGTAATTATGCAAAGAAGCTGATAGTGTGGGCACCCAGCACAATGCAGACTGATACTATTCACGCTCAACAGGAATTGCATAGGGACAGAGAACCCCTGGGGGGACAACCAGAACAATGGACTATTGTTATACATCCCTGGATTAAGGAGAGGAAGTCCAGGCGCCAGTTGGTCACGCGAATGATATGTATATCAATATGCAAATGTGCCATGCATTCTGTCTGTTGGTATAACATGTATAAAAGAGGTTGCTATACATGCCACACACAGAGCACACAGCACACACAGCACAACACAGCGCACAGCGCTACAGTGTGTCTCATGATGATGGAGGAAATAAAACTCTGAAACCTTCCAGCTCATCGCATCTCACCTGAACTTATTTGTTCCTCCACAATAGATGTTTTAGGTATGATCAGATGAACTATTTATTTACAGAAATAATTATCACAATACATGTTTAGAATTTGAATTTGTTAGCTATATCCTATCTTAATAAGGTATGGCTTCAAAATTCCACCACGAGTTTGTGCACCTTTCCCTCTGTTTCACACCAATATTTGACTTCAAGCCATATTTATTAAGTAGTGTGGCATCTTTATCTGTGTGGACTGATACACTTCATTCACCTGTTATTTTAGGTAGAGTTGTGTGACAGTATAGTTATTAAAAAAATTAAGAGAAAGAAGTACTTTGTCTTGTGAATTTATACACTTACTACCCATTGTAACAACTTTCCCTGGTAGTGTGGTAAAAATGTACACATTTACACAAACACAATTTCATTTGTCCACTACAATCATGTAATATGATACAAGATTTTACAAAAAAAAAAATCCCATAAAAGAGGACATGTGCAAAAACATATGGATGAGATTTGTGTGAAACAAAACTATATTGTGTGACAAGTGTCAAAATTTAAAAAATAATTAAAAAAATGTAACTTTGTGCCCTGCTTACCCTAATTATCTCCCATGAGCTGTGAAAATAAAATGAGTCAATGAGCTGAGGCATTAGTGAGCTAGTGGAAAAAGTGCACTCACATGGGGTTATAGTGTTAGATCATCCCCACTCAGGGAGTTTTATTAAGACAGGCGCAATAAAATAGATTTTCAGATCTTATCAGCTCTGCCACAAATGGCTTGGCGCCTGCCCTATAGCTACATAATGCAAGTTTTACCAGGAACATTCCAGTTTCATTACTATCCATAGACATATAGGGAGCTGCCAGTCAACAACCAGTTATCAAGTTACCAGGAAACGAAACCGATAATAATAAACGTGTAGCCTATTTATAGGTTAATATCTATGCCTACAATGTATTAATACATCGTGACTAGTGGGATGAGAGGGAGGGACAGTGGGTCTCACCTGAACGATCTGCCGGGGCTTCACGGACAGCGTGGGGAAGTTTCCACGGCCGTGGATGGGCACGCTGTCCCCGAGGATGGAGTCCAAGCGGCGCACCTGATCCCAGGACAGCACGCTCATCCGCCGGCCCTGCTCCGAGGCATCACCAGAGGACATGACGGCCGGAGGCAACGGGGGACGATGTCCGCAGGGATGTCGGCTTCAAACCAGCCTCACTGCGCACAAGAGGCACCGGCGGCGTGTCAGTGGGGGAAAAAAAAAAAAAAATTAGCTTTATCTTTTGTGTCCCCTTTGGAAGTTGGTAGAGAGCTCCAAACTGTGGGACAGCGGAGGAAAAGTTGGGAGTCGTCGGAACCCGTCTCCCCGTCTCTGACTCCTCTCCAGATTAAGTCCTCCTCTGCGCTCGCACCGGTTTTTCATTGAGCGGGGATTAGCATGCGCCTCCCCATTGGCTGGAGGTGAAACTGTTGCTTCACACACACGGTACAGCCCTTGAGTAATTTTAAAGGTCTCATTAATTGACAGCTGTAATGAAACGCTTGTGTCATATTTTGGTCAGATTTTCTTTAATTATCCCAGCATCACTGTGAATCGTCTTTTGCGGCCTTTCTCAGAATGGCTGGTTTCGGTGCATGTCTCTTGAAATTCCTAAACTTGCATGTAAATCCGCCCTCTCTCTTATGTCACTTTGGTAGTCTAGCTCGGATATTGAGCCTGGGGAAACTCACGTAAATTCAGTGTTCTCCCATCCCCACAAACCTTATTTCTCATTCCAAAATGAGGAGAATACTGCCAATCACGTTGACAGATTTTTACACAATAAGAGCTCTCAAGGCAGCACTAGACTGTCAAGGTATGGTCAAGGCCGACTGCCATGGCAAATGTTTGCACTGAAAATGTCATGATCAGGTGAGCGCACACTCCCTCCCTTCCTGTGAGAGTTTCCCCGGCTCTGCAGGCAATCACTACACCTACGTGAGCGGACGTGCTGTCTCTTCGCCGCCAGCGCTGAAAAGGACCAGTTTGTGAATGCTCCCGTGCTGGTTTGTTGGGTATACTGCCTAAACAAACAAGCAAGTAAGTTATGGCTCTTTTTTAGGAACTCTTTGTTAATCCCTGTTCTCCTCCTCTTCTCCAGGTTGCTGCCATCTTTGCGGTGTGTCTCCGCGGCTTGTTGTGCGCTCACCTGCTCCATCATTTCTGTCATCACTCCAAGCTGCTTCACTCCACCCTGTCAGACACCTCACCCAGTTCCACACCTTCCCTACTCCCTGCCAGCTACATCCTTTACCTGTTTACCTGTTCCTGTTGGGTTCCTCTGTCGGGTCCTCTGCTCACCTCTCATAAGTTGCTTTCTTGGATCTCCATTCCTGTCTCCCTCCTCTCACTAATCAGCTTTCGTCTCTCCATAACAGGCTGGGTTCTCCTCTGGCGAGTGGTGTCTTTTTCTAACTTCGTGCTCTTTTGATTAATAAAATTGTGTTTAAACGTAGCTTTTCTCTGTGTTGTGTGTGTTTGTTGGTGTAAGATCCCTGCACATTCTGATCATTCTCTCATCATGACAGAACGAGCCAGCCAGAGCATAGGCTCAACAGGGGCTGCATCAGTGGAACACTCCACCTTACGCCGCCTCGACGTCACAAAGAGGCAGGTGGTCATGCTCACGCAGCAGCTGCAAACAATTACGCAGCAGCTGAGCACGGTCACTCATCATCTCGGCCAAAATTCTCTTTCGGGTCCTGCCCCCTCACCTGTCGCTCCTGTCTCTGCCACCATTTGCTGAACTACCTCCATTCCCTCACCAGCCCTGTACGCAGGGGAGGTGGGGAAATGTAAGGGATATTTATGCCATGTTCGGCTTTACCTGGGCCAGGTGGGCGGGGAGTAGCCGGATGATACATCTAAAATTCATTTCATGACCCTCCTGCTGTGAAACTGAGCCCTCAGCTGGGCTCAATCTATTCTCAATAGCGCGGAGGGTCCCAGTTATACTTTTAATAGATTTGTTAGCGAATTCTCCCGTGCTTTTGACCGTACAGAGAGTAAGAGCAACATCATGAGCTGTCTTATGTCACTCCACCAGGACAGCCGGTCTGCCGCCGACTTCTCTGTGGAGTTTCGGGTCGTTGTGGCGAACTCTGGCTGGAATGACGTTGCTTTACGCAGTGCCTTCCTCCAGGGTTTAAATGCCAATCTCTGCGACGATCTTGCTGTTCATGCCATTCCCTCCTCCCTGGACAGACTCATTGATCAGGCTGTCAGTCTTGAAAACCGATACCTTGAGCGCGCAAAGGAGCGCAGGACCTCCTCCGGCCCTCCCGTTTCACGCGCGCCTCTCCCGGCTGCTGACACAGGTGGAGCCGACTCTTCTTCTGAAGCCATGGTGCTTGGCTGAGCCCATTTGGCTCCGGAAGAGTGCCGGAGACAGAGGAGAGCCGGTGCGTGCATGTACAGCGGCTCTTTCAAGCACAAACTCTTTGACTGCCACCTGAAGCCAAAAACATACAGCTCGTCAGTAGCCATGGGGGGTCTGACGGGCGGGAACCTTATTCATGCACCTGGTAACTTTTCCATCTCAGCCCCCATTCAGTTGCCGGGGGTCGAGAGGAGGCTGATGGCATTAATTAATTCACGGGCAGAGCAAAATTTCATTTCTTCACGGCTTGTGCAGGAAGTAGCCACCCCCATGACTACACTGCCTACTCCATTAAACATGACGGCATTATCTGGTAATAGTGTAGCCTCTATTACCGAGTGCACAGCGCTGACTTCCATCCTCCTTTCCAGGAACCACCGGGAGACTTTATCATTCTTCATTCTCCCTATTTCGTCCTCCCCGGGGGTTTTGGGTACCCTTGGCTCCGGAAGAATAATCCCATTATTAATTGGGCACAGAATTCCATCTTTTCTTGGAGCCTCTTTTCTTTAGCATCCTGCCTCACTTCAGCCAAGTGTTCACTGTCCCTGCCCATCTCCTCTCCTCCGGTGGAGCTGCTGGATCTCAGCCTCGTACTCAAGGTCTATCATGACCTTGGGGAGGTCTTTAGCAAGTCGCAAGTTCTCTCTTTGCCTCCACAGCTCTCGTACAACTGTACTATCAATCTCCTCCCGGGTGCGCGGCTGCCGTCCAGCCGGCTCTACAGCATTTCTGGGCTGGAGAGAGAGGCGATGGAGAGCTATATAAAGGAATCTCTGAACGCTGGCCTCATTCGGCCCTCTTCAGCCCCCTCTTGGGGCAGAGTTTTTCTCTGTCAGGAAGAAGGACGGATCTCTGTATCCGTGTATTGATTGTCGCAAATTAAACACTTGTAGCATCATCATCTCCTCAAACCAAGACAGAAGATCACTTCTCTCCATGTTACAGGAATTTCATTTTATTCCTTATACAGGAATACCACTTTTCTGCCTTTTTCAGGAATATCACTGGCTTTCATGTTTACCCATCCAGGCCTCTTCCAGGCCTGACCAAAGATGCTTGCTTTCCCAGGACCCCAATGTAAATAGTTGCCTCTTGCAGAGATTGTAAGGATCAGAATTTGCTTTTAAAGGCTCAAAGGAACATAAACTCGGTAGACCAGACCTCCAACGTGAACACTGCATTCGGATAACGTACCTTTTCACAGGAAACCAATGTTCTTAAAAGAGTCATAAACCGCTTAATCTGACGGGTTTATAGCCCCCGATGCTGTCCAGGCTTTCTCCCAGATACCATGGACCTAAAAGAAATCATCCACAGCTCAACAGTACCTCCTAGCGGATACCTACGAAATGTTTCAGTACTTAGGATGACTTTTTAATTTGTTCTAAACATTAAGTTTCTTTCAGCTTATCCTCTGGATCCTAAGGACACTGAAAATCATCCCTCTTTTATCACCAACCATGGTTTGCTGCATGGTTTGCTGCATTTTGATCTAAATGTGAATGCATGTATTATAATTATGTATAAGAAATGTTATATTCATGAGTGTTATTCAAACAAATGTAATATTGGAGTAATGGTATAAATGCATGATCACCAAATATTAGCCAAGTCATTTAATTTAGTTAGATTTTATATTGAGCACCTAATTTCATAAGAACTGACTGAATGTTGATTTTTCCTCTGCAATTTCATGGGATGGTGTCTTCGTTTGATTGGCTGCTCTCAAACAAAGAAATGTTCTCACATTGGATGTCAGCCATTTCAAACTGCTTCTGAAAAAGTCGATTGGTCAGTCTTGCGATTGACATCATCATTTTTACGACCCGGCGAGGTAACTTTAAAAGAGAGAAGTTAGATTTGAGTTTAGCAGAGTAAGATCAGACAAAAAGACAGACAAAGAGAAGTAAGGGCAAGATTAGCAAGAAGTAAAGTAAAGATTAGTAACAAGAACAGCAAGATAGAGAACGGTGATAGAATTAAGAATTAGAAACACAGAAAGAAGAAAGAAAGAGATTTTGAGAAAGATTAGGAACTAAATTAAGATTAAAGAAGCAGAATAGTAATCTAGATCTCAGAAGAAGATTTCATTCCACCGTTTCAAAGCCCTGTGAAGTTTTATTCTGTTCTTTGTGAAGTTTGTCAAGTCTTTCTGGTTACTGAGGAGAAACTATTTTTCTTTAGAGCTCGCTTTTTCAGAGAATCAAATTCTCAAACTTTTTTTTCTTCACCTCAGAAGCCATTCTTATCCTAGTAAATGTTTTTTTTTCATTTTTTTTCATGACTTTTGACGCCATTAAAGTGGACCTTTAATTTGCCTAATTTAAAGTGAACAGAGACTGAGAAGTTTCTCCTTCAGTTTTTTTTTTGGTCTATCCCGCTACATGAGACCTCAAATTCGGACACTTTTCCAAGGACTTGTCACGCCGCTCTGTGACAGACCATCCCCTGCTGCCATTGTCTGGAGAGCCCCCAGCTGAGTTTACACTTCCACGGCTGTGAGGAGGCATCGCAGCAGCCACTTCCTCCGACGTCCTAACTCCCAACTCGGCCGGCATCAACCCGCTGAAACGTGGACCTACAGCTGTTGTGTGAGTGAAGCTCCTACTTTTCTTATCTGCTGGGTTAAAACGTGGTGTCCTAACAATTAAATTACAATTGAATATGGCCCGTATTTCAGGGCTCAATTAGTCTCTCAGCCACAGGATAGAGCTGTAAACTGAAGGAAAACTCTTAGTCATTTTTAAGAAACTGCCCTTAAATTTTTATAGATTAATTCAGAAGTCATTTTTAGATAATTAGCTTATGAATTTTCCCCATAAAATTGCGTTGTTTTGTTAAAACATTTCAGCCTCATTTACCGTTGAAACATTAAGTCTGGTTCCTCCTTGGTTCTACAGAGGTGTAACGCTGGATTTTATGTTCAGGAATCCAATAACAGTTGATGTGATATATCACGCTGTCATCATTTAAATCTGTGTATCCATCATTTGAATGCCATGCCATGTAACCTGAATGAGTTTAATAAAAGGGTAAATGAGAGCAGTTGAAGCGTTTTCCTTTAGCATATACATGTTTCCTAATCACGGCAGGACAAGAACTCACTGAAACTTTGAGACTGATTCATTAAGTAATTGAAGGTACAAAATTAAATAAAATTAAAGTTAATATTATTGTCCGTTAGGACTGGTGCCCCTTTTACAAGTGCTTTTATTTAATTTAGCGGGTGTAGAAGTGACGGTTTAACTCCGCCCCCTTTCATGCCCACTATTAAATAAAATAAATAATTCCTGTACCTTATGACAAATATTTTATTATAGCCAATTCACGCGACACACTATAACAGTCAAAGATAAATACCCTCTGCCTCTAATCAACTCCGCGTTTGAGCTCCTTCAGCATACGTGGATATTAACTAAATTGGATTTGCGCAACGCATACCATCTGGTCCGTATTCGTGAAGGGGAAAAGTGGAAGACAGCCTGTAAAACACACTTGGGGCAATCTGAATATCTCATGATGCCCTTCGGGCTCACCGATGCCTCTGTTGTCTCCCAGCGCATGATTAATGACATCCTCCATGATTTGGTTAATCAATTTGTTTTTGTTTACCTTGACGACATTTTGATCTTTTCCCGCATGCCAGAGGAGCACGCAGTGCATGTCAGGGCTGTGTTACAGCAGCTCCTGGAAAACCAACTCTTTGTGAAGGCCGAAAAGTGCAAGTTCTCCACCCGCTCCACTTCCTTCCTAGGGTTTATTGCTGCTGAGGGGGAACTGAGGGCCGAACCGGCCAAGGTGAAGGCTGTGCTAGATTGGCCTACACCCTAGTCTCGCAAGAAGCTGCAGCGCTACTTGGGGTTTGCAAATTACTCCGGGATTTCTCCGGTTTCCTCCCACATGCCAAAAACATGCAAGTTAGGTTAATTGGCATCAAACTGGGGATTCTAAATTGTACTTAGGTATGAATGTGAGAGTGAATGGTTGTCTGTCTCTCTGTGTTGGCCCTGCGATGGACTGGCGATCTGTCCAAGGTGGACCCTGCCTCTCTCCCAAAGATGCTGGGATAGGCTCCAGCCCCCCCCCACCCCCACCCGCGACCCGAAAAGGATTAAGCAGAAGAAGATGGATGGATTCATCAAAGATTACCGTAGGATAGCACAGCCTCTGACTCAGCTGACCTCGGTCAAGGTGCCTTTCACCTGGTCCGAGACAGCCGAACGGGCCTTCTCCAAATTGAAGGGCCTGTTCTCTAACACCCCCATCTTGGCCCAGGTCGACCCTTTGCTCCAATTCATTGTAGAGGTGGACGCTTCTGATTTAGGGGTGGGCGCTGTTCTCTTGCAGTGCTCACCCTTCGATCAGAAGCTCCATCCATACGCGTATTTCTCTCGGCGGCTGAGAGGAATTACATCGTAGGGGACAGAGAGCTCCTAGCCATTAAATTGGCTCTTGAGAAGTGGAGACACTGACTGGAGGGAGCGGCCCATCCCATCGTAGTGTGGACCAACCACAAAAATTCAGAATATCTTCAGTCGGCCTGCAGGTTAAACGCTAGGCAGGTCCGCTGGGCCCTATTCTTTCTTAGATTCACTCTAACCATCACTTATAGGCCTGGCTCTCATAACATTAAACCGGACGCTCTCTTCCGCAAGTTCTGCTCTGACCTACCAACCCCCCTTTCACTCCCCCAACCCATTGTCCCATCCTCGTGTATCCTTGGAGCCCTTACCTAGGAGATCAAGCAGAGGGTCCGGCAGGCCCAATCTACTGAGCTCAACCCCGAGGGGGGTCCTGATGACCATCTGTTTGTCCTGGTTGGCCTCCGCAGTGATGTCATCTGGTGGGACCACACTAGCCACTTCACCTGGCACCCAGGGGTTTTCCGGACTGTTAATCTCGTCCAACGAGTGTTCTGGTGGCCCACCCTGTGGACGAACATCCAGGTCTACGTCAAGGCATGCCAAGTCTGCGTCCGTAACAAATCTGACTCCTCACCCCCTGTTGACCTCTTACACCCGTACCAGTTCCCAGCCGACCTTGGTCACACATCGCCCTGGACTTTGTTACTGGACTCCCCCACTCGCAGGGCAACACCGTTATCCTCACCATCGTGGATCGCTTCTCTAAATCTATCCATCTGGTGCCCCTCCCTAAGCTGCCCTCCGCCTCTGAGACCACCAACCTGCTGACCACCCATGTCATCTGGCTGCACGGTGTTCTCCTGGACATTGTGTCTGACCGGGGTCCACAGTTCCCCTCCCATGTCTGGAAATCCTTTTGCCGCTCCTTGGGCACCACGGTCAGCCTCATGTCTGGGTACCACCCACAAAGTAACGGGCAGGCTGAGCATGCCAACCAATCCCTGGAGGCTGCCCTAAGATGCATGGCATCCTGCAACCCATCCACATGGAGCACCCATCTGACCTGGGTGGGGTATTCCCACAACTCTGTAGTCTCATCGTCTACAGGATTAACACCCTTTGAGGCCTCCATGGGGTATATCCCCCCCCCGCTGCCTTTGGCGGGGAGGGATGCCCACGCTCATCACTGCCATCAGCTCTGGAGGGCTACCTGGGCTGCTCTCCTCCGTTCTTCTGAGCGGAATCGTCAGTATGTGGACTGCAGGCAGGTTCCAGTGCCCAAGTATTCATTCAGGCAGCGCTTGTGACTGTCAGCGGATCAGGTTCCCTGAAGACGGAGACCGAGAAACTTTCACCTTGCTTCTTGAGCCCGGTCACCATCTCCAGGGTCATTAATGATGTGACGGTCCATCTGGAACTTCCACTGACGCTCTGCATTCACCCTACAATTCATGTCTCCAGAATAAAGCCTCTCTCCGCCAGCCCTCTCTGTCCCTCCCCCAAAGCCATCTCCTCCTCCTCGGCTCCTCAACAGCCAGACCACCTACACTGTCCAGAGGATTCTGGATGTTCGCCGTTGGGGCCAAGGGCTACAATACCTGGTCCACTGGAAGGGCTACGGCCCCGAAGAAAGGTCATGGATCCCAGGCTCCCACTTCCATGATAAGGGGATTGTCTGGGCCTTTCACAAAGCTCATCACAACAAGCCCAGTGGGCCACCAGGAGGTGCCCCTTGAGGGGCGGGGCACTCTCCCCCTCCCTTCCTGTGAGAGTTTCCCCGTAGGTAATCACTACACCTGCGTGAGTGGACAAACCTGCTGTATCTTCACCGCCAGCGCTGAAAAAGACCAGTTTGTGAATGCTCCAGCGCTGGTTTGTTGGGTATACTGCCTAAACAAACAAGCAAGTAAGTTATAGCTTTTTTTAAGGAACCCTTTGCTAATCCGTTGGAGAAGAATGGTCGGGTTGTGGTTTGTGGGACCGGCCGGTCCCACGAACGGTGGACAGAGCGGTGTGGGACGAGAACTTGCCTGGCACTCTGGAGGAGGAGCAGAGCCAACCCCACCCAAGGCCATCGCATGAGGGTTCTGGTGCCAGTGTCCAAGTAGCCTTAGCTGAGGGACCTGGGCATCACGGTGGGACATCCGTGACGGCAGGTGGTGCCGAGTGGCTGGCTCCATCTTCTCCCGGATTTCAGCTGGAAAGGACCGGAGAGCAGGCGTCACAACGGCGACGCCAGCAGCAAAAATGAAAACAAGTGGGGCAGGACCGGCTGGCACAGTGAGATGACGTGCCAAACAGGAACACTGGAAGCCGAGTAGGGCTCCTCTGGGAGTGGCAGATGTGGGCGGACCTCGAGAAGAGGCCCGGTTGAGAGGAGTTTGGGTCAAGCATCTGAGAGAAGATGACCAGGGGTGGCTGCAGGTGGTGGCTGTTCTGGAAGATCCCTACCTCCAGTTATCGGATAGCTCGCGGAGGCATCCTAATGAGCTGCGGCACGCCCGAGAGAAGAGGAAGGTGCTTGGGACTGAATGTGGGTCATCCCCGGTGGTGAGGAAGAGGAGGAGCACCAGAGTCGAATCAACTGATGGTTGTCCGGGGGTGTGGTTCTTCTCCTGGGGCAAACTGACGGTTGGGCAGCATGTGTAATGCATGTGTATGAAAGGGGGACAACCGTTACGTTCTTTAGTTCTGGTTCATCAGGATTATTTTGTGTTTTTCTATTTATTTAGGAACATGGCAGTTATTTTCTTTAGTTGGACTGTTTATTTAGTATAGACAGCAGAATAATCCATCATGCCGTGTGGGGGGTGGGTAGTCCACGTGTCGTGCCCTAGTTTTAATTGTTTTGAGTGACTGTGATTGGCCCTTTTTGGTATTTAGGGCCTGAGCCACTGACAACGTCAGTTGGCCAAAGCCCTATTGTAATTGCTCAGCTTGAAGAAATTCTTCCGCCTAAACAAATGAATTTTTCACCCTCTGAACGTTAACCAAAACGTGATTTTTTTTGGCAGACCCCTCAGACCCGGCGAAAAGTTCGATAAACTGGAAAACATATGTGCCCCCCCACCCCTAATTTTTGTGGGTGGGGCCAAACGTACAAGGTCTATGGAGACTGGAGACCATAAACTTTGCCGTACAGACATAAAATTTGGGTGAGGTTTGCATCACCTCAAGACATGCAAAAAACATAATTGTGGCCCATACCCACCGCCAACAGGAAGGCCACCATCTTACCTCAAAGTCGCCTAACCTCCAATTCGGAAAAAAGTCACACCTCGCATTTGAACAAACTAGTCCTAGGGACCTGCTCCGATTGAGCTCATTTTTACATGCTGGCATCTATAGGCATTGGCCATTAAAAATTGTATGAATTAAGTCAAAATCTCAGAAGGTGTGGCCAGGGCGCCATGGCGAAGTTTGACTCCTCCCCTTACAACTTCAAACAGCTGTCACTCGGGCAAAAATTGTCCGATGTCCCCCAAACTTTCCATGATGGAAAATTGTCCCGCCCCAAACGCGTCAACTCTAAAATACCTGACAAAAGATATAGCCCCACATAGTGGTTAACGAAAGAATTGCTAAAAACTGTTTCATTTATTACTCACGCGTCACTTGCCAGACTGATGTGAAATTTTCTGAGATTAATCACACCACAGGGATGATCATAACTGCACATGAACTTCGCATGACGTCACAAGTGTTACCATGGACATAGCCTCCTCACCATTCAATCCTTGATCTTTTTTATAGGATTAGGAATGACCTGGAGTCATGAAATCTTGAACATAGGTTGAGGTGACTGTAATATATAGTCCAATATGGGTGGACAACACAGAACTGATAGGTAAGTGTTAATCTCAGAAGGTGTGGCCAGGGCGCCATGGCAAAGTTTGACTCCTCCCCTTACAACTTCAAACAGCTGTCACTCGGGCAAAAATTGTCCGATGTCCCCCAAACTTTCCATGATGGAAAATAGTCCCACCCCAAACGCATCAACCTTAAAATACCTGACAAAAGATATAGCGCCACATAGTGGTTAACAAAAGAATTGCTGAAAACTGTTTCATTTATTACTCACGCGTCACTTGCCAGACTGACGTGAAATTTTCTGAGATTAATCACACCACAGGGATGATCATAACTGCACATGAACTTGCGCATGACGTCACAAGTGTTACCATGGACACGCCTCCTCACCATTCAATCCTTGATCTTTTTTACAGGATTAGGAATGACCTGGAGTCATGAAATCTTGAACATAGGTTGAGGTGACTGTAATATATAGTCCAATATGGGTGGACAATACGTAACTGATAGGTAAGTGTTGCCATGGCGACATGGCGTACACTGACTCTTCGCCATGGAATATCAAAAACTTGCAAATTGGACAAACTTTATCTGATTTCCACCAAATTTTCGACAATGGACATGACTCCCGCCCCAAAGACGTCTATGTAAAAACAATAAACAAAAGTTATAGCGCCACTTTGTGGTTAGAGCAACAGACACTTGTAAATTGGACAAACTTTGTACTATTTTCACATAATTTTGCACATTTTATATTAGTCCCACTGCAAACACATGTATATAGAAATAGTAAACACAAGTTATAGAGCCCCCGGGTGGTTAAAGGAAGAATTGCTGAAAACTCTTTTATTTATTACTCACGCACTGCTGGCCAGAATGACGTGAAATTTTCTGAGATTCATCAGACCAAAGGGATAATCATAACCGCACGTCAACTTTAGCATGATGTCACATGTATTACCATGGACACGCCCTCCTCGCCATTCAATCCATGAGCTTATGGGGAGGGGGGAAGATCCCAGACTCATGAAATTTTGAACATACTTTGACATGACTGTCATATATAGTCCTATATGGGTGGACCACACATAACTGACAGGGAAGTGTTTCCATGGTGAAGTTTGACTCCTCCCCTTACAAAATCAAGCAGCTGTAACTCGGGCAAAACTTGTCCGATGTGCACCAAAGTTTCCATGATGGAAAATATTCTCGCCCGGAATGTGTCTACATCAAAATACCTGACAAAAGATATAGCACCACCTACTGGTTAATGAAAGAATTGCTGAAAACTGTTTTATTTATTACTCACGTGCCACTGGCCAGAATGATGTGAAATTTTCTGAGATTCATCAGACCAAAGCTATGATCATAACTGCACATGAACTTTAGCATGACGTCACACATGCTACCATGGACATGCCCTCCTTGCCATTCAATCCTTGAACTTGGTTGCAGGATTAGGAACGACCTGGAGTCATGAAATCTTGAACAATGGTTGAGGTGACTGTCATATATAGTCCTATATGGGTGGACAACACATAACTGACAGGGAAGTGTTGCCATGGCGACATGGCAAAAACTGAAGACACTACACACACTGAGGTTGCACTTGTTGATTTTTTTTTTTTTTTGTATGTTCCTCATTCACTCACCTCCCATGCTAAAGTGTTTTTACCTAACTGGCAAGTAAAGCGAAGTGAGTGAGAAGGCTGCATACAGTTGAAAACAAAATTATTTAAGCTGTAATGTACCAAAAGAGCAAAACGTGAGCCATTCTATGACAAGCAACAAACTGAACTTTACTGGCAACAGATAGAACTTATACACACTGGCTGTAACCCGCCTGATGTCACCACACTGTGTGCCCGGTACTGGCTACGGCAAGCCTCAAAGGCCAAATCCCCACACACACCCCCACACACACACAAACTGCAGAAACACCCATAACAACCTAAACCCTTCCTCTCAAAAACAACAAGTAAAACATAAACATCTTGTTTCATTTAAAAAAAAACAAAAAAAACCCCAGCTAACTGGGCATTTGGGTGGACTGCCAGCATGCCCACGTGCTGAGGTGGATTATTCTGCCACCATTGGTCAACACGGCCTAACTAACCAAGTCCCACAACAAAGTCCTTTAGGTATCGGGGCTGGTGTAGTGTGGCCAACTACTGATCAGAGGGTCAAGGGCTCGATTCCCGCTCTGTTTGCAAGAAGATGGATGGATGGGTGGACTGATGGATGGATGGATGGATGGATGGATGGATGGATATCGAAGTGTCCTTGAGCAAGACACTGAACCCCCAGTTGCTCCTGGTGGCCAGGCTAGTGCCTGTGTGTGTATGGCAGCTCTACCGCCATCAGTGTGTGAATGTGTGCGTGAATGGGTGGATAGCAGGATCTGTAAAGTGCTTTGGTCATCCAGAGATGAGAAAACCCGCTATATAAGTGAATGGCATTTACCATTTACCTTGACGTCTGATGGTGTCTCGTCGAGCACCTCACATGGATGGAGGTCCTGCCACAGGCTTCATCGGCCATACCCGGGCGTTCCCCAGAGTCCTGTCAGTCAAGTTCCAACCAGTGTCCGTCTCATCTGATGGAACCCCCGGATCCTGGGTCGGTGAAGATTTCCTGAGGTGGCTAGAATGCCACCGTGACCCATCCGAGAGGCGGAACATGTCCAGGCCCAGCTGTTCCACGATTTGCAGTGGGCCCATCCAGAGCAGCTGCAGCTTATGCATACGGTTGGGGTGCTTGATCCTAACCCAGTCCGACACACCGAGTCCATGAGTCCTCGCCCTATGCTTCTTATCGAAGCGATGTTTCATTCTTCGCTGTTGTTTGAGGACCCGACTCCTTGGTGGTTCCGTGTCCGCCGGAGGCGGGGTCATGGGAGATCACAGCTGATCCAGGGGCAGATGTAGCTCGCGTCCCAATATGAGCTTCGCTGGGGAACACCCCATCGTGGCGTGGACTGTCACCCTATAATGGAGGATCATGTTCTGAAGGGCATCAGAGAACGTGAAACCATCCGCCAGGTGAGCTCATACTCAATTCTTTAATCTCTTGTTGAAACATTCCACATCCCCATTAGCCTGAGGATAATAGAGCACGGTTCTAATGTGCTCCACACCCCTTTCACCCAAAAACTCTTCAAACCCCCCAGAGATGAACTGTGGCCCATTGTCCGTCATAATGGCGCTTGGAACCCCTCACCTAGCAAAAAACAATGCGAGGAGGACCACACCAGTTGTTACCAAACTGGTGGGCAACACCTCCGGCCATGTTGAAAACAGATCATAAGCCACCAACAGGAAAGGGCTGTGTGCAACTTGCTGCAGATATCCAGTTAGATGTGCTTCCAGGGGCCCTCAGGGTATTGTAACAGTCGCAGGGGTGGGGGAGGTGTTACCCCAGTTTTCCCACTCTCCAAACACAGTACGCAGTTCTTTACCATAATCTCAAAGTCCTTGTCAATACCCAGCCACCAAACCGAATCCCAGCAGCATTGTTTCACCCTTAGCACCTCCAGATGGCCCTCATGGAGCATGGCCAAAACGCAAGCCCTTAGCGACATGGGAACCACTGTGAAGTGTCATCTCGCCACGCACATGTCATTCCAGCAGCTCAGTTCATCCTTGATCCTGTGAAAAGGTGCCAGATCACCTTGCATCTTCATGGGCCACCCCCCCCCCCCCCCAATTGAATGAGCGCAATTGAGACAACATTGGGTCATGTTCCAACTCATTCCTGGAGGGACACCGTGTTCCAGAGGGGTTCGTGCAGCGTGTTGATCAGGTCCGCCTCGAGGGGATCACCGTCGTCAGGTTGCAATGTGTTAACCCTTTGAGAGTGAGATTTCGTATGCCCCTGGTGGCAGAACACGGCACTGTGCCTGTCATCTCACTCTGACATCCCCGGCTGCACTGGAGATTTGTACTGATTTGTACTGATCTGCCAGTTTCAGAAGGTGGCAGACACGCATTGGAGGACTCAATGAATGACACGTAATACACCAAAGAAATGGTAAATGGTGTTCACTTATATAGCGCTTTTCTTCTCATCTAGGATGACCAAAGTGCTTTACAGATCCTGCAATCCACCCAGTCACACACACATTCACACACTGATGGCAGCAGAGCTGCCATACACACAGGCGCTAACCAGGCCACCAGGAGCAACTGGGGGTTCAGTGTCTTGCTCAAGGACACTTGGACAAGCAGAGAGCAGACAAAGCGGGAATCAAGCCCATGACCCTCCGATCAGTAGTCGGTCACACTACACCTGCACCACCGCTGTCCCAAAGAAGAACTCCTCCTTTTCTTGTTTTCATCCTTTTAGCCCAGAAAGCTAATATGGCTGCCGTCCATCGTCGTGCACCGTCACTTGGATGGCTTCGTACACAGAAAATAGCCACGGGATACAAGCAGAATTTATGTGGGATAATCATAAGACTTTGTAGATGTGGTAGAGAGCATAATTGACCAACAGAACACAAAATAACAACCACAATGGACTAAAATGCAGCAACCACAGCAGTGAGCAAGTCCGCTTAGCCGCTGGTAAGTGATGAATTTCTTTGTTTTGTTTTTTCTAAATTGAAATGATTTCTTGTTCATATACTTTGAAGATAAGATGATAACGTACCACTGTACAAAAAACGGAGTCAAAAGACTGAACCATTCTTTGTGTAAATATGACCAAAGTCCGCTTTTGACTGAGTTATGTAATTCATTATAGCTGCTGTGGCATTATGCAAATTAGATGCGTAAAATCACTCCTATCTGAAACTTTGGATCATATTTTACATTTTTCTAACTGACAGTAAACCATTATCTCTTACCACTTTCCAGTTATAGCCTTGGAAATCTGAACTATTTTATTGACAAAAAATATTTACCACTCTTGACCACTAGGGGTTATGTCACAATTCGGCGACAGTCACACTCAAAGGATTTAGTGTGACACGGGACAGGAGGTCCGCCACCACGTTTTCCCTACCTGGAGTGAACTGAGTAGCGAAGTTGTAGGCCTGCAGTCTTTCCGCCCACCTGTGAATCCGCAGGGGTCTGTGTCCAAAGCCGGTCTTCTCCAGCAGGGTCATCAGCACACTATGGTCCGTGCGCAGGGTGAAGTGGTGTCCATAGAGGTAGATGTGCCACCCTTCACATGCCCAAACACACACAAGCACCTCTCTCTCACCCACTGCGTATTTCTGTTCTGCTGATGTGAGAGACTTCGATGCGAACGCCACCAGATGCTCCACACCATTCTGAAGTTGAGACATGACTGCTCCCACTGTCGAGCCAGACAAGTCACAAGTCACAAAAGTGGGGCATTGAGGACAAAATGGGCAAACACCGGCGGGGAAGTGAGCTGAGATTTCAGTTTAGCAACAGCTGCCGAGCAGGCTGGGGTCCACTGCCACAGAATGTTCTGCTTCAGAAGGGCTCGAAGAGGTTCAATAGTCTCTGAATAATGGGGAATGAAATGTCCGTAGAAGTTTGCCATGCCCAGAAATGATTAAACTTGTGCAGGGGTTGTGGGGTCCGGAAGTCGCAGGACCACCTTGTCGTTCGAGTGCAGGAGGCTCAGGCCCTCAGCAGACAACCAAAATCCCACAAACTCGATGGACTCAGCTGAAAAGATGTACTTTTCCCCATTCAGTGTAACCCCGTGTTCCAGCAGCACCTCCATCACTTGTTCCAGACGTTCGTCGTGTGCCATCTGTGACGTGCCGTGCACCACAATGTCGTCCAAATACAACACCACACCCTTGAGGACGGCGAGGATCGTGGACACAATTTTTTGGAAGCAACTCGTTGCTGAACTCAGGCCAAAAGGCATGTGGGTATATCTGAAAATGCCCATTTGGGTCACGAACACCATCAGGTTGCGGCTGGCTGGGTGGAGAGGCACCTGCAGATAACCCTGACGGAGGTCCAGTTTCGAAAACACCTTGGAGCAGCTGAACATCGCGGTAAGCTCTTCCATCGTGGGCAGTGGAGATTTATTCAGAATGACAGCTGACTAGCCCTCCTCGGTTTGTGCATGCTCGCTCAACAACAAACTTCTCAACCCTTCCCTCTGGACTCCCTGCTTGAGCCTCTTGCCTCACTCTGGATCTGGAACAGACTCATGTAAGAGCTGAACAATCCCCACAATCCATAACCACCCCCTTGTCTCAGGAACTTCTCCTAACAGTGCCAATGCCAAGAAGCAAACCTCAGCCTAAGTTAGGGCTCTGGTTGGATTGATGCCTACCTCAGCCTCTGGCCTAATCTGGCCTGCGACTCCCCTGCTGAAGACCTTCACCTGCAAACACTCATCAAAGCTCAACTAAGAGACCCACCTGTAAAGACACTATTATACTCCCCTCCTTTGAACTGCCTTACTCACATTCTCCCTCTCCTCTCCCTGCATTCCAAAAGTCCCATGATGTGGGTGCCAACAGTTATAATTATTGCTCCTTCAATAAATATTCTCATTGCTTCTATTGCTACCTCTGTATGTTTGTGTTCTTCATTTGTGTCCTTGCTTAGTCTGAAACATGGCCCAACCTCCTCCTACTGTACAGTGATGTCTAAATTACTGCTTCAAAGATCACAAACATCATCTAAACTTTTACTGAAATAAGCTGACCAATTTTCAGCGAAGCCCTGAAATGTGGTGAGGAGAAACCAGATGCTCTTCAGCTTCATCCTACACAAATGGAATGACATGGTCATCCATCTTTTAGTACTATGTGGATATTCAAGTCAATGATTTTCCTTAATCAACCCAAACTTGGCCAAGGAAATTAACTTGACATCTGGTTAAGCATAACTGAAAATCTACAGTACACTACTGTATGCTTTCAACCATCTAGGAAATTGGGACTTACCCTTTATGCCAAAAACAAAATGACAATCAGCTATTTTTCCAAAGAGGGGTCAATTGTTTTCATCTGGAAATGCTATATTAGAAGAGGAAAACCAGACAAAAAATGCAGAGTCTTCGGAGGCCTTCTCAGTATCACGTGTCCATTTTTCACTGTAGTGTTCAAGGGAAAGTTTATGTATTTCATGTGTTGATCCAGAAAGATAGAAACAAAAGGTCAAATCAAAGACTCATTTCTTCCTGGATGCTGAGTTTGAGTGAAAACATTTTGTAACATCTGCCCCGGATTATAGCAATACAAGGGTGTACCGGGGTAGTAGCCCATGGGCCCCAGCTTGTGTGAGGCCCTGAAAGAAATTCTATTTTTTTTTTTTTTTTGCTCTTGCTAATTCTGCCATGCCCAATGTTTATTGGAAGGTTTGGTTTTTCCCCCTAGTCCTGTCAAGAAGCTAGGTAAGCAGAACAGAAATCTGCTTCTCTTATTGTGCCAAACAAATTTACTTTGCCAAAAGAAGCTTTATACAGCACATATCTATGTACTGTATGTTATTTAAAGGCTCCTCTTGTAATAACTTTTAATACTTTATTTAAATTGGTTTACCTATGATAGACCCGAGGGGGGGGATAGGGAGGGGTGGGGAGGAGGAAAGAAAAAGGGGCAGTGGTGCTATAATGGCTAGGGATGTGTATGACAATAATTGCCTTTTTCTAATTATTGTTTTGACATGACTACTTTAATAATCAGATAACTCCAGAAATCCAGTTATAAACAGTTTATTACCGTGCATGTAAACATGGCTATTTTGCATATCATACTCCCATAAATAATATGTGAGAGGGCCCCAAAAATTGCTCTAGCCTAGGGGCCCACAACCTCCTTAGTCAGGCCCTGCGTAACATCTAAGATCAATTTTCATCTCAGTGGAATGAGACTGGATTATTTGTCTGGCTGATGCATTGTCACCCTGTGTCATTGTTCAGTTTCAATAGGTGTGGTTTGTGTTCCTTACACAATGGCAGAGAATGTGAGAAAGCTGTGATCTCATTTAAAACCAGGATGACAAACTGCAACACATTTTTGCTTTTCACATGTACTATGTTGCCAGTGCTTTGCCACATCTTGCATCTCATCATACTATATATACATAACCAATCCCTTCAGGATTTCGCGGGATGTTTTTATGATTGCCGTGGCTCAAAAAGCCTGAATTTGTGGGAGTTTTTTTAAAATCTTGCAATAAGCTACAATATTTTGAGGGGGGGGGGGGGGGGGTTGCACTAAAAGTTGTGGGAAGAATTACAAATTTTAAAGCAGATGCTTTTTTCCATAGTTTACTGCAGTGATATTCTATATAACACCACAAGAAAAGTATGGGGGGGGGGGGAGTGATCCGCATCCAGCAGTGTTGGGAGTAACACGCTACAAAGTAACACATTACTGTAACGCCACTACTTTTTCAGTAATGTGCTGTGTAATGAAATTACAGTGTAAAAATTCAGTAATGCTGTAGAGAGTGTAAATAACGGAGGCAGACTTATGCAGCAGACGACTTTATTCACTCTCACATCAGTCACATGAGAATAATTAGAATAATAAACAAAACTGCTTACAAGGAATCAACACTTTTTCTTAAATTAAAAGCTCTCAAGTTGAATGATCTGGTTAACTTTAAAACTGCAGTAATAATGTTTAAAGTGAAGAATCTATCACTGCCCACAAATATCCAAAAGTTGTTCCAAATAAGGGAGAAACAATATCATTTCAGAGGAACATGTATATTTCAAAAACCTTCAGTGAGAACTACCACCAAGCAACACTGTGTTTCAGTGCAAGGAGTCAGATTATGGAACGATTTTGGACCTGAATTAAAATCATGTACAACACTTGGACAATTTAAACAAAAACTAAAGGAAGAAATACTCCAAACATATATACAGTACAAGATGACATGTAAAATCACATAAGTATTGTCATATCCAGTCTGTGTTGTGTTGTTGCTTAGTTGGGGTTTTTTTTGTCACATTTTGTCTTAGCTATGTTCTGAATTGTAATCGCTCTTGTTTTGTTTTTCTTTTGAATTCTTGGATGGAATATGAGTGGGCAAAATAAGCTGCGGCTTCAGCCATCACCCATTTCGGATAACTTATGTTGAACTGTATAATCAGAGGAGTTATTGTCTAATTTGACCTTGTTGGATTTTCTTTCCCCCTTTGTTATATTATTCTGTTTCTTTTTTAATCTCCTCTTCTAATCTATCCGAAAATAAATAAAGATTCATTCATTCATTCATACACAGAAAAAGCATATACAGTGGGGTAAAAAAAGTATTTAGTCAGCCACCAATTGTGCAAGTTCTCCCACTTAAAAGATGAGAGAGGTCTCCAATTTTCATCATAGGTATACCTCAACAATGAGAGACAAAATGAGGAAAAAAAAATCCAGAAAATCACATTGAAGGATTTTTAAAGAATTTATTTGCAAATTATGGTGGAAAATACGTATTTGGTAACCTACAGAAAAGCAAGATTTCTGGCTCTCACAGACCTGTAACTTCTTCTTTAAGAGGCTCCTCTGTCCTCCACTCGTTACCTGTATTAATGGCACCTGTTTGAACTCATTATCAGTATAAAAGACACCTGTCCACAACCTCAAACAGTCAGTCTCCAAACTCCACTATGGCCAAGACCAAAGAGCTGTCAAAGGACACCAGAAACAAAATTGTAGACCTGCACCAGGATGGGAAGACTGAATCTGCAATAGGTAAGCAGCTTGGTGTGAAGAAATCAACTGTGGGAGCAATTATTAGAAAATGGAAGACATACAAGACCACTGATAATCTCCCTCGATCTGGGGCTCCACACAAGATCTCACCGTGTGGGGTCAAAATGATCACGAGAACGGTGAGCAAAAATCCCAGAACCACACGGGGGGACCTAGTGAATGACCTGCAGAGAGCTGGGACCAAAGTAACAAAGGCTACCATCAGTAACACACTACGCTGCCAGGGACTCAAATCCTGCAGTGCCAGACGTGTCCCCCTGCTTAAGCCAGTACATGTCCAGGCCCGTCTGAAGTTTGCTAGAGAGCATTTGGATGATCCAGAAGAGGATTGGGAGAATGTCATATTGTCAGATGAAACCAAAATAGAACTTTTTGGTAAAAACTCAACTTGTCGTGTTTGGAGGAGAAAGAATGCTGAGTTGCATCCAAAGAACACCATACCTACTGTGAAGCATGGGGGTGGAAACATCATGCTTTGGGGCTGTTTTTCTGCAAAGGGACCAGGACGGCTGATCCATGTAAAGGAAAGAAAGAATGGGGCCATGTATCGTGAGATTTTGAGTGAAAACCTCTTTCCATCAGCAAGGGCATTGAAGATGAAACGTGGCTGGGTCTTTCAGCATGACAATGATCCCAAACACACCACCTGGGCAACAAAGGAGTGGCTTTGTAAGAAGCATTTCAAGGTCGTGGAGTGGCCTAGCCAGCCTCCAGATCTCAACCCCATAGAAAATCTTTAGAGGGAGTTGAAAGTCCGTGTTGCCCAGCGACAGCCCCAAAACATCACTGCTCTAGAGGAGATCTGCATGGAGGAATGGACCAAAATACCAGCAACAGTGTGTGAAAACCTTGTGAAGACCTACAGAAAATGTTTGACCTCTGTCATTGCCAACAAAGGGTATATAACAAAGTATTGAGATGAACTTTTGTTATTGACCACATACTTATTTTCCACCATAATTTGCAAATAAATTCTTTAAAAATCCTTCAGTGATTTTCTGGATTTTTTTTTTCTCATTTTGTCTCTCATAGTTGAGGTATACCTATGATGAAAATTGGAGACCTCTCTCATCTTTTAAGTGAGAGAACTTGCACAGTTGGTGGCTGACTAAATACTTTTTTACCCCACTGTATCAATACACCAGGGTCTCTCCTTTTATATCAACCGCCCATCTCACATCTGCATGACATCTCGCATCACAATACATTCAACCCTTCTCCCCCCACTACTTCTTCCTGCTACCTCACCATAATCTCTCTCATCTTAATACCTATTGTCCTTCTCTGTTTACCCTCTGCATCCAGTCTGAGATGATTAACCCAGCTTCTACAATGCTTTACAATTACTGAAATTTGATCAGATGAGTTACTCCCGTTATTCGTTTTATTAATATGGATAGATATTTTTAGCGCAAATAAATACAGACTGACCATACATATCTGACGAAGCCATCAGTCAAGAGCCCATTCACTGCTGCAGCCAGTAGCCACAAGTGGAGTTTATGCCTGCTGGGAAAAGATGAAGCTACTTTGTTTTTGTGGAAATGGACAGATTATTTTTTCTTTATTGCAGTTGAGGACAAAACCATATTGGTGGGCCGTGTGAGACTAACTGCAGTCTTCAGAAGCACCTGAGAACAGCAACAAGATCTAGCAAAACTATGCTATGTTATGGTAACAGCACCACTAACAACACTGGCTGGATTTCAGACATAGGTATGCATCTGAACTGTTTGTGACCCAGCAAGAATTAAATGACTGATTGCCAGACACGTTGTTACAGAATGAAGATCTGATAACAGTCATTCCCCATCAAACAGCTGAGACTGTTATCCGCTAAAGTTAAAACACATTTACTTGCTACCTGGATAAAGATTTTTCAAAAATGGATTTGCTCTCCAAAAGGAATTTAAGAAACTGGGTCATGTCTCTATCACAGCAGACATTTGGGCTGTGGGTCATGGACATTTTCTTTGGATTACTGCACATCGATTACTGCACACAGCTCCCTGTCCACACTGTGTATGGTGCGGATGGGACACTGATGACTTCGACTGGGGATATCATCGGGCGGTGGAAGGAATACTTCGAGGATCTCCTCAATCCCACTGATACACCTTCCACAGAGGAAGCAGAGTTTGGGGACGAGGGGGATGACTCACCTATCACAGGGGTTGAGGTCGCCAAGGTGGTTAAAAATCTCCTTGGTGGCCGGGCCCCGGGGGTGGACGAGATTCGCCCTGAGTACCTCAAGGCCCTGGATGTTGTTGGGCTGTCATGGTTGACATGCCTCTGCAACATTGCATGGAGGTTGGGGGCAGTGCCTTTGGCATGGCAAATCTGGAAGGTGGTTCCTCTCTTCAAAAAAGGGGACCGGAGGGTGTGCTCCAACTTTAGAGGGATCACACTCCTCAGCCTCCCTGGGAAGGTCTATGCCAAGGTACTGGAGAGGAGAGTCCGGCCGTTGGTCGAACCTCGGATTCAGGAGGAGCAATGTGGTTTTCGTCCTGGCCGTGGCACATCGGACCAGCTCTTTACCCTCTCGAGAATTCTTGAGGGTTCGTGAGAGTTTGCCCAACCAGTTTACATGTGTTTTGTGGACTTGGAGAAGGCATTTGACCGCGTCCCTCGTGTTTTTTTGTGGGGGGTGCTTCGGGAGTATGGGGTATCGAGCTTGTTGTTACGAGCTATTCGGTCTCTGTACGACCATTGTGAGAGTTTGGTTCGTATTGCCAACACTCGGTCAGACTCATTCCCAGTGAGAGTTGGACTCCGCCAGGGCTGCCCTTTGTCACCGATCCTGTTCATAATTTTTATGGACAAGATTTCTAGGTGCAGCCAGGGAATGGAGGGTGTCATGCTTGGTGACCACAGGATCTCATCTCTGTTGTTTGCAGATGATGCTGTCCTGTTGGCTTCATCCAGCAATGACCTACAGCTCTTGCTGGGACAGTTTGCTGCTGAGTGTGAAGCAGCTGGGATGAGAATCAGCACCCCCAAGTCCGAGTCCATGGTCCTCAGCCGGAAAAAGGTGGATTGTCCTCTCTGGGTTGGGGACAGGCTCCTGCCCCAAGTGGAGGAGTTTAAGTATCTTGGGGTCTTGTTCACGAGTGAGGGGGAAATGGAGCTAGAGATTAACAGACGGATTGGAGCAGCATCTGCAGCGATGCGGACGTTGTACCAGTCTGTTGTGGTGAAGAGGGAGCTTAGTTCTAAGGCAAAGCTGTCGATTTATCAGTCAATCTACGTTCTTACTCTCACCTATGGTCACGAGCTTTGGGTAATGACCGAAAGAACAAGATTGCGGATACAAGCGGCTGAAATGAGCTTTCTCCGTAGGATTGCTGGACTCACCCTCAGAGATAGGGTGAGGAGATCAGTCATCCGGGAGAGGCTCAGAGTAGAACCGCTGCTCCTCCACATTGAAAGGAGTCAGTTGAGGTGGTATAGGCATCTCCTGGACGCCTCCCACTTGAGGTGTTTCGGGCACGTCCCACTGGGAGGAGACCCCGGGGCAGACCCAGGACTCGGTGGAGAGACTATGTCTCCCAGCTGGTCTGGGAACGCCTTGGTATCCTCTCTGAAGAGCTGGAGCAGGTGGCTGGGGAGAGGGAAGTCTGGGCTTCTCTGCTTGAACTGCTGCCTCCGTGACCCGGACCTCCGGAAAAGCAGTAGAAGATGGATGGATGTATGGATACTGCACATCGGATTAAATCCATAATATTAAAGGTAAGAAACATTGACAGCTTTAAGCAGTGTTGCCAACTCACTCTTCTGGAGGGATTCTCACTTTTTTCCTCTCTCCCTAACTCCTCAAACCCTATTTCTCACTCCAAAATGAGGACATTACTGGCAATTTTGTGTTGATTTTCTTCATATTTTTCCCACATTAAGAGCTCTCAAGGCAGGATAAAGCAGACTGAACATGTTCTAAAAGCTTTGTCTGAAACAGTCTGTTTTCAGCCTGCATTAATAAGCCTGTAATGTAGTCAGTTAATTAAATTATCTTGCTATGTATGCAAGATGATTTAAGTATGCATTTAAAATTTTAAAAGTAACGTGAAAGTTACTTTTCCAAGTAGCTAGTTACTTTAATCATGCAGTAATTGGTAAGTAATGCAGTTATTTTTGAAATGAAGTAACTAGTAACTGTAACTAGTTACTATTTTTTAGTAACTTGCCCAACACTGGTGTCCAGACTGGAGATTCACAGTTTTAAAGCTCATTGACAAGATGAAGTAATGATTTTACCTCTAAAGATGTATAAAATTTTACAACACTGGCTGTAGTGTGAGATTTTCTCATTTGTTTGTAGTTTTACGGTGTCTCTTCTTACACACGCTCCCACAACGGGGTGATTTTCAGGCAGGCGGACGTTTTTCAACACAAACCCGAAACTTCATACATGCAGTTAGGATGAGGAAGTTGCGAGATGTCCACCAGCAGGCCGGGGAAAACGGAGGAAGGGACGGTGTGGAAAACTCGCGGGTGAGTGTTGTTTTTTTTTAATCACACACTCTGTTTTTTTGTTGATGTGTTTCGTTAATACTCACTGTAAACACGGAAGTGAGCGCAGGCAGCAATGCGTTTGGTTGGTTAGACTGAGCATTTGAGTGCTACTCAGGGACAAAGTTGACGAGGATTGGCCAAAATTGTGGGAAATTTGTGGTGATTGGACAAAGTTGCAAGGTTGTGCAATAGATGTGCTGACTGGCTGATTTGGTGCATAACTTATGACCCTTCCCCCTGTCTGTCACACACACACACACACACACACACACACACACACACACACACACACACACACACACACACACACACACACACACACACATTATGAATTAACTGTGATTAACCACATTTTTTTGAAATCTGAGTTCAATTTTGCTAGCCACGCCCAGGCCTGTTTTTTGTTTTGTTTTTTTTATCCTGTCCAGCAGCTTGGCCAGCAGACCTGCTGAACAAGAAATCACCTGTCTGACAAAGTGGAGTAGGCTAAAAGATCTCAAAAAGCACTGCACCATGCCATAATCTAAAGAAATTCAAGAACAGATAAACAAAAACTCAGAACAACATCTAGAGCTACAGCCTCATTTGTCTCAGTTTGGACTCTGGTCCATGATTTAACAATAGGAAAGTGACTGGGCAAAAATAGCATCCATGTGAGAGTTCCAAGGCCAAAACCACTGCTGAACAAAATGACAAAATGAACACAAACAATCATCTCACATTTGCCAAAAATACCTTGATGATACCCGAGACATTTTGGGAAAATATTCTGTGCACTGACGAAACAAAAGTTGAACTTTTTGGAAGGCATGTGTCCCATTACATCTGGTGTAAAACTAGCATTTCATAAAAAGAGCATCACACCAACAGTCAAACATGGTGGTGGTACTGTGATGACTTGGGGCTACTTTGGTGCTTCAGGACTTGGATGATTTGCTGTAATTGATGGAACCATGAATTCTGCTCTCTACCAGAAAAACCTGATGCAGAATGTCTGGCCATCAGTTCGTGACCTCAAGCTCAAGTTCTCCAGTGTGGCTGAATACAATTCTGCAAAGAAGAGTGGGCCAAAATTCCTCAACAGCGATGTAAAAGATCTATTGCCAGTTTTCACAAAGGCTTGATTACAGTTTTTGCCGCCAAGGGTGGCACAACCAGTTATAAGGTTTAGGGGGCAATTACTTTTTCATATAGCACCCGGTAGGTTTGGATAGCTTTTTTCCTTTAAGGTGGATTCACACTACAACATTTGGACCAACTTTTAGTGACGTTTTGGCAAACGTCTAGCTCGCTGGCAAAAGTTAATGATAGTTGGTGTTTGTTGGCAAACGCTGGCGAAAGTTGTGTTCTTTCAAAACTTTCAACCAGCTGAAAATTTGCTGATGTTTGGGAATACACATTGGTGAAAGTTGTGATCAGTTTGCAAAAGCTGTACTAAGGTTATAAAAGTTCCTGAGCACTGGGCTAAGTTATGTAGAGTTTTCCTAAGTCAGCCTAAGTTAAAGGTGGGTTCATTCTATAGCTTTTGGACCGACTTTTACAGACGTTTTGAAAAAACAGAGAAATAGTCAACGCAGGCCAGCTGACATCAGTGTTAGCTGATGCTCATTTGCGTTTGTAGAGGCTTCCAGTCATTCTGGACCTGCTTTTGGAGTGAACACATCTCCTTTGGCATACGTTTCAGTATTTATTTTTGTTTTACAGTCATGTAAAAAAATTAGGACACCCTGTATAAGCCTGTGTTGTTGGGGTTTTTTTTAACATATTTGGACATATACTATAATATCAATGTTAAAAATACTGGGTGATTCATGGACTACAACTCAACAATTAAAAATGAATTAAAGACTTTTTCAAATTTTCTGTAAAATGTATTTCTAAACAAATAGTGATGAATAAATTAAGATACCCTCCATCTTTTTTAGGACACCCCCACATTTATTCCCACTTAAAATGGCTGAGATAAATGTTAAAAAAATGCAAATAAAAACAAAAACAACATTAGACATAGATATGTGAACATTTTTTAATAAAGAACTGAATATTTAATGGGGTGTCCTAATTTCTTCACTTGACTGTACGCTAGCCTAAGTTGGCAAAAGTCTGATAACGCTGAATGCAATGCTGGGAAATGCTAGCAAAAGTTTGTACAAGTTTGTAAAAGTTCATAAAAGTTGGTGTGCGCTGGATTAAAAAAAAACTGCTCACAAACGTAATTTCACCAACACTGATTTTTCAAAATGTCAGTAAAAGTTGGTCCAGACGTTACTGTATAGTGTGAACTCAGCTTTAATAAATGAAATCCTAATTTTAAAACTGGATTTTGTATTTACTCAGGTTATGTTTGTCTTATAATAACATTTGTTTGATCATCTGAAAAATTTCAGTGACAAATAAGATAAGCCTTTATTAGTCCCACAATGGGGAAATTCCAGGATTGCAACAGCATAGGGATAGCAACACTCAGAGCAACAATCAGAAGGCAAGAAAAAACAACACCTAGTAAACATATGTCCATATTACTTTAAATGTATATATATATAGACACACAGTGCAGAGCATTATGGCTGGTGAATGTGCAGCAAAAAGTCCAAGCTGTCTCTCCGCGGATGCAGCGGGCCAGCTGGAAGTCTTTGGGCATGATGGTGACCCCCTTAGCGAAGAAGAGACCACCAGGTGGGCCTCGCTGGTCTCCTGCAGAGCCATGACGGCGAAGCTCAGGAAACGCAGGACGGTCTTGAAGTCCTGAGCGATCTCCCTCACCAGGCGCTGGACGGGCAGCTTATGGATGAGCAGCTCCGTGGATTTCTGGTAGCGACGGATCTCTCTCAGAGCACGGGCCTGTGACGGCGAGGCCTCTTCACTCTGCCGGTGGCCAGAGCGCCTCTCCGAGCGGCTCTGGTGGCTAGCTGTCTCCTGGGGGGCTTCTTCCTCCAGTAGATTTTACGGGCGGTCTGCTTGGTTCTTGCCATCGCTCTTTATTATTCTGTCTTATATTTCTTTCACGCCGCCTAAACTCCAGCCCGGCACCCGAGTCGTTTTCGCTACAGCTCCCGGTATGTCGAGTTTCCCATTTAGCACCGGGCGGCGGCCAAGTGCTAGCTAGCACTAGCTCCTCCCCGCTGTAACGTCTCCCGCTGCAAACCGTGGCTCCGTCCGCCGACCCGGGAGACCCCCGGGGCGATCCGTGTGTCCATGATATATATACAGAGTGAAAGGTGTAGAAAGAAGAAGGAAGATAAAAAAAAAAAAAGGCTGTTGCAACAGGCAGCCTACTCGTGTGGCGCCGTCGTTCCGGCGGAACCGGAACCGGAAATATGCAAAAATATAAGAAATCATTAAGGGGCAAATACTTTTTCATAGGACTGTAGCCTATTTCACATAGCAGAATCAGAATCAGAATCAGAATCAGATTTATTGCCATTGTTCATGTAGTACACAAACTAGGAATTTGTCTCGGTGCAATGCTGCAACATTAAAACATGATAAGATAAAGAGATAAACTAAAAAACTTAAAGACTAAAACCATGCAATAAGTGTAGAATAATAAGTAATAATAATAATAATAATAATAATGAGTAATACCAGTCACAGCAGTTTTAAATAAATTAGCAAGTAGCAGATGATGTGCAGTCGATAATGCAACAGAAAAACAGTGATGAATGACATGAGTCTGGTTGAGCTGCTGTATATAGTGCACGAGAGTCAATAAGTCACTTAATGTTCAGCAGTCTGATGGCAGAGGGGAAAAAGCTGTTCATGTGCCGGGAGGTTTTAGTCTGAATGGACCGAAGTCTTCTACCTGAGGGGAGGGTGGCAAACAGTACGTGACCAGGGTGTGAAGGATCGGCCATGATCCGGCCTGCACGCCTCCGGGTCCTGGAGATGTACAGATCCTGGAGAGATGGGAGCTTGCAGCCGATCACCTTCTCAGCAGTGTGCATGACGCGCTACAGCCTTAGTCTGTCCCTGGCAGTAGCTCCTGCATACCACACGGTTATGGAGGAGGTAAGGATGGACTCGATGATGGCCGTGTAGAACTGCACTAACATCTTGGTGGGTAGCTTGAGCTTCCTCAGCTGCCACAGAAAGAACATCCTCTGCTGGACCTTTTTGATGAGGGAGCTGATGGTTGGCTCCCACTTGAGGTCCCGGGTGATGGTGGTGCCCAAGAAGCGGAAGGAATCTGCAATGGTGATGGGAGAGCCTGTGATGGTGAGGGGGGGGCAGGGGGGTTGTGACTTTCCTGAAGTCCACAATCATCTCCGCTGTCTTCAGAGCGTTCAGCTGCAGGTTGTTGTGGCTGCACCAGGACACCAGCTGGGCCACCTCTCTCCTGTAGACGGACTCATCGCCGTTGGAGATGAGCCCGATGAGGGTGGTGTCGTCCGCAAACTTGATCAGCTTAACAGACCGGTGGGTGGAGGTGCAGGAGTTGGTATAAAGGGAGAAGAGTAGGGGGGAAAGTACACAGCCCTGGGGTGATCCGATGCTGATGCTAACAGAGTCTGAGACAGACTTCCCCAGCCGCACATGCTGCCTCCGGTCCGTCAGGAAGTCAGTGATCCACCTGCAGAGGGAGTCAGGCACGCCGAGCAGGGACAGCTTGTCCTGGAGCAGAGCGGGGCGGATGGTGTTGAATGCAGAGCTGAAGTCCACAAACAGGATCCTGGCGTAGGTTCCCGGGGAGTCCAGGTGCTGCAGGATGGAGTGGAGGGCCAGGTTGACTGCGTCGTCCACAGACCTGTTGGCACGGTAGGCAAACTGCAGCGGGTCCAGGAGGGGAGTGGTGATGGACTTGAGGTGGGACAGGACCAGGCGCTCAAAGGACTTCATGACTACAGGGGTGAGCGCTACAGGCCTGTAGTCGTTAAGTCCAGTAATCCGTGGCTTCTTGGGGACAGGGATGATGGTGGAGGATTTGAGGCAGGTCGGCACGTGGCATTGCTTAAGGGAGGTGTTAAAAATGTCTGTGAAGACAGGAGCCAGCTCTTTCGCACAGTGTCTCAGGGTGGAGGGAGACACGCCGTCCGGACCGGGGGCCTTGCGTGGGTTCAGTCTGGAGAACTGTCTGTGCACATCCTGCATACACCCCCTTGACACAGTTCTGCTACCATCAAAGAGAAGCATAAAAACAAGTTTCTGCTGCCTTATGACTGTTACATTTTTATTCAGTTTCAAACAAGCAAGTGACACCATGAAGACAGTGGAGTCCTCCAAACAGGTCAGAGACAAAGTTGTGGAGAAGGACAGATCAGAGTTGGGTTAAAAATATTTCAAACACTGAACACCCCATGGAGTGCCACTAAATAAAGTCAGATCTTTGGAGTGTACAGTTTATGTTGGTCCCATGGACAGATACTCCAATCTCCACAGTAAAGCTGCCCAGCTTGGTTGTCTTTAGCTTCTCGGTTGTGTCTCTGATTAATGCCCTCCTTGCCCAGTCCATGAGTTTTGGTGTGAGTTCCTTTCTTGAAACAGTGTGTAGGATCGTTAAAACCTTTTTGTGTTCATACTTTGAACAAAGACTGTTTCAAACAGATATTCAGTCATTTCTCATTTCAGAACCGAATGTTTTTATCCATCTGACCTAAAATTCTGCTCATATGGTGTTTTTATTTGCATGATTTCATCGTCTTGTGTCCTAAGGTCTCACTGTCTAAAGACCATGCATCCCTCTGCAAATTTCCATGGCAAACTGACCAACTGTTGAAGAGCAATTTCTCTGTGTACTTCAGCCTGATGTTTGCGTTTGAGTAAAAGCCAGAAGCTCACCAGCATCGTAATGAGTCATAACCTTCAAGGGACCATGAATACCTTCATGAAAGGTGATGGCGATCCATCCGTCATGACAGTTCAGCCAAGTAAGTGAAGCCTTTGAGCCACAGAGAGGTCACAGTATGTCTGAGAAACTAAACACAAGAGAAGACATTTAAGATGGATACGCTGTTACCTCCACCAAGGAGGTAATGTAATCGGGGTGGTTTGTCTGTCTGTTTGTTTGTCCATCTGGTTGTCTGTTAGCAGGATTACGCAAAAAGCACTTGATGGATTTTGATGAAAATTTTCACAAGAGGTAGCCTTCAGGCCAAGTATGAACCCATTAAATTTTGATGATCTGAGAGTGCATACCTCACCAAGGACCTTGTTTGTATTTGTGCAGCAGGATTACACAAAAACTACTGAATGGATTTGGATGAAATTTTCACCAGGGGTGGTCCTTGGCCTAGAGAGGAACCCATAACATTTCAGTGATGATCTAAGAACAAATACCTCTACCAAAGCTCTTGTCTTCTCTCAGTATGTTCGCAAGAATCCTCCAAAACTACTGGATAGACTTTGATGCAATTTTCACCAGAACTGGCTTGTGGTCTACACATGAACCCATTACACTTTGGAGGTGATCCATGAGGGACGGAAGGAGCTTTGGTGGAGGTATGCGCTCTCTGAGTGCTTTTCTAGTTATATATTCTTTTTCTGTTTGAAGACATCTAAAGGCACATCACTGCATACAGCCAATCATAAACAGAAAGACATAAAATCCTGAAGGATGTGGATGCCTTTAACATCACTTACATAAAAACTGAAATCAATAACTGATTATGAAGTATTTAATACCAATTACTTACAGTGTCACCCAAATGATTGCTTCAGTTTTGTTGAAATCTAAATCCTCCACATCCACACCCTGTGACTTCTGCAAATGTACAAACCCCAATTCCAATGAAGTTCCAATGTTGTGTAGAATGTAAATAAAAACAATGATACAATGCAATGATTTGCAAATCCTTTTCAACCTTAAGTTAATTGAATACACTACAAAGCTAAGATATTTAATGTTCAAACTGATAACCTTTTTTGTTAGTTTGTTTTATAAATATTCCCTCATTTTATTCAATTTATGTTTGGAGGAATTTTGGCACCTGACAGGAATAGTCCATCCACAACTGATCATGAAAGAGAGGTGTGAATGGAGGGCATTTGCGATTGTTGCTATTTCCATATTGACCACACGCGTGAATAATTGTTAAACACTGCACCTTTTGTACCGGAGTGGTGGCCTAGTTGGTAGAGCATCTGCCCCACAACCAGGAGGTCATGGGTTCAAATCCCAGCTGGGTTCTACTCGTATCTGTTGTGGGCTGGGGCTGGTCGAGCAGGCTCGCTACCTGCTGAGCTGTGCGAGCGTCCCGCGCTGCAACCATGTAGTAAAACGGTGTCGTCTGCTGTTATTCCCTGGAGGGCGAACTGGGCCTCAGTGGGGTGGAACCAAGAGCGTGGGTTGTGCTGCCAAAAGTCCGGTAGCTTGGCTGAAACAGCCCACGCATTGCTGGGGGTTCCCGTCCGGGCCGTCTGTGGGATGCTTGCCACGTTGCTGGGGCTTCCCGTCCGGGCCGACTCCGGGGTCTTGCCTCGTGTTCCATAATTCGTCCAGGGTCACCAGTGTGGAGAGTGTGAAATGAAGAGACATGTTCACGAGCAGACGACGTTTATTACATTCTCATCAGTCATACACAGAAAAAGCATGAAACAACCAAGCACGGTTTCTCCTTTTATCCCAACCGCTAATCTCACATCTGCATGACATTTCACATCACATTGCATGACATTTAACATCACAATACATTCAGCCTTAAACCCCCCGACTCCTTCTTCCTGCCAACTCCCCATGATCTCCCTACCTATTGTCCTCCTCTGTTTACCCTCTGCATCCTGACTGAGATGCTGTCTGAGCTGACTCACCCAAGTCTCTCGTCATCGGCCTCCGTCGGTCTATGATGACCATGGAAGAGAATCCTAAACGTCTACTCTGCTGGAACAGCACTGCCTGTGGCTGAACAGGCCGATGCGCAAATGACAGTCCCTGTCACACAGGTCGCAATTGTGGGTGGTCTCCGTGCTGCTGGAGCTGTGGTGGTTCTTCCTGCGGGTCCTTTTTTCATCTGCTGCAGCAGTCAGTCTCTCTTCACCCGCCTTGAGCTGTCTGGTCAGCCGAAGGCGAAGCTGGAGTGTCCTCTCCAGTGATCCGGTGTTCTACCTTCCAGCGTTGGGCGTTGGTAGGATTCAAGCCTGGGCAGGAAGACATGGAGGACAAGCTGTTGCCCGTGCAGCATGTCCCCCCTCTCCACGTCATTGATGAATCCAAAGGAACAGCAGGGCTGCTACAGTTTGGCACCAGCACCGTTGCAGGAGCTGCCAGAACAACGTTGAGCACAACAGAGAACTGCCTTAGGGACTCCAAATCCGGATTTTTCCTCAGGGTTGACTCCCAAAGCCTTTCCCGTGACTGGGTGTGCCGCAAGGCAGCAGAGGTTTGAAATCAGGGTTTACCTTCCCCTAGATGGGCTACCTTCCCAGGTTGACGAGCCACCATCTACCCAAAGCATCTGGTTTTAAGGCGCCAGAGATCCGCCCTCGCCCCTTCTCCTATTAGTAGAAGCAGTTCCGCCGGGCTTAGAGACTAAACCACACGGGCAGGCTAGGAGTTGGGCTTAGTTGTCAGAGGCTTTTCGAGACGCACGCCATAAGGAGCATTTTATAAGCACTGGTTGCTTAACCCCAGTGCCTCTGCTGGCTATGACAACCTTGGAACCCCCAAGTCTCTACAACTTACATAAAAACTGAAATCAATAACTGATTATGAAGTACTTAATACCAATTACTTACAGTGTCACCCAAATGATTGCTTCAGTTTTGTTGAAATCTAAATCCTCCACATCCACACCCTGTGACTTCTGCAAATGTACAAACCCCAATTCCAGTGACGTTCCAATGTTGTGTAGAATGTAAATAAAAACAATGATACAATGCAATGATTTGCAAATCCTTTTCAACCTTAAGTTAATTGAATACACTACAAAGCTAAGATATTTAATGTTCAAACTGATAACCTTTTTTGTTTGTTTGTTTTATCAAATCAAAATCAAATCAAATCAAACTTTATTGTCATATTGCTGTACATACAACTGTAGTGCAGGCAAGATGAAATTGCGTTTCTCTCGGCATCCATATAAATAGAAGCAGCATGATGGACCGTTCAGAGTGCTGGAAACAGGGGATAAGCATTTTTTGCTAGACTTGGGGGGTAGGAGGGAAAAAATTGGCATAGACAGACTCAAACCCGTTTTCGTTGTGGCGCACGAGCAAGTGCTGTTGGCTAAGGCCCCTCGGCGTGGAAGACCCCCACGGAGAGCTCCCCAGGGAAACGATTCACCAGAGCAGCCACACGGACAGACCGAAGTGCCCCCCCCCCCCAGCAACAGCCCACCCGCAGTCAAACACACTCCCAGCAGCTCCCCACCGGCACAGCAGCGCCGCGGAGGCGGTAAACCCCAGTTACAGCAGATACGGGAGGAGACGGAAGCCCAAGCAACATGTGGACTGATGTTCAATTGTTCTATCACAGCATGTGGACTGTTATTCTATTGTCCTATCTAAGATGCTGGGGGGTGGTGTAGCACCTTGGGGGAGCCAGATTATCTAGCATCTCAGACAGGAGACAGTGGATAAGCTTGGGACAACAAAGAGCAGGAGGCTCCTGGTGAGATAGCAGGAAGGAGTCAGGGATGAAGGATGTTGAATGCAGTGTGATGCAAATGTCATGTTGTGTGTGATGTAAATGCCATGAAACTTAAGAGGAGAGTTTCTGCTTAAATGTTCAGTCTGTTCTGTGCTTGAGAGATGTGAGTGTGTAATAAATCGTCTGAAATGATTCTGCCTCTGATTTCACACACTCCACACATGGATCATTTATAAATATTCACTCATTTTATTCAATTTATGTTTGGAGGAATTTTGGCACCTGACAGGAATTGTCCATCCACAACTGATCATGAAAGAGAGGGGTGAATGGAGGGCATTTGCGATTGTTGCTATTTCCATATTGACCACACGTGTGAATAATTGTTACACACTGTACCTTTTGTACCGGAGTGGTGGCCTAGTTGGTAGAGCATCCGCCCCACAACCAGGAGGTCATGGGTTCAAATCCCAGCTGGGTCCTACTAAAGACCATTTAAAAAATAATGGTACTTTCTAGCTTGGTGCTCAGCATAATAGAACAGGGAAAGGAAAGTTAACGCACAGAGCTATCAGAGGACTGACCCCCCCGCCCACTGTAGGGTCAGTGAAACAGAGATAGGTGGTGTCCCATATGCTGTGGAAGGGGGGATTTACTGTACCTTTTAGGTACATAAATGGGTTGAACAAATTTATTATTATTTTTAATTAACAAATTAATATTTTAAAACAACTGAACTTAAAATTGATTTGGTTAAAGTATTAAAAGAGCTTAAATTTGTTTTTCAGATGAGCTCATTTGTATACAGTATGAAGTTATGAGAGCTTTAAAAATGGCAGCAAAAATAATGAGCATACCAAGTGTGTTATTTAGAATGACATCTTCATGTGTTAAAAGTCAGTAACCCCATCCATTCATCCATCCATCCATCCATCCATCCATCCATCCATCCATCCTCTACTGCTTATCCAGGGTTCCAGGTCATGAAGGTAGCAGTTTAAGAAGAGAATTCCAGACTTCCCTTCTCCACCATCTCCTCTAGTAGTCCATGAGCCCACAGAGGTGGTCGATACCATATAAGGTAGCCAAGGTTCATTGGTATCATTTGAACGGTTTACCCATCAGCGCTGAGGAAACCTAAAATAGCAATCTGAAAACGGTGGCTTAGACTTGTTACACTGCTGCAATTTTTTGCCGAAAATTCACTTCTGTGCTTTCTAAACAACAGGATTTTTGCATAATATATACGCACATGATTTGTCACACTGCTTTCTTTATACTTGTACATACCTCTGCCTATGCTGGTTTCTTCCTTGGCTAGTTTTTTAAAAGGTGTTTTGCATCTTCTCATTTTCATGAGAAATGAACATTATTCTGCACCCTGAAGATAGATCAGCCCAAACATCCAACATGCATCACACATTCTGGTTACAGTGATTGGCACAGTGATATTATGTCACAGAGAGACTATGATTCCTGGAACACTCTCCGAGCAGCCAGGAATAAGAGCACACACACCTCCTTTGGATATTGCTGCAATAGTAGAACAGGGAGAAATACCAGAGATCTTTTTATCACAGGAAATGTTGCCAGTTCCTCATTATGAAACAAGATTAGATCAGCTTGAGAGAGAGCCTGAATAAGACAGAGCTCAGAGAAGGAAAGATGAGACAGAAGAGAGAAACCAAGGAGAAGAAAGTGTTCAGGCAGAGGGTTCAGGAAAGGGTGAGCAGAGGCGGGAGAAAAAGATTACACCAGTCCAAACACAGGACGTCTGGGTGGGACCCCATCTTGCCCAGTATTCTAAGATTCAAGCCTTGATTGTACAATACTTCAAATGGTAAGTTCCATTTGCAAAGTCACCATGCAAAATTAAAAAAAAAAAAAACACGAAATAAATAGTATAAAATTAACATACTCAAGTTACAATAGTGTCATGTGTTTTCTGACGTGATCAACTCAAAGAGACCCTGACAGGAAAAGGGACATCGCACATGCATCATTGTCCAGCCAAGGGTGTTTGGGCCAGAGCCATGCAGACCTCCTCTTCCATCTCTTGAGAAAGACAAAAAGAGAAGTCTTTCATTACACAAGGACCCCTTACCCATCTATGTACCAGGAGAATGAATCGGTCCTTCTAACCTCTGAAGTATTGACTGTGATAAAACTGATGAGACTGCAGAGGCACACAAAAAGAATCTGGTATGGATTTTCACATGACAGGCCCAGCCAGACATTCAACATCTGATGAGATAGATAGCCTTCAATATTGCTACATGAACAGACCTGCAGCAATGTCACCAAATCATATGGTGTTCTATCTGCACCCCTTGATGGTAGGCAAGCAACATATTGCTGTCAATGCATTAGTGCTAAATTAGATCACTTTTTTATACTTTTACCAACATTTTTATACAGTCTATGGATTAGAGTGGCATAGATTTCAACTCTGACCATGGTCACTACATGCATGAAAAAAATTGTCATAATAGCAAGATTAAAACCACAGGAAGCTGTTTTATCACTTTCCATCTGATCTAGTTCGCACAGCCAAGTGTGCGGGCAGAGGGAGGAATGACAGCGTTCCACCACAGGTTGGATATGCAGCGATCGTTTCATCAGGGGGTAAGTACATGTACGAATGGCCAGGGGATAATGATGGTGGGCCTCAGAATTATGTTTGGTGTTTTATTATGCAGGGAAACCCAGTGTCTCCCAACTATATATTCCCTCGTTTAAACAGATTCACCTCAAAAAAGAAAAGGAAGACTGGCCATGGATATTTTTCAGAGAGATTAGGCAGGTTATTTTATTGTTTTGGAATTGTAATCAGGGTAATTGTTTAGGCGAGAGGGGAGAAATATTTCCCCGTCGAGACTGGGTCAAGTTTATATTTACAGTATGTGCCTGTATTTTAAATAAATTATAGAATAAAAATGTTGGCAGGACTTTTTTTGACCGCTCTCTGCCTTCCGCTGGCTGAGGCTGCTTGTGTCTGTTCATTAAGTTTAGGGTATTTTTTTACTGAATAGCTGAAACGGTGCTCCTTTGCCAGGAAATGGGGCAAAGGAGGTGTTAAGTTCTCAGGTATAACACCAACCAATAAGCTCCAGCAGCCGCATTAAAGCTGAGGCACACCAAGAGATCAGTCTCATTACTGCTGGCTGTGTCTGGAAAGCTGGTGTTGATATGATTCATGATTGTCTCTGCTCCCTTCAAAAAATTATTCTAGCAGTACAATTTAAATACAATATAAATTTAAGAAAGTGAAAAAAATAAAAAGGTGAACAGCAAAAGGAGGCTGAATAGCGAGGTCTGCCCCAGAGCCCTGTCACCGTAGATTGTGGGGTAAGCAGTTTCGGCTATTTAGTAGGAAAATATCCTTAATTTAATTTACCAACTATCTATTTTTATACACATTTTGGTACCACTCTTTAGCTATTAACTATCAATTTTTATTAAAATTATATGCTGGCTGCTCAGCTGAATGACAGCTTCCACTTCGCTTCAAGCCTCTGCAGAACAAGGCAGTGAAAGCTGCCCTTAATCACTCCTGTTTTCTTTCTGTAACACTCCAGATGATTCTTTTGTGAGAGATTTTGCATATTCCAATGAAACAATGTTGTCACATGCCATGATAAACCATTTCTGCTGCTGTTTCTTTCACAAAGCTTGCCTACCAATATGGTGGTCCACGTGGTCAGCACGTGACTAGTGACATCACTTGCAAATCCTCAATAATACAGAGCATTTAACAACACAAATTTATGTGCGAAGCCCTTTTCCGCATTGCTTTCAAGGAATTCATCTCATAAATGGAGCAACATGATTCACTACAGTTAGAATGTGTTGAAGAAGGTCTAAAAGTTCTTTGTGATATTTATGAAAACATGACATTCAGCTACAGCAAACAGTCTGTGAGCTTGGAAGAGAAAGGACTGTATCCCGGTCCTTGATTATGAAGCTGGAATCATTCACTTGTCAGCTGCCTGTATCAAAAACAGACATACAAAAAGCTGACAAGCTGCTATATGTACTGTTTGCATCCAAAAAAGGGCACAATGAATCACACTATCTACCTGCCTGCAATAATACCTTGCAGAAACATATTCTTCATGCGAATTATCAGGCAGCTATCTGGAGAAGATATCTACAGCAAAACCCACAGATCCCAGCGGCCATTGGATATGTTTGGAAACAATGACAAAAAGCTGTTGAGCAACTGGACCAAAAAGCAGCTGCATAGTAAATGCTCAGAGCTCTCCAGACTGTTAACAAGTAAGAACCAGCCAATCGATGGTAGAGATGGTGCAGGGGAAGAGGCGACAATGCTGTAGAGGAAGTCAACAAACAGCATGACGACAATATAGATGAGTAGAAAAAATCTGCACAGCAGTTATGCTACTACTTCAGAATTGATATCATTCCATCTTTATGAATATCCATATTGGAACTGGCCACCCAAAATGGTACTGGCTGGCCAAATTTGGGGACCTGGTTCACAGGCTACAGCTGTTCAGCGAGGTTGCCAAGGTGCTCCCAGGCCATCTGGGAAACATGGTCTCTCCATTGTGTCCTGGATCTGCCCCGGGGCCTCCTCCGCATCCTGATCAGATGCACAAACCACCTCAGTTTGCTCCTTTTGATGTGAAGGAGGAGTAGTTCTACTCTGAGCCTCTCTCAGATAACTGAGCTCCTCCCCCTATCTCTAAGGCTGAGTCCAGCCATCATACAGGGAAAGCTCATTTCAGCCGCTTGTATCTGTGATCTCATTCTGTCATTCATTACCCAAAGTTCATGACCATATGTGAGGGTAGGAACGTAGATTGACCGGTATATCAACAGCTTTGCTTTGAAGCTCAGCTCCCTCTTCACCATGACAGAGTGGTACAATGTCCACATGACTACAAAAGCTGTTTCAATCTATCTGTCAATCTCCCACTCCATTCTCCCCTAACTCCTGAATAAAATTCAAAACACCTAAGATACCTAACTCTTCCACTTGGGGCAGGACCTTGACCCTAACCCAGAGAGGACAGTCCACCCTTTTCCGGCTGAGGACCTTTGACTTGAAGGTGTTGATTCTCATCCCAGCCACACACAGGACAACATCATCTGCAAACACCAGAAATGAGATCATGTGGTCACCAAACATGGCATTCTCTGTTCCTTGGATGCTCCTAGAAATCATGTCCATAAATATTCTGAACAGTATCAGTGACAAAGGGCAGCCCTAGTGGAGTCTAACTCTCACTGGAAACAAGTTCAACTGAGTGTTGGCAAATACGAACCAAACTCTCACAACAGTCATACAGAGACTGGACAGGTCGTAGCAACGAGTCCAATACCCAATACTCCCGAAGCACCCCCCACCAGAAACCAGAGAGGGATCCAGTCTAATGCCTTCTCCAAGTCCACAAAACTCATATGGATTTGTTGGGCAAATGCCCACAAATCCTCAAGGATCCTTGAGAGGGTAAAGAGTTGGTCCAGTGCATCACGACCAGGACAAAAACGGCATTCCTCCTGAAGTTTGATCAACAGCCTGTCAGTAACTCAAAAATGGTTTTAGTTGAAAGGCAAACTTCCTCACAGCTTTTTTATTTATTATACCTTACCTAGATTATTGCTTGAACACACACACATGCAAACACACAGACAAGTCATCTGATTTTGAGAGTGCCAGATGTGAAATACCAGTTGATTTTATTATAATTTATCCTGAAGTTTCCATTGAGATTTGCTTAACCAGGAAATGAACCAATGACATAACTTAAGTATTTGTGCTCAAAGCTTAAAGGAGACATTCTTGGGCTTTACCATGCATAGCAGGTGTGTCAGCTGGATACAGAACTCCATGGGGGCTGATCTGCCCCTTTTTCCATCTGAGACTGCAGCAACTTTCCTCGTAGGAAGGAAGGAAGGAAAGAATGTTAATGTCTCCCACACGCACGTACGCATACACACACACAAGCACACAGACACAAAGTGAACTACTCTAGCACACTGCTTCAAAAAGTAAAAGTGAAATTTTGAGCTAGCCTTCAGTTAAATGTGATTAAAAAAAAAATTGTCAGACTGATATTCAGCTTGATTAGCATTCTTACGAGCTAAAAATCAGTGTTCTGTCAGACATCATTTCCTCTTTGAACTTTGCAATTGTAGGACAGTGACTATTAATAGAATGGCACAAAGAATTTTGGGGGAGGGTATATTCAAGCAGGTGCCTGGAACGTCTCTGCCATGTAAATGATAGTCACCTTTCTCAGCCAGCTACTGTATATTACATCATGGCCATTTCTCAGGCATTCATCTCTGACTGCAACCCTTCAACACTAACCCTCTACTGTTTACGGTCAATGCCTCTGTTATGTAATATCCTGTGTGTTAATGTGTGTTTATGTCAGCATGGAAACTGTAGCACATCTCCACTGATATTGTCACACTGGTAAATGTATGAACATTCTTTGGCAGCTGATCTACAGTTTGCTGTTACCTTTTATTGAAATTTGATGTTATGCAGCGTTGTCAAAGCAGTAAATTTACCCCAATGGAAAAGAGCCTCAAGCAAGATGTGAACTGATACTGTTGACACATTTTCAGTTTACTTCCTGATAATGTCTGGGTATTAGCTTTAAACTCACCCTTTCTTCATTCTCAGATGAGGGAAAGTCTTATTCACTGAGTTATTGTATTTCAATCCAAAAAGGCAAAAAAATTGTAAAATTAACTACTGCTCCGTTAATTTAGAGAAAACTGCCTAGATGTCCTGTTTGAGACACATTTGAGTTGTTATATAATGTCTTATGTTCAGATGTGTCAGTTGACTGTTTTACTTCCAGTCCTATTTTTATTGCTCTGGGTGATTCTCCCCCCACCCCCGCCAGCACATGCTGTAATTTAGACGTTGTATTGTGAGCTCAATCAGCTCCCCTGAAAATTGGGCTATGTTTAGTCAATCTAACACAGACCATATTTAACCCAAGAACAGATGGTGAAATTTGGCTTGTGTGTAGCCAGTCTTCTATGGACCACATTCAACCCAGAATAGACGTTGAAAATTGGGCTGTGTTTAGTCCATCTAGTACAGACCATATTAACCAGAAAACAGTGGTTGAAAACTGGGCTGTGCCTGACCATATTAACCAAAAAACAGTCCAATAATTGAGCTGTTTAGTCCACAGGATTTGACCCAAATTTATCCTCAAAATAGTTTTTGGCATTTGGTGATGGAGGTGAGGGTCTGACTCTCAAAAGTCAAGTACACTTTTACAACCACTGGGACTCTTTCTTAAAAGTGCTTTATAAAAATGCATATTTTTAAACAGCTTTGACATTTTGTAGTATTCCAAGATTGGTGCACACGCTCTCTCCTCTGCCGTCTCTACTGATTGCCAATCAAGACCTGCTGCATTGATTACCACTTGCTTCTCCCTGTGCTGCTATAAAGATTTGTCTGTCCCTCTTTGGACTCTTTTTTGCCAGAGAAGCAGCCGCATTCTGCCGTGTGTGCCAACTCGGGATCTCTCCTGTGCCTTCTCCACTTCTCCAACATTTAAGTTTAAGTTTAATGTTTATTTGAAAGGGACATTACATACTAATGAACATTAATACAAATGTAAGTATGCCCGATTTAGTAATACTCCTAATTTGCATCTGTAGTCCCCTGGGAGGGTCACAAAAAACACACAAACAAACAATCATACACAAGAAGAACATCTGCAATGAAACTGTACAAAGTGGACGTGCTAAAGTCCAAGAGTTAAGGCGCTATAAAACAAAGCATTCAATTGTTACACGAGTGAGGTGCGGTGTGTGCGTACACACACACATGCACCTAAGCACCTCACAGCAACAACAAACAACAGCAACAACTAAAAGGCAGGGCATATGTGTGTGACAGGATTTGAAGAGGACCCAGCCTGTCCTCAATGCGCTGCAACAGCAACCCTCAAACACATTCTTGTGGGTTGTATAACTAGTTTAGCTCAAGGGAGATACACCCTGGTACCAAGTGCTGAAGTGCTTGGCTGCTGAAATTGAAAGAAGGAGGGTTGCGATCAATGCCATGCCTCTAAAGGCCCAGAATACTTTCCTGCGATTGATATCCTTTATGAGGGAAGGGGAGAAACAGCAGGCCAACCCAGTACCAGCAAACTCATGTCCACTTGACACAGCCTGGGATTGGGAAATGTGGGTCAATCTAGGCCAGAGACTCACCTTTCTATCTAAAATTGTAGCGACCAACCTGCACCCAGACCTGGTGCTCTGGTCCAAATCCAGCCGATGTGTTTTCATTGTTGAGCTGACAATCCCTTGGGAGGAATCCATCAATCATCAATGAGGTTTTCGAAAGGAAAAGGCTGTGATATGCAAACCTAGCAGCTGAAGCAGAAGAGCGGGGGTGGAATGTAAAGGTGCGCCCTGTGGAGGTGGGCTGCAGGGGCTTCGTAGCCAGTTCCACCACAAGGCTACTGAAGGAAGTGGGAGTCAGAGGGAAAGCCCAATGGAGAACTATCAAAGAGCTTGCCAATGTCGCTGAGAGAAGTAGTGACCGGCTATGGCTGAAGAAGGAGGACACAGTGTGGGCTGTCAAATACCCATATGGAGCCTCCATGCAACAAATACCCAGGTCTGATAAGCCTGTGGTGGGCCAGCATTGGGTGAGGGTGTCTTGTGATAAAAGGCCGAAACACCCAATGAGCCTGAGGTGCACAAGTGATGATATGTCGCATTGGCGGCGCCATGTGGTAGTTAACCCCACCCAGGAAGACAGTGGTTGGGGGTCGAGTTGGTTAAAACCAGTCAACTGAGGTGCTGATTTTAGGGATTGTAACAACTAGTCCTATTATGGTGGTTGCGAGTGATAGACAGTTTTCACAATTTTTAGTCATTGCTGGAAAAATTCTGTCAAAGGACAATTTTCAGTGAACGTATATACATATATATATACAGTGGGGCAAAAAAGTATTTAGTCAGCCACCAATTGTGCAAGTTCTCCCACTTAAAAGATGAGAGGTCTCCAATTTTCATCATAGGTATACTTCAACTATGAGAGACAAAATGAGAAAAAAAAAATCCAGAAAATCACATTGTCTGATTTTTAAAGAATTTATTTGCAAATTATGGTGGAAAGTAAGTATTTGGTCACCTACAAACAAGCAAGATTTCTGGCTCTCACAGACCTGTAACTTCTTCTTTAAGAGGCTCCTCTGTCCTCCACTCGTTACGTGTATTAATGGCACCTGTTTGAACTTGTTATCAGTATAAAAGACACCTGTCCACAACCTCAAACAGTCAGACTCCAAACTCCACTATGGCCAAGACCAAAGAGCTGTCAAAGGACACCAGAAACAAAATTGTAGACCTGCACCAGGCTGGGAAGACTGAATCTGCAATAGGTAAGCAGCTTGGTGTGAAGAAATCAACTGTGGGAGCAATTATTAGAAAATGGAAGACATACAAAACCACTGATAATCTCCCTCGATCTGGGGCTCCATGCAAGATCTCACCCCATGGGGTCAAAATGATCACAAGAACGGTGAGCAAAAATCCCAGAACCACACGGGGGGACCTAGTGAATGACCTGCAGGGAGCTGGGACCAAAGTAACAAAGGCTACCATCAGTAACACACTATGCCGCCAGGGACTCAAATCCTGCAGTGCCTGACGTGTCCCCCTGCTTAAGCCAGTACATGTCCAGGCCCATCTGAAGTTTGCTAGAGAGCATTTGGATGATCCAGAAGAGCACTGGGAGAATGTCATATGGTCAGATGAAACCAAAACAGAACTTTTTGGTAAAAACTCAACTTGTCGTGTTTGGAGGAGAAAGAATGCTGAGTTGCATCCAAAGAACACCATACCTACTGTGAAGTATGGGGGTGGAAACATCATGCTTTGGGGCTGTTTTTCTGCAAAGGGACCAGGACGACTGATCCGTGTAAAGGAAAGAATGAATGGGGCCATGTATCGTGAGATTTAGAGTGAAAACCTCCTTCCATCAGCAAGGGCATTGAAGATGAAACGTGGCTGGGTCTTTCAGCATGACAATGATCCCAAACACACCGGCCGGGCAACGAAGGAGTGGCTTCGTAAGAAGCATTTCAAGGTCCTGGAGTGGCCTAGCCAGTCTCCAGATCTCAACCCCATAGAAAATCTTTGGAGGGAGTTGAAAATCCGTGTTGCCCAGCGACAGCCCCAAAACATCACTGCTCTAGAGGAGATCTGCATGGAGGAATGGGCCAAAATACCAGCAACAGTGTGTGAAAACCTTGTGAAGACTTAAAGAAAACGTTTGACCTCTGTCATTGCCAACAAAGGGTATATAACAAAGTGTTGAGATGAACTTTTGTTATTGACCAAATACTTATTTTCCACCATAATTTGCAAATAAATTCTTTAAAAATCAGACAATGTGATTTTCTGGATTTTTTTTTCTCGTTTTGTCTCTCATAGTTGAGCTATACCTATGATGAAAATTGGAGACCTCTCTCACCTTTTAAGTGGGAGAACTTGCACAATTGGTGGCTGACTAAATACTTTTTTACCCCACTGTATATATACAAAGAGAGCGAGAGAGAGGAAACTAAGCATTGAACACGTCAGCATTTTTCTCATTAAACATACAGTGGTGTGAAAAAGTGTTTGTCCCCTTCCTGATTTCTCATTTTTTTGTATGTTTGTCACACAAATGTTTCAGATCATCAAACAAATTTAAGTATTAGACAAAGATAACACAAGTAAACACAAAATGCAGTTTTTAAATGAAGGTGTTTATAATTAAAGGTAAAAAAAAAATCCAAACCTACATTGTCCTGTGTGAAAAAGTGATTGCCCCCTAAACAGAATAACTGGTTGGGCCACCCTTAGCAGCAACAACTGCAATCAAGCCTTTGCAACAACAGGAAATGAATCTTTGACAGCGCTGTGGATGAATTTTGGCCCATTCATCTTTCCAGAATTGTTGTAATTCAGCCCAACTGGAGGGTTTTCGAGCATGAACCGCCTTTTTACGGTCATGCCACAGCATCTTAATCAGATTCAAGTCAGGACCTTGACTAGGCCACTCCAAAGCCTTCATTTTGTTTTTCTTAAGCCATTCAGAGGTGGACTTGCTGGTGTGTTTTGGATAATTTTCTTGCTGTTGAACCCAAGTGCACTTCAGCTTGAGGTCATGAACAGATGGCCGGACATTCTCCTTCAGGATTTTTTGGTAGACAGCAGAATTCATGGTTCCATTTGCCACAGCAAGTCTTCCAGGTCCTGAAGCAGCAAAACAGCCCCAGACCATCACACTACCACCACTATATTTTACTGTTGGTATGATGTTCCTTTTCTGAAATGTTGTGTTACTTTTACACCGGATGTAATGGGACACACACCTTCCAGAAAGTTCAACTTTTGTCTCATCAGTCCACAGAGTATTTTTCCAAAAGTCTTGGGGATCATCAAGATGTTTTCTGGCAAAACTGAGATGAGCCTTTATGTTCTTTTTGCTCAGCAGTGGTTTTCGTCTTGGACCTCTGCCATGCAGGCCATTTTTGCCCAGTCTCTTTCTTCTGGTGGAGTCATAAACACTGGCCTTAACTGAGGCAAGTGAGGCCTGCAGTTCTTTGGATGTTGTTGTGGGGTCTTTTGTGACCTCTTGGATTAGTCGTCACCATGCTTTTGGGGTAATTTTGGTCGGCCGGCCACTCTTGGGAAGGTTCACCACTGTTGCATGTTTTTGCTATTTGTTAATAATGTCTCTCACCATGGTTTGCTAGAATCCTAAAGCTTTAGAAATGGCTTTATAACCTTTTCCAGACTGATAGATCTCAATTACTTTGTTTCTCATTTGTTCTTGAATTTCTTTGGATCGCAGTATGATGTCTAGGTTTTGAGGATCTTTTGGTCTACTTCCCTTTGTCAGGCAGGCCCTGTTTAAGTGATTTCTTGGATGAGAACAGATGTGGCAGTAATCTGGCCTGGGTGTGGCTAAAGAAATTGAACTTAGTTTTCAAAGATGTGATAAACTACAGCTAATTTATGTTGTTCAATTTATGAACAACATAAATTAAATACATAAAATAAATACATAAAATACAGTTCAATTTATGTTGAAGTCTGCCTGTACCATGTGCTGAAAAACACCCCACATACCATGATGGGATGTGCAGTGACATTTCTCCTCCAAACATGCTGTGTTTTGTAGTGTTCAAAAAGTTCAGTTTTGTTCTCACCTGACAGGACTATATTCTCCCAGTATTTTACTGGCTTGCCCAAATGTTGTGCAGCAAACTTTAAACAAGCTTCAACATGCTTTTTCCTCAGCATTGGTGTCTTGCGAGGTGAGTGAGCATCGAGCCCATGTCAGTTGAAAGCATTACATATGGTTTTCTTTGAAACAGCAATTCTGTGACAATTCACAGACCTTTTTAAAGGCTATCAGTCAGGACTTAACCAGCTGAAATTAACTGTACTGATGGGGGTGTTATGACCCGAGCGTCGGTTCTGATCACGCTCGGGTTAAAGTTATGTCTCGCTGCCGGCCTTGACAGCTGCGGGCGGTATTTTGGCCTCTCCGGGCTCTTATTGTGAAAGTGCTCGGAGGGGTTTCTGCCTGTCAACGGTCGGTCAGCTGTGTGTCATCTGTCATCAGTACCTGGGTTATTTAAGCTGAGTGCTGGCGTCATTAAGACGCAGCAGTGTCTGATCGCATGGATCGTTAAACTGATCGCTAATGGTCACGTAACTGATCGTTATTCTGTTCACTCATCGTCACGGATGCCTGGACTATATTCACCTCGGCTGTTTAAGGGCTTGACCGTCTTTTCACCGGCACTAGTAAGTGAGCTGTATTAGCCTTATTCCCTCCGGTGTAATTTGTGCTGTAAGTCCCTGCTTAGCAGTCCGAGTGCATTTATTACCTAGCTTGTCTGTGTGTGACTGTTTCCTGCCCTGGACCTGTAGTGTGCTTCATTGCCCTATGCTTCCTGTTCTGCAAGGACTCTGTCATCAGCTCAGCAGCTTGTGTAAACACCTTTTCACCGTAATAAAACTCACTAAAACTCACTGGTGGACTCGTGTGCGTCTTATAGGTGGCTCGCGAGGGCCACCGCATGACAGGGGGATGGGATGGCTTTCTAAATTCAACTGGTTTCTTGGCTTTCTTTACCTTTTTGCACCTCTTTTTCTTCATGTGTTCAATACTTATTCCCTGTGTCAATCACTTTATTAAATATAACTTGTTTTGTGAACACAGCTGCCTTGATTTCTTTGCATGTATGGATTACTTGGGTTGTTACTAATATCTGGTGAAAAATCTCAGGTCAGTGGCTCCATCAGAAATATATTTAACGGAAATCAGTACTGGTCATTATAACAGCATTAATCGTGTTTAAGGTATTACTTATAAACCAAAAATATGTTTATTTAATAAAAATAACCCCCTAGAGTCAGTATACCAAATAATTTTATCCCATGAAAACTGCTCGGTCAAAACCAATGGGGAGCAGCCATCACCGGCCGGAAGTGAAGTACACTCATTGATTCTGGATCAGTTAGCGTGTTCAGCAGATGCTCAGTGGGTCAGGATCCGAGTTGAAAACACTGCACAAACCATTGTTAGAAATGACCTTCATTGACTGCATGATCCGCAGGTATCTCCGGGGACCAGCAATTGCAGGGGACCTGATGAAATGGCAGGTTCCCAGTCAAGTAACTTCAGAACACGTTGAATAAATCTTGTTATACTAGAATTTTAATTTCATTAAATTATATGCAGGTAGAATTTGCTTGTACATGGTTGTAAAAATTTACATAAAATTCTGATGTTAAAACTTTGTTGACTGCTTTACTGCAGCCCAGTCAGTCGCACAAAGTAACAACTGTGCATCACTACTGTGCTGAAATGGCCCATGGAAGAGGCAAGATGTCGCTGACCATGACTGACTGACAGAGCAGTGACTTGAAACTTGTGCATATTTGAGAAAGAATTGTGACCAAAATTACCGGACAGAGCCACTATTATCATATTTGATCCTTTGAAATAGTTATTGATTAAATTCACTACAAGTACCCTTTAATGAGAAAAATGTTGGCGTGTTCAATATTTATTTTCCCCACTCTGTGTGTGTGTGTGTGTGTGTATGTGTAGCCCTTTGAAAAATAGATTATATAGTTCATTGATTCATAAATAAGAGTTAATAAATAGAAAATAGAGCATGTTCATTAATCAAATAAATAGCAGTTAAAAATGGTGAAAATGTATTCATGGTTTGATATTTCATATAGTACACTAAGTTTGGAATTTCATGATTGGTGTCATGCGTTTTATTATTTAGATGATGCGGAATGTGTTTTGTTTTTATACTAAGTTCTTAAACCTGGAAATATTGTAATGTGGGTGAGACCCACAACAGACTGGGACAAGCAAAGCGCTCAGCTGGAGCAATTAGCAGAACAATGAGATGTGTGTATTGATATCAATAGGCAGCCTCCCTTTGTCTAGCTCAGGGGTGTCCAACCATGTGCCATGGAGAGCCAAGACCCTGCAGGTTTTACCTCCAACCAGTGTCTTCAACAGCAGATTTCTGTGAACTTCTTCCCACTGATTGCTGATAAGTGAAAACACCTGCTGAAGAGACTGGGTAGAAGAGAAAACCTGCAGGGTCTTGGCTCTCCATGGCACCTGGTTGGACACCCCTGGTCTAGCTTTTTCCTGCCAGTAATCTTCCTATTATTATGGGTGACTCTCAAATGCAAATGTCTTCCTGTCAGTAATCCTCCTATTGATGTGGGTGACTCTCAAATGCAAATGTCCATGCCTACTGCTGTGAATGCATTGTCTGTAGTGGGGTATTTAAATTGCATCGCTCTGTAACTCTCTCTCTCTGACGACTGCTCAACTGACCACACGATTGCCTGAGAGCCTGAGAGCTCGCTCCGGCACGCCTGCACGGCGCTGGGGTGAGTTCTGTGATGGCGGTATGATTAATAAAATCCCTCAAAATCTCTCAGTTCGCCGCTTATTATTTCATGCCGCCACAGTAAGAATATTTAATTTTCTACACATTTGTTAAAGAAACGGGAATGTATGATTTTTTTGTCTGTATTGTTTATTTTCTAAGCCAATGAGAAGTGAGCTTAAGGTCAAGAGTTGGCTGGAAATGAACATGATGGGTGAACGAAAACGTAAAAGGAGACGAAGAAAAAAAGACGAGAGAGACGGAAAAAAGTGAGAGAGAGAGAGAGAGAGAGAGAGAGAGCGAGAGCGCAAGCAGCCCATGACAGGAGTGTGCTGGTGGTAGAAAATTACAACTGGGGAAATACAGTGGGGTAAAAAAGTATTTAGTCAGCCACCAATTGTGCAAGTTCTCCCACTTAAAAGATGAGAGAGGTCTCCAATTTTCATCATAGGTATACCTCAACTATGAGAGACAAAATAAGAAAAAATAATCCAGAAAATCACATTGAAGGATTTTTAATGAATTAATTGGTAAATTCCTCGGTAAAATAAGTATTTGGTCAATAACAAAAGTTCACCTCAATACTTTGTTATATACCCTTTGTTGGCAATGACAGAGGTCAAACATTTTCTGTAAGTCTTCACAAGGTTTTCACACACTGTTGCTGGTATAAGCTGCAACAGAGCGACATCAGCGGGGTCTGGAGAAACCTCAAAACCATCTCTGGGCTCCAGAATACCTCCCCCCAGGCCACGGGGGGCAGGGAGTGGGCGAACAACCTGAATCTGTTTTTCAATAGGTTTGGCCAACCGCCCTCCCCCCTGTCTGCACAACAACCACTGCTGTCTCTAAAGAAATCAAGTCCTGCTGCTCACTCCCCACTCCACCAACACCCCCCCACTCCCAACACACAGCCCCCCATCCTGACCCTGACCAGGACCCAGGTGAGGACAAAGCTGAGGAAGATCAAGGCGAGGAAGGCGTCGGGACCGGACGGCATCAGCGCAAAGCTCCTCAAGTCCTGTGCAGACCAGCTGTGTGGGATTGTGACGTATATCTTCAACATGAGCCTGAAACTGGGGAGGGTACCACAGCTGTGGAAAACATCTTGTGTGGTACCTGTACCAAAAACTTCCCACCCCAAAGACCTGAACAGCTACAGACCGGTGGCCTTGACGTCCCACTTGATGAAGACCCTGGAGAGACTGCTCCTTGCTCACCTCCACCCCCTGGTGGAACCAGCGATGGATCCACTCCAGTTTGCCTACCAGCATGGCATTGGGGTGGAGGATGCGGTGATCTTCCTCCTTCACCGTTCTCTGTCCCACCTGGAGAAGCCCGGGAATATGGTGAGGATCATGTTCTTTGACTTCTCCAGTGCTTTCAACACCATCCAACTGATGATCCTGAAGGACAAGCTGCTGCGCGCAGGGGTGGACCAGCACCTGTCATCTGGATCCTGGACTACCTCACGAACCGGCCTCAGTTTGTGAGAACCCGGGACTGTGTGTCCGACACGATCATCAGTAGCACGGGGACCCCCCAGGGAACGGTGCTGGCTCCCTTCCTGTTCACTCTTTATACTGCGGACTTATACAGTATACCTATACCTATACAGTATACCTATACCTATACAGCTGAGTACAGAGGGCTTATCCAGGACTTCGTGGACTGGTGCCATCGGAACTGCCTCCAGATCAACGCGAGAAAAACTAAGGAGCTGGTGGTGGACTGCCGCAGGCAAGGACAACCCCCAACAACACCAGTAAATATACAGGGAACAGACATCGAGATGGTGACAGCCTATAAGTACCTGGGTGTTCATCTGAACAATAAACTAGACTGGTCACACAATACTGATGCACTCTACAAGAAGGGACAGCGCAGGCTGTTCCTGCTGAGGAGACTCAGGTCTTTTGGTGTACAAGGCGCGCTGCTGAAGACATTCTATGACGCGGTGGTGGCATCAGCCATCACTTTTGGAGTGGTCTGCTGGGGCAGTGGCATTACTGCAGCCGATAGGAAGAGACTGAACAAACTGATCAAGAAAGCTAGCTCTGTCCTGGGGCAGCGCCTTGATCCGGTGGAGGAGATAGGAGAGAGAAGGACGGTGGCTAAACTGTCATCTCTGCTGGAGTCCGAGTTCCACCCTATGCAGGACATACTGAATGCACTGAGGAGCTCATTTAGCAGCAGACTACATCATCCCAGGTGCACAACCGAGAGGTTTCGCAGGTCCTTCCTACCAATGGCTGTCAGACTGTACAACCTAAGCAGGGCTGCTCGCAGAGATAGCAAAAAGACGTAACAAACTAATAGTTTTTTGAATGCAAAAGATGCAATAGACTTACACAATGGTCCCCTCCGGCATACAACTAGGAAAATACCAGTCGCTATGGAGAGTGAGAATATGTATGGGCACATAATCATACCATGTAGGATAACTAAGTAGACGGTTGTGCTGTTTCATCCCATCTAGCAACAATGCTCTGCACTGTGTGTGTTTATATATTTACATATTTATTCCATCTAGCTACAATGCTCCGCAGTGGGTGTGTTTATGTTTATATATCTATATATTTATTCCATCTAGCTACAATGCTCCGCACTGTGTGTTTATATATCTACATATTATTCCATCTAGCTACATTGCTCCGCACTGTGTTTACATATTCATATTCTGTGTGTGTGTATATATATATTTTATAGTAATATGTACATATGTATATTAGCTGCTCTTGCTTGCTTGTTTTTTTTCTTGCCTTCTGATTGTTGCTCTGAGTGTTGCTATCCCTGTGCTGTTGCAATCCTGGAATTTCCCCGTTGTGGGACTAATAAAGGCTTATCTTATCTTATCTTATCTCAGAATCAGAATCAGAATCAGCTTTATTGCCAAGTATATTTACAAGTAAACACACAAGGAATTTGACTTGACATTAGACGCGCACGTTAGGCGCATCCAATGACGCGTCGCTATACAAGGCGCCTGTCAACAGTGGAGGTAAAGAGGGGAGGGGAGGGGGAGGAAAACACAATAGGAGAGAGAAAAAACATAGTAATCAGAATAAACGCTCGTATATGAGCCAAATTTTGACTACACAGAAAAAAAACCCTCATGCATTAGCAGACAATAGATACAATCACACAGCAGAGGGAGGGAGAGCAGTGTGTGTATATTTGCATGTCATTGTGTAGTGTGAGTGTAACAGTTGTTAGTGGGCAGCAGAGGGCGCCTCCAGGCAGTGGATAGATGTTATAATCATGTGACTTATAAACAAGACCAGAGATCAGAGTCTGTCTCTCTTTTCCTCTTCCTTGCAGAAGGCACATGGGCATTGTCCTCGAGAGACCAATCCGCTGACGACAACAACTGATTGTTGATGTATGGGTAGACATAAGCCACTTCTCTGGCGTTATCTTATCGAGGAGGAATGTAAACAAGGGTACCAAAACACAAGGTCAAATCTGCACAGTGCACTCAGAGAATAAAAAAATGTCTCTCTCTTCGATTCTGTGCTTCAATTTCATACAGGCTTGAATCATACTTTAGATCATTCTCTGGAGAGCACTCAGCGATCCACAGATGTTATCCACCTACCGAAACATAGGTAAAACATGTCCAGAGAGTTCGTTCTCTCTTCAATGCATGCCAGGTAGTAAATTCCATGTTAATCCTGCCGCTGACAGTCAGTGCTCCCCCCAGCTGGACGAATTGTTGAATTTGTTAAGGGAGCTACGCCGGGGTCCGCATTTGATTAGCTCACCCAGATAATTTCAATACACTAGGAAAACTCCAGGGGCCAAAACAGAAGATCCTGTGATCAGTTCAATCTCAGTCGAATCACACAGACACATGAATTCCAATGCCATGAGTCTCCCTTGGGTTCCTCCTGACCCGCATCTTATCTTATTTTGGCCCATTCCTCCATGCAGATCTCCTCTAGAGCAGTGATGTTTTGGGGCTGTCGCTGGGCAACACAGACTTTCAACTCCCTCCAAAGATTTTCTATGGGGTTGAGATCTGGAGACTGGCCAGGCCACTCCAGGACCTTGAAATGCTTCTTACGAAGCCACTCCTTCATTGCCCGGGCGGTGTGTTTGGGATCATTGTCATGCTGAAAGACCCAGTCATCTTCAATGCCCTTGCTGGTGGAAGGAGGTTTTCACTCAAAATCTCATGATACATGGCCCCATTCATTCTTTCCTTTACACGGATCAGTCGTCCTGGTCCCTTTGCAGAAAAACAGCCCCAAAGTATGATGTTTCCACCCCCATGCTTCACAGTAGGTATGGTGTTCTTTCTCCTCCAAACACGACAAGTTGAGTTTTTACCAAAAAGTTCTATTTTGCTTTCATCTGACCATATGACATTCTCCCAATCCTCTTCTGGATCATCCAAATGCTCTCTAGCAAACTTCAGACGGGCCTGGACAAGTACTGGCTTAAGCAGGGGGACACGTCTGGCACTGCAGGATTTGAGTCCCTGGCGGTGTAGTGTGTTTCTGATGTAGCCTTTGTTACTTTGATCCCAGCTCTCTGCAGGTCATTCACTAGGTCCCCCCATGTGGTTCTGGGATTTTTGCTCACCGTTCTCGTGATAATTTTGACCCCACAGGGTGAGATCTTGCGTGGAGCCCCAGATCGAGGGAGATTATCAGTGGTCTTGTATGTCTTCCATTTTCTAATAATTGCTCCCACAGTTGATTTCGTCACACCAAGCTGCTTACCTATTGCAGATTCAGTCTTCCCAGCCTGGTGCAGGTCTACAATTTTGTTTCTGGTGTCCTTTTGACAGCTCTTTGGTCTTGGCCATAGTGGAGTTGGGAGTCTGACTGTTTGAGGTTGTGGACAGGTGTCTTTTATACTGATAACGAGTTCAAACAGGTGTCATTAATACAGGTAACGAGTGAAGGACAGAGGAGCCTCTTAAAGAAGAAGTTACAGGTCTGTGAGAGCCAGAAATCTTGCTTGTTTGTAGGTGACCAAATACTTATTTTACTGAGGAATTTACCAATTAATTCATTAAAAATCCTTCAATGTGATTTTCTGGATTTTTTTTTTCTCATTTTGTCTCTCGTAGTTGAGGTATACCTATGATGAAAATTGGAGACCTCTCTCATCTTTTAAGTGGGAGAACTTGCACAATTGGTGGCTGATTAAATACTTTTTTGCCCCACTGTATATGGCCAGTGTGTTTCTGGAGTTTTGGAAGTGATATAGTAACAAGGGTGCACAAAAAGTGAGCTCTGCACGTTATTATATTGGACGGTGGGACTGTGTGGAACAATTTATTCCAACAAGGAGTAGCAGTTCGGGAGTCCGCCATCCTGCTCAGCCTAATGAAAAAAAAGAAAGCTTTTCCTACCAGACTGTGTGTGGACTGTAAGCCTGCTAACATGGTGAGCTGAAGATGTCTGCATAACCTAGAAGGGACATTAACCTAGCCCTGATGTTCCTGTGTTTAGGAGTGAAGACTGCGCTGGATTCCAGGGAGAGGAGCTGTATGTACGCTGATGCCCGTGGACCCCGTGAGTTGCCCAGGTCGTTTCTAGTCCAGAGGGAAGGAGCCGCCATTACGGGTTGGAGACCATGCACGCATGTTTCACACCAGGCCTGCAATGCTGAAGACTGTGGGGTATTGTTTAAAGGGCCCCTTTTCCATTTCCCATTTTCTATTATTTCTTTGTTTTTTTGTTTTTTTTTGTTTTTTTTGAGGTTGTGACCATTGAAATATTGCAAAGCAGTGATTTATTTTAATAATTCAAGTACTGACATTTCTGTTTGATTAAAGTCTGAAAGACAACCTTTGAATAAAGGATTAATTATTTGGATGTGTAAATAAATAGTTATTTTTTTTTAATAAAATCCTTTCATTGTTTCTGAATGGTCATTTATCATTAAGATTTTGAACTTTTGGATTTAAGGGTTTATTTAAAGGTAAACATTCACATTAGAGTTTGAGTTGCATGATTAGGCTTAAGGGCTAAAGAAATTAAATTAAAGAGTAAATACTTTAAAGGTGAAAGAGTATTGCTATATACCTGTTTTTATTCAAAACTGAAAGACAAAGTACCACAACATTAACGGTAGAGATACCACTTTATTTAAAGAAGTCAGGATAGCCACCCCTATTAATGCCTGGACAAGCAAAGGGGCGCTAGATAAAATGGAGGCACCACTGGGATTATTTTGTTAAGCCCATTATTTTTTTTTTATCCTTGATATCAACATTAAAGGACTAGTAGGTAACTTTTTTTTCTCTCTTTTTCCTCTTTTCACTTTAAAGGTCAACTACGTGAAAATTTTGTTCCTGATCCATATGCTAACTTTCAGTAGTTGTTTAAAAAAGATGACAATGGACATTCAGTTGGTGCAAGCAGAGCTGGTGAAAGGGCTCAGAGAGTGGTGTCAAGGTGAGTCACTTGAGGAAGACCATGAGTTATTGGTGCTCATTCCCAAAGGTGTGGAGACTGCCCAGGTGGAAGAGACGCTGGAGACTGTGAAGGCCCTGGGACGAGTGAGAGTCAGAGGCAGAATGTACAACAACAAACTGGATCGGTTGAGTGTCCTTTGTGAATGCAGAGAAAAAACTGACCCAACCAAGATCCCCTCTGAAGTCAAGGATCTGGCTACCAACATCAGTTGGCCCGTCATAGTTGCAGTCAAATGTTCAACTCTGGCTGGAGATGCGCCAAATTCATTGAGAGTTCTGCTAGATGCAGCAGCATCCAGTAGCTCTGCTGAGCCAATCATTCGAGCAGTTGGCGATGTGCTATCAAAGGTGGAGAAGCCATCAGGGGAAAACAGTAGCTACCGCTGCATCCGGGTGTTCTCTGGCACGTTGCCAACACCTACAGACGAAGAAGCATTAGAGCAATGGCTGGAACAAGCCCGTTTAATGGTCGAAGAGAGCGACTGCTCTGACAAAGAAAAATGCCGACGTATTATGAAATGTCTTAGAGGACCTGCTCTCGCTGTATTAAAAGCCATATGAACAGCTGAGGTAGATATCACTCCTTCTAAGTGCTTGGATGCTATTGAGAGTGCATTTGGCTCTGCTGAATCAGGTGAAGACCTCTACTTCAAGTTTAGACTGTTGCAGCAAGAAAAAAATGAAAAACTGTCTGATTTCCTGATGCGGGTGGAATAGTCCCTCACTAAGGTAGTTTGTAAAGATGGTATTCCTGCCAGTCGGGTGGATACTGCCCGAGTTGAGCAGCTACTGCGGGGGGCCATACATTCAGATCTCATGCTGGTGCAGCTTAAGCTAAGAGAGAGAAAGCAGACTCCTCCTAAGTTTTTAGAGCTGTTTGCTGAAATCTGAGCTGAAGAGGAATATGCAGCTGCAAAAGTCAAGCTTAGTACGTCTGTTCATAGACTACATGTCAATAGTGATGTGGACAGTCGGCACACAGAGATACAGTCCTTGAGAACAGATATCAAGGAGTTGAAGTCAATGTTTGCTTCCCTGAGTACAAAGCCCTGTCAAGGAGTAGCCAGTGCTATTGGGCCTGATCCAGTCGCTCAGGGCCCTGCAGCAGAAAATGGTGAAAGTACTGAAGCAGTGGCATTAAAGAAACAAGTTAAAAGATTACAAAGTAAAATGTCAACCAAAGTGGCAAAAGTCTCTGACATCCCAGCCAGTGCGCTAAGTGTAGAGCCTTCAAGACCTGTTCAAAGCAACTGAAAGCCGAACAAGTTTAACAGATGTAACAATAGGTTATATTATATAATACATATAATAATATATAAAATATATATATAATAATTATGATCAGATATAAAAATTATTTAATTTATATCAATGTATTGGAACCTGAGATGAATTCTCGGTTCACACACACAGGAAAAATAAATAAACACTCGTGGGGCACCAGCTCCTCTCTAAGGAGCAATTTAATCTTTAATTTCACTTTATACCTATTTAATCACTCAATAAATTAATTAATAATCAGTCTCAAAATTTTAGTGAATTCGATACTGGGGACTTTAACCAGACTCAGAATGAAATAAATTCTCAACAGCTTCTCTCATTTTCATTCTCATTTTCACATATTTATTAAATGAAATGATGATTAAAAGACATTGCAATGATTTGCATTAATAATTAAATTATACTTGTAAATGATAGATTAACAATGTAAACATTTGCAGAACCAGGGTGAAACTTTAAAATGAATTTAGATCAGTTTGAGTTAACAGATTATGGAAAACATAACGCAAATTTGTGGGGAAAATTAAACTAATTATATGAAAATTCTGGATTACTCTTAAGAAAATAAAAACAGAATTTTAATGAAAAGAGGAGTTATGTTAATGGCTCCTTAATTTTGCATGTGATCAAATATTGAATTATTCTCAAATCTCAGACGTTTGATTCAGCAGATGGATAAAGAAAATGCAGCTCACGTGATTCCTTGTTGAAGCTGAAGTTGAAGGATTCTTTCGTCGTCCTCGTGAAGCTTTTGATGTAAATAAATGGCAAACTAATATTTGGCCCGCAAACACTCGGTGATGCAACTTTCCCAGTCTATTGTCATACTAGATAAGGTACAGCGTGATAGCATCTCCTTTCTCGTGGCTTGTTGAATTCTTCAGCTGCGTAATGGCGCTGCGTCGCCTCCTTGTGCGTTGGCAAGCGGCTTTCCCAGGGAATTCCAGAATAATTACAAAATCTGATCAAATAGCAAAAGTAACAGATCTTCAGACTTTGTGGAGATGAAAATAGTTTCTAGAGTGTAAGTTGGTCAATAAAGAAAATAAAAATAAAGTCAAGATTAAAACTTAAATTAAAATTAAAACGGTGGGTTTACAGAAAGTTTAACAAGTGAAAAATTATAGAAATAGAGACGTCTAGGATTGGAGTTTTTAAGTCCTAATTAGAATTGAGCTCAAGAAAGAAAGAATTAATTTCCAGATGTTTAAGAAAAAAACATTAAAGTACATAAAGTTTACAGAACGCAAAGTTACAAGTCATCGGCTCAGTGATTGTAGGAGAAAAAAAACACATGGGAGAAGGCTTCTTTGTTCGGGCATTGAAGTCCTTTGTTCTCCCGAAAGTAAATGCTCTGCTGTATAGACGAGACGTGAAGTGGACAAAGACAAAAGGCGTAAGAGGCTGAAGTGATGACGCTGTTCCCTTTTTAACTGTGAACTTTCGCGGGCCTCTGTGATTGACAGGAGCGCAGACCAATTGCCTTCCTTCGTGGGCAGGCTTTAAGAACTTTAGTCCAATAAACAAACAGTCTTTTGTCTGAACCTTGAGAGAGCTGTTGTCATGCAGGGATTGGCCGCTGGCAGTCACATGATTTGACAAACTTTTTGGCAAATCTTATACACACATTTTAATACTGGAATATTCCTCAATACACTTATGTATAAACTAACCTATTTCAGTGTTCATGCAACTTATGACCAGTGCTTCTAAATAAACATGCAAGAATAAACATTCATTTAAACATTTTAGCATGCACATATTCAAAATCAAGGATTAAAGTTTCAAACCCATTACTGATTTTCCAGATCAAAAACCAGAGTCCATTTACTTTTCCATGGTGTCCTGAAAAAGAGAATGTTGAAAATTGAGTCTTAACAATAATGTGGTTAAAAAGATTCACTGGTTAAATCCAGCATGTCCCAGAGTTGCCAGTAGAGGGCAATGTTGAGCTGGGGATCTTTGTAGGCCATGAGGTACTCCAGAGGTCTGTTCTATGTCTCCAAGTTTTGTGGGCCAATAAAAAGGTTAGAGATTCCGGAGACTGGATTAACAAAGAAATGTTAGTTCAGCTGTGGTCCTGGGGTAAAAGAGCAGTTATTGACTGTCCTTTTCCTGGGTGAAGCAATGTCTTTAAGCTGAAGAATAATTTTATTGATGAGCCAAAGTGAGATGATGCTACACAGAGATTCAGAAGAAAGCATCTGTTTTAGATGTGGTGAATCTGGACACTTTGCCAATAAGTGTCAGAAAGCTGGGCATCAGAAAAAGGTCATCCAAAAGCTCATTCAATCTCTCAAGAAAGCTAAAGAGGGACAATCACCTAGCCAAGAAAGTAAAAGTTCCAACAATGTCTGCTCTATGAAGAAAAGTGAAGTGACTTCAGTAACAGGCCGGAATATTCCACAAGGGCTGATAGGTCGCCCCTCAGTAGTCCCCTTGACAGCAAATGGCCATCAGTGTGATGCTGTACTAGATAGTGGATCACAAGTAACCATTATCTTTGAAAAGTGGTACAAGCAGCACCTGTCAGAAGTTCCAATTCATCCTGTGTCTGGCCTGGCCATCTGGGGGTTAAGTGAGACCGACTACCCGTACCTTGGCTATGTCATAGTAGATCTAGAGTTCCCTGAAAGTGTTGCTGGTTCTAAAGACTCACTCTCTATCTTAGCCTTGATCTGTCCTGGCCCCAGAACTCCAGACCAGATTCATGTAATCCTGGGGACCAATGCTAGTCTTTTTAAGCGGTTGGCTAAACTCTGTAAAGAGGCTGCAGGGGTTGATATCACTCAGACGTTAGGTATCAGAACTAATGACACAGTACAAATGAGTGAGAAGACCAGTGAGGGAGAAGAGGATGCTGGATGTGTGAAATGGATGGGCCCTGGCCAGCTGACCTTACCTGCTGGCAGTGACTGTCGAGCTGTGTGTCACGTGGAGTTAGTGAAACCGTTGGACAAAAAGGTGCTGATGGTGGAGGCTTCGTCCACAGTCCCACTCCCAGCTGGTGTGCTGCTGCAACCCATGATAGTGCCAAGCTCAGGCGTAGATGTGAACCATTTCCCTGTGTTGGTGTGCAATGAGTCAGTACGAGACACAGTCCTTCAGGCTGGGACAGTGATAGGAAATCTGTGCTCTGTTGATCCTGTGATGCCTGCCCTGCCTACAAAGACCAAGTCTGATGTGAACCCCATAGAGTTTGACCCTAGCCTCATTGACTTTGGTGATTCACCCATTCCAGAGCACTGGAGAGCCAGACTCAGACAAAAGCTGTCAGAAAGAGCCAGTGTGTTTTCTCTCCATGAATGGGATGTGGGACTTGCAAAAGGGGTTGAGCATCATATTCGATTATCAGATACAAGACCTTGTCGAGAACGGTCACGGAGATTAGCTCCAGCAGACATTGAAGATGTACGCAAGCACCTGCAAGATCTTCTGAAGGCTGGCATAATCAAGGAGTCTTGTAGCCCATACGCTTCTCCGATAGTTGTGGCTAGAAAGAAGAATGGCATCATTAGAATGTGTATAGACTGCAGAACACTGAACAGTCGAACAGTGCCTGACCAATATGCCACTCCCCACATTGACGATGCACTCAATTGCCTGACAGGGGGTAGGTTATTTTCTGTGTTAGAACTAAGGTCTGGTTATTATCAGAATGCTATGGAAGAAGCTGATAAAGAAAAAACAGCCTTTATCTGCCTGCTAGGATTTTATCAATTCTAAAGAATGCGGCAAGGTATCACAGGTGCACCTGCAACATTTCAACGATTGATGGAAAGAGCCGTAGGGGACATGAACCTTCTCCAGGTATTGGTTTACCTGGATGACCTGATTGTTTTCGGGAAGTCCTTAGAGGAGCATGAAGAGAGGCTTCTCAAAGCATTAGATCGACTTGAAGAGGTGGGACTAAAGCTTTCTCTAGACAAGTGCCAGTTTTGCCAACCAAAGGTAAAATATGTGGGGCACATAATATCTGCAGACGGCATTGCCACCGATCCCGAAAAAGTGAAGGCCGTCATCAACTGGCCTCGCTCTACAGATCTGAAGTCTTTAAGATCTTTCCTGGGATTCTGCGGGTATTACAGGCAGTTTGTGTGCGAACTACTCAGCAATTGTCAGACCCATCACCGAACTCACCAAAGGGTATGCCCCCACTCAGAAAGGCAAATGTCCAGCCAAAGAGAAGTTGAAAAGCTACCTGAAAGAGTCTGAGCCCTTTGGAGACCAGTGGAATCAAGCTTGCAAAGATGCTTTCCATCAAATCATTCAATGTCTCACCAATGTGCCAGTCCTTGCATTTGCAGATGCCAACAAGCCTTACATCTTGAAATACAGACACCAGCTTAAAAAGGCTTGGGGCTGTGTTGTATCAAGAATACCCAGAAGGACTCCGACCAGTGGCTTTTGCAAGCCAAGGGGTGAGTGCCACTGAACAGCGTTACCCAGTCCATCAGCTTGAGTTTTTAGCTCTTAAGTGGGCGATTGTGGATTATTCCACAATTACCTATACGGAGCCAAGTTCACCGTCCAAACGGACAATAATGAACTTACATATGTGCTAACAACAGCCAAGCTTAATGCAACCGGACACAGGTGGCTTGCAGCCTTTGCAACATATGACTTTAACATCCAGTACCGGCTTGGCAAAGCCAACTTTGATGCTGACCTGCTGTCCAGAAACATGGCTGATGAAGCTGAGAATGAAAAATGGGAGGAGATACCTCAGAGCTGTGTGAAATCAATCTGTCAGAGGATCTGTATAACAGAGCCATCTGCACTACCACCCAGATATGTCGATCAACTGGGCACATCCCCTGAGTGCATCCCTGATACATTTGCTTTTCCCACTCACCTCGACCTACTTTCCTTGAGGCAGCTGTCCAAAGCTGACCCGAGAGAAGCGCAACAGAATGATGATGTCATAAGGAAGATAACAGAAGCCATGCAACAAGGTAAATGGCCAAATGACAAAGAGACAAACACTGAGTTGAGTATGTTCAAGAGAGAAAAAGACTGTCTTGTGATGAAAGATGAGCTACTTCACAGAATAAGCCAGAAACCCTCCGGAGAGCAAATAACCCAGCTCATACTACCTGCTGAGTTCCAGGAGGCTGGCCTGCAATCCCTACATGATGACATGGGTCATTTAGGAGTGGAGTGGACGACAGATCTTCTGCGGAGTAGGTTCTATTGGCCCAAGATGGTGTTAGATGCTGAACAGTACGTCAAGGACTGTGGAGAATGTATCATGCACAAAATCCATTGCAAGAAGGCTGCATCCCTGCACCAGATGTGGCGAAACTGAAGGGACATCTGCAAAAGGCCTATGAGCTCGCCAGGAAATCAGCATAAGTCACACCAGAGAAACAAAAAGCCTATGACCAGAAAGTACATTTCCAGACTATTGACACAGGTGACAGAGTACTCCTCCAAAACCTGGGACTGCAAGAAAAGCATAAGCTTGTAAGCCGCTGGAGCTCTGTGCCATATGTTGTAGTTGGAAAGCTACCTAATTTACCAGTTTACCGAGTGAAATCTGAAGATGGGGAAGGAGGGGTGAAAACAATGCATAGAGATCATCTCTTACCCATAAGTCAGTCCATCAGAATGCCAGGTGGCTAAGTTCATGACAAATCACCTGTGAAACCAAAGACTCGTCAACAAATAAAGAACCGACACCCAAGAAAGACTGAAAGCACACCAGAAGTGGAACCAGAAGATGCCGAATCATCTTCAGACATGGAATATGAAATTCCTAATAGATCCTATGGAGAATATCTGCAAAAGCTCTTGCCCCAAAGAACCTATGACAAACATGCCGATGGATCCCATAGTGACCATGAGCCTTCTGTCAATGATACAAGTGAAGACGAGGAAGTAGTCTCTGTGCCAGATGATGATGGAGAACCTGAAGAAGTCACTGATCAGGGAGCCCAACCCACTCCAGATGACCAGCCTGATGAGAAGTCAGAAGATGACGATGCCAGTATCCACTCCACTGATTCTAATCTTTCTGACTCTGAACCAGCTCAAGAAGACTATAAAACACCTGTTAGAACTCTTAAAGCTAAACTTAAGTCTTTCACAAAAATGAATAGAGATCCTAGAACCAGAACTAATTCAAAAAGACAACCAAAACCTGTAATCCGTCTGACTTATGATGAACCTGGAAAGGCTAGAGATCAGCCTATTACCATCATTCACAAAGGAGTTGTTATCAAACTAGGATGTTAGATCTTAGTCTGGTATCTTTCTTATCCATGTATGTCTTAGTTGTCTCATGAGGACATGCAGACAGTTAGAAGGGGGAGGATGTAGCCCTTTGAAAAGTAGACTATATAGTTCATTGATTCATAACTAGGAGTTAATAAATAGAAAATAGAGTGTGTTCATTAATCAAATAAAAAGCAGTTAAAAATGGTTAAAAAGTATTCATGGTTTGATATTTCATATAGTGTACTAAGTTTGGAATTTCATGATTGGTGTCGTGTTTTATTATTTACATGATGTGAAATGTGTTTTGTTTTTATACTAAGTTCTTAAAGCTGGAAATATTGTAAGAATATTTAATTTTCTACACATTTGTAAATGAAACAGGAATAGTATGTCATAAACTTCCCCGTGCACTTTTCCACAGTGCACCGAGGAAGAGAAGGATGGATGAGGATTTACGCGCAGGGTTACACCAAACACACATTTATTGACATCACATAGTTCAAAAAGTTAAGACTTACAGAAACAAAACAGTTGTGCACATAATGGCTAACACTAATAGCATGCAGCAGGCAGATCACTGTGCACCGTGGCCACAAACACTAACAGGACAAAGTGTTTGTGTAAATTTGGAGTTCTCAAGAACGCTTGACTGGCATGGGAGGAGAGCTGGGCAGCAGTGCCCGAGCGTAGCAGTTGTGCTGCCAGAGGAAACGCTACAAACAAGCGTCGCAGCACAACTGCAAACAGAAATGCGGAAAAGCTCTCATTCACCATGCAGGAGCAGTCCGAGTCATCCAAGGTAGACAGCGAGCACAAACACAAATAATCCATCGGGACGTGACAGTCAGACAGCGGAGATTAACGGTCTAACTTGTACAATGGTCCAAGGGTGTTTGTCTAGCGAAGAGCCGCTTAAATACAAACACTGCTGGCCACACAAATTGGGCACACCTGGGCAAGGCACGGGAAAGATAATTACCAGGGCTGGGAACAGCTGATGGAATTCAGAAGGAGAGCGAGGGGGCATGGCTGGACCGACAGACTGTCAGCAGCGTGGGAGAAAGTAGATCACTGATGCTGACTAACAGCTGCTGGTCAGGCAGTGGCTATGGATATGGAAATAAGTACCAACTACACATAATGCACATATACAGAGGAACCAAAACTCACAGAGAGATCAGGGCCAAGTCGGGGAAAGCCAAGCCGGCTCGGCTCATGACAGGAATGTATGATTTTTTTCTGTATTGTTTATTTTCTAAGCCAATGAGAAGTGAGCTTTAGGTCAAGGGTTGGCTGGAAATGGATGTGACGGATTAAATTAAAACGGAAAGGAGACGAAGAAAAAAAGACAAGAGAGACGGAAAAAAAAGTGAGCGAGAAAGCGAGCAAGCGGCCCATGGCAGGAGTGTGCTGGTGGTAGAAGCTTACAACTGGGGAAATACATGGCCAGTGTGTTTCTGGAGTTTTGGAAGTGATATAGTAACAAGGGTGCACAACAAGTGAGCTCTGTATGTTATTATATTGGATGGTGGGACTGTGTGGAACAATTTATTCCAATGAGGAGTAGCAGTTCGGGAGTCCGCCATCCTGCTCAGCCTAACGAAAGAAAAAGAAAGCTTATCCTACCAGACTGTGTGTGGACTGTATGCCTGCTAACACGGTGAGTTGAAGATGTCTGCATAACCTAGAAGGGACATTAACCTAGCCATGACATTCCTGTGTTTGGGAGTGAAGACTGCGCTGGATTCCAGGGAGAGGAGCTGTATGTACGCTGATGCCCGTGGACCCTGTGAGTTGCCCAGGTCGTTTCTAGTCCAGAGGGAAGGAGCCGCCATTATGGGTTGGAGACCATGCACGCAAGTTTCATGCCAGGCCTGCAACACTGAAGACTGTGGGGTATTTAGAATATATTTTTGCTGGCTTTAAGTTTCCTTTAATTAAGGTTTAAAGGGCCCCTTTTTCATTTTCCATTTTCTACTATTTGTTTGTTTGTTTGTTTGTGACCATTGAAATATTGCAAAGCAGTGATTTATTTTAGTAATTCAAGTACTGACATTTCTGTTTGATTTAAGTCTGAAAGAGAACCTTTGAAAAAAGGATTAATTATTTGGATGTGTAAATAAATAGTTTTTTTTTTAAATCATTTCATTGTTTCTGAATGGTCATTTGTGATTAAGATTTTGAACTTTTGGATTTAAGGGTTTATTTAAAGGTAAACATTCACATTAGAGTTTGAGTTGCATGGTTAGACTTAAGGGTTAAAGAAATTAAGTTAAAGAGTAAATACTTAAAAGGTGAAAGAGTCTTGCTATATACCTGTTTTTATTCAAAACTGAACGACAAAGTGCCACAACATTAACGATAGAGATCCCACTTTAAAGAACTCAGGATAGCCACCCCTATTAATGCCTGGACAAGCAATGGGGCACTAGATGTGTATTTACAGTATCTCACAAAAGTGAGTACACCCCTCACATTTTTGTAAATATTTTATTATATCTTTTCATGAATCTTTTCATTATAAGATAAGATAAGATAAGATAAGCCTTTATTAGTCCCACAACGGGGAAATTCCAGGATTGCAACAGCACAGGGATAGCAACACTCAGAGCAACAATCAGAAGGCAAGAAAAAAAAACAAGCAAGCAAGAGCAGCTAATAAACATATGTACGTATTACTATAAAATATATATATATACACACACACACAGACACACAGTGCAGAGCATTGTAGCTGGATGGAATAAATATATGAATATATGAACACACAGTGCAGAGCATTGTAGCTAGATGGAATAAATATGTAAATATATAAACACCCACAGTACGGAGCATTGCAGCTAGGTGGAATAAATATGCAAGTATATAAACACACACAGTGCGGAGCAATGTAGCTAGATGGAATAACATGTAGATATATAAATATATAAACACCCACAGTACGGAGCATTGCAGCTAGACGGAACAAATATGCAAATATATAAACACACACAGTGCAGAGCATTGCCGCTAGATGGAATGAAACAGCATAACCGTCTACCCAGCTATCCTGCATGGTATGATTATGTGCCCATACACACTCTCACCCTCCATAGCGACCGGCATGCTCCTAGTTGTATGCCGGAGAGGACCACTGTGTAAGTCTATTGCATCTTCTGCATTCAAAAAACTATTAGTTTGTTACGTCTTTTTGCTATCTCTGCGAGCAGCCCTGCTTAGGTTGTACAGTCTGACAGCCGTTGGTAGGAAGGACCTACGAAACCTCTCGGTTGTGCACCTGGGATGATGTAGTCTGCTGCTAAATGAGCTCCTCAGTGCATTCAGTATGTCCTGCATAGGGTGGAACTCGGACTCCAGCAGAGATGACAGTTTAGCCACCGTCCTTCTCTCTCCTATCTCCTCCATCGGATCAAGGCGCTGCCCCAGGACAGAGCTAGCTTTCTTAATCAGTTTGTTCAGTCTCTTCCTATCGGCTGCAGTAATGCCACTGCCCCAGCAGACCACTCCAAAAGTGATGGCTGATGCCACCACCGTGTCATAGAATGACTTCAGCAGCGCCCCTTGTACACCAAAAGACCTGAGTCTCCTCAGCAGGAACAGCCTGCGCTGTCCCTTCTTGTAGAGTGCATCAGTATTGTGTGACCAGTCTAGTTTATTGTTCAGATGAATACCCAGGTACTTATAGGATGTCACCATCTCGATGTCTGTTCCCTGTATATTTACTGGTACTGTGAGGGGCTGCCCATGCCTGCGGCAGTCCACCACCAGCTCCTTAGTTTTCCTCGCGTTGATCTGGAGGCAGTTCCGATGGCACCAGTCCACGAAGTCCTGGATAAGCCCTCTGTACTCAGCTTCATCTCCATTGGAGATGAGGCCAACGATCGCAGAGTCATCAGAGAACTTCTGTAGATGGCAGTGTGTTGTGTTGTGTGAGAAGTCCGCAGTATAAAGAGTGAACAGGAAGGGAGCCAGCACCGTTCCCTGGGGGGCCCCCGTGCTACTGATGATCGTGTCGGACACACAGTCCCGGGTTCTCACAAACTGAGGCCGGTTCGTGAGGTAGTCCAGGATCCATGATGACAGGTGCTGGTCCACCCCTGCGCGCAGCAGCTTGTCCTTCAGGATCATCGGTTGGATGGTGTTGAAAGCACTGGAGAAGTCAAAGAACATGATCCTCACCATATTCCCGGGCTTCTCCAGGTGGGACAGAGAACGGTGAAGGAGGAAGATCACCGCATCCTCCACCCCAATGCCATGCTGGTAGGCGAACTGGAGTGGATCCATCGCTGGTTCCACCAGGGGGCGGAGGTGAGCAAGGAGCAGTCTCTCCAGGGTCTTCATCAAGTGGGACGTCAAGGCCACCGGTCTGTAGCTGTTCAGGTCTTTGGGGTGGGAAGTTTTTGGTACAGGTACCACACAAGATGTTTTCCACAGCTGTGGTACCCTCCCCAGTTTCAGGCTCATGTTGAAGATATACGTCACAATCCCACACAGCTGGTCTGCACAGGACTTGAGGAGCTTTGCGCTGATGCCGTCCGGTCCCGGCGCCTTCCTCGCCTTGATCTTCCTCAGCTCCGTCCTCACCTGGGTCCTGGTCAGGGTCAGGATGGGGGGCTGTGTGTTGGGAGTGGGGGGGTGTTGGTAGAGTGGGGAGTGGGCAGCAGGACTTGATTTCTTTAGAGGCAGCAGTGGTTGTTGTGCAGTCAGGGGGGAGGGCGGTTGGTCAAATCTATTGAAAAACAGATTCAGGTTGTTCGCCCACTCCCTGCCCCCTGTGGCCTGGGGGGAGGTATTCTGGAGCCCCGAGATGGTTTTGAGGTTTCTCCAGACCCCGCTGATGTCGCTCTGTTGCAGCTTGTCCTCCATCTTCTTCCTGAAGCTGTCCTTGCCTTCTCTGATCTTTCTCCTCAGCTCCCTCTGTACGGACTTCAGCATCTCCCTGTTCCCTGACCTGAAGATCCTCTTCTTCTCTCTCAGAAGTGTTTTTATCTCAGGGTTGATCCAGGGTTTGTTGTTTGAGTGACGCCGTATGGTCTTGGTGGGAACGGATTTGTCCACACAGAAGCTGAGGTAGCCCGTGAAGGTGTGAATGAGGCCATCGATGTCCTCACCATGTGGATCGCAGAGCTGCTTCCAGGCGGTGGCTTCAAAACAGCCCTTTAGGGTGTCCATTGTCTCCTCAGACCATAACTCCACAGTGTGCATGGCCGGAGGTTGTCTGTGCACTAGGGGTTTGTACACCGGCCGGAGATGAACCAAGTTGTGATCCGATCTCCCGAGTGGGGGTAGTTGTGATGAGGTGTACGCCTCCTTAGTGTTTGCGTAGAATAAATCCAGTGTTTTATTGTCTCTAGTGTGGCATGTGACATACTGGGTGAACGTGGGTAGAATGGGAGACAGTGAAACATGGTTGAAATCGCCTGAGATGAGGAGAAGAGCATCTGGGTGTTCTGTCTGCAGCCTGCTGGTTACTGAATGGATGACGTCACGTGCTGTCCCAGCGTTCGCCGTCGGATTTGCATAAACAACAATGCAGATCACGTGTGAGTGTTCTCTCGGGAGATATGTAGGCCTCATGCTAACAGCTAGCAACTCAATGTCTTTGCTGCAGTGTCGTTGTTTAACAGTGATATGTCCCGGTCTGCACCAGTTGTTGTTAACATACATGATCACTCCACCGCCCCTAGCCTTGCCACTGTCTGGTGTTCGGTCAGCTCGTATCATGTGAAAACCCTCCAGCTCAATGTTAGCATCTGCTGCTAGTTCAGTTAGCCACGTCTCAGTAAACAAAAGGAGAGAGCACTCCCGGTATGTGCTATCATAACGGGAGATAGCCGCTAGCTCATCTAACTTTCCCAGTATCGACCGTACATTTCCCATGACAACAGATGGAAGGGAGGGTCTGTACCTTATATTTTTTGTCCTCCGCCTTACTCCAGCCCGGCAGCCGCGGCGTTTTCGCCTCAGTTCTCTCGGTATGTCGAGTTTTTCCAATGGGACCGGGTGGCGGTTGAATGCTAGCAGCTGTTCTCTGCTGTATCGTATCCTGCTATAGACAGTGGCTCCGTCCACCGGCTCAGGAGACATTTAGGACGATCTGTGTGTCCGTGATATAAGTGGGGTGAAAAAAAAAGACGGATCAAAAGAGAGAGGAAGGGAAAAAGACTCGGAATCGAGCCGCTGTTGCAAAAGGCAGCCGACTCGTGTGGCGCCGAGAGAAAAAAAAAAAAAAAAAAAAAAAAAAAAAAAAAAATCTTTTCACAACACTGAATATATGACACTTTGATACAATGTAGTCAGTGTACAGCCTATATAACAGTGTAAATTTGCCGTCCCCTCAAAATAACGCAACACACAGTATTAATGTCTAAACCACTGGCAACAAAAGTGAGTACACCCCTAGTAAAAATGTCCAAATTGTGCCCAATTAGCCATTTTGCCTCCATGGTGTCATGTGACGTGTTAGTGTTACAAGGTCTGCGGTGTGAATGGGTAGCAGGTGTGTTAAATTTGGTGTTATGGCTCTCACACTCTTTCATACTGGTCACTGGAAGTTCAACATAGCACCTCATGGAAAAGAACTCTTTGGGGATCTGAAAAAAAGAATTGTTGCTCTACATAAAGATGGCCTACGCTATAAGAAGACTGCCAACACACTGAAACTGAGCTGCAGCATGGTGGCCAAGACCATGCAGTGGTTTAACAGGACAGGTTCAACTCAGAACAGGCCTCGCCATGGTCGACCAAAGAAGTTGAGAGCACATGCTCAGCGTCATATCCAGAGGTTGTCTTTTGAAAATAGGCGTATGAGTGCTGCCAGCATTGCTGCAGAGGTTGAAGGGGTAGGGAGTCAGCCTGTCAGTGCTCAGACCATATGCCGCACACTGCATCAAATTGGTCTGCATGGCGGTCATCCCAGAAGGAAGCCTCTTTTAAAGGTGTTGATCAAGAAAGCCCACAAACAGTTTGCTGAAGACAAGCAGACTAAGGACATGGATTACTGGAACCATGTCCTGTGGTCTGATGAGACCAAGATAAACTTGTTTGGTTCAGATGGTGTCAAGCATGTGTGGCTGCAACCAGGTGAGGAGTACAAAGACAAGTGTGTCTTGCCTACAGTCAAGCATGGGGGTGGGAGTGTCATGGTTTGGGGCTGTGATAGAAAAATTCCATATTTGTCTTATATTTGTAATTCCATATTTGTCTTACCATATTTGTCTTATATTTTTACATATAGGAATTGCTGTAAGGGCTCACCCCCTTACTTTGAGATTTTTCCCATCTTCTATCCCGTCATAAGCTTCAAGTCAGCCCCAACCCAAGCAATCAAAAAAACCAACAAAAAAAACAATCAATTTTCCTGCTCTGCCGGCAGATAATTTTACTTAAAATAAGCAATAAAATTCTGTCAATAGATAATGTTATAGTTAAAAATAAAACTAAACCATCTCCCAACAAAGTAAGATTAAATTGCTTAACACAAGTAAAAACTATCATAAGGCAAGAAAAAAACCACAGAAAACTGCACAACAAAAGAAATTACTGTCAAAATTATCTTGAGATATCTAATACATTTCATCTTACCAAAATCCCCAGTTTAGTGGGACCTTATTACAGCTTCAGCACAAAACAAGCTAGTCCTTTCACACACGCACACACATACAATAGCAAGGTCAAATAGCAAGCTCAAATGAGCACACACATGTTAGTAAGCAATCCCAAAGCCACTTATAATAAGCAGATCTGGAAACCCACAGTTCTCACGTCAATCATCTTCTGCCACTCTGAAAACACATTAATTTTTTCTCTTTTTTTCTCACAAAGTAACTTGTAAAACATTAAAAACACACACGAACAAGCACATGAACAACCGGACAAACAAACTGCAGTTATTTATATGATGTATTTATTTTATTATAAATCTGGGGATATTTTATTGTGCACACTTTTCAAGGAATTATTTTTATTTTATTTTAGACCCATTTTGAATTATGCCTTAAGGTATTTTGATTCTTATTAACAGATTAGAGTTTATCCTTGTGATATTAGCGCTATTTGCATGTTTTTTTTTCTTTAAAAGGTTAACCCTCACTGTATCAGTGCTCACTTGTGATGTTAATAAGATCTCACACAATATTTCTTAATCAATGCTCACTTGTGATGTTAATAAGGTCTCACATTGATATTTCTTAATCACCGCTCACTCTGATGTAAAGAAGATCTCACATTGATTTTTTTCCACGCATCTATTTTTGGTCCACTTACACAGTGGAAATGCACATTCCCGTTCTGGCCTCTAACCGGGACCACCAAGCCTCTACCTTATCCGAACCTATTTTAGACTTTGTGGTATCAAACGCTTGGTTTACAACTCTTAATTGATGCTCACTTGTGATGTTGATAAGGTCTCGCATAGATTTGTATTTACCCGCATGTCTATTTACCAATTAAACTTACTCACTATGATCCGCCTGCGGGTTAACTCCGTCACTCACCAGCATCCAGTGTCTCAGGACCGTGCCTCCACTTCTACAAAAACCGGGTCGTTGGTCCCAGTCGGGGGAGGGCTTCTCCGCAGCCATGCACAACTGTCCGTGGTCCAAAAATGCCATAAGCAGAGGAGAGATATATGGAGTCCCTGTGTTTCAGGCACCAAGTATGCTAGAAAAATCCTTGAAGACCATCAGTCAAAAACCAGACTGGATCAGAGTTTCAACAAATTTAATTACACTAGCCAGTGGAGAACAATACAAGAAAGGTCTCAAAGCCTATTCACACATCATTCTAACTCAAACACACATCACTCAGTTCTTTAAACTATCCATTATCTGAGAGGCGGAGGAGCAAATTGTCCATCCAGTACATCTGGTCAAAACTTGGTGTGCAGATTAGCTTTCCTCAGGTCACTCTGTCCCAGTCACACAGGAGCCATGAAGGCCAGACTAAAAAGAAGATGATAGCTAGTGCAGCTGTAGCCTTGATATTTTTACACAAACTCTAAGTTAGACTCTGAGACCAAACAAAGACAAATATAAGACAAATATGGAATTACAAATATAAGACAAATATGGAATTCTCCCCCCTTTGATGCCATAAAATGCATCATAAATGAAAAGCTATAACAAGTTATGGCATCAAAAACCATGCTTTTAACCATTCCTTGTTCCACCGCTTCAGTCACCTCTCCAGGTGACCAGTAAAAGAGTTCATTAGTGGTTGGTGGGCACTGCTGATGAGTCCTGGATTCGGGACCTTTTGCAATGGTTGATTCCCCACTATGGATCCAGGTGGATCTTTCTGCAACTTTGACAGCTGTGAAGGTCATCGACAGGACCTTTGTGGCATGATTTCAGACAGATGATCTTCTTTCCATTGTATAATCACATTTGAATTATTGCTCATTGAAATGAAGCCTTTTGCATCCTCACAATATCCCCATGATGGTAATCTGGGCCCCTCCTTATCTGCCTCAGTCTCCTTCTACCCTCCACCTGAGAGGAAGGAACAAAAGGATATAAGTCTTGCTTGCAAAATCCAATGGTGTTTTGTTTTTACTTTTCTTGCAATTATAATATTTCAAATTGATTAAAGCAGTAGCAGACAGGACTGCTTTTATTCTCTTAGTTTTAAAAAAATGGTGCATCAGTGCAATATATAACAAATTGATAGCTATTCAGTTTCCTGTGTAGTCCAGTGTAGAGTACTAAGGTCACTCCTCTTGACACACACATTCATTCAGTCGATAATCAGGCTTTACTCCAAACTTGACCAGATTTGCAAATGTATTATCAGAATCAATCAATCAAAGCTATATTTGTATAGCTCTTTTCATACAAAAACTGGAACGCAGAGTGCATAATAGATAACAGATCATTAGGTAAAGACAAGAGTATTTAACGTTGTTAAATCATATTTCTTTCATTTTCTGTCTGCTCTCACTTTAATCTTGTAGAAATTAAAATTTAACTCACCAATATAGAAGAAGCATCTTAGTTTTATTTCGTTTACTGCTTTTACCTATGGAGAAAGCAAAACAAAAACAACCATATCTCCAAATACTTACCACTTACCTGTATACAATCTAAACCCAATTCATTTGAAATGTGTTATTGTGCAAACAATGTTATGCTTCGAAAGTAGACATGACAAGGCAAGTTTATAGGTCAATCATCATTCACTGTCTATGATGGAGTGGAATAAAAGTGATGGATTAAGCTCATGATTTCAGTCAGTGTTCATGCAACTCAAAGAAAAACAGACATTTAATCACCTGCTTGATGGACCCTTGGTCTGCATTTTCATCAGACCTATAATGAATGTTTAAACCATTAATTTTCTAGATTTCATTTATCCATAATATACTCACCTTTTATGTCAGTATTCAACTTTCTTCAGTTTTATTTTTTCCTGTGTTTACCAATTTGTTAAAAGGTCATTAAATTCATCAACTTTGGTTTAAATTCAGCAAAGTTCCTCATTCATCCTACCAAGTTATCGATGGATTCAGTAAAATACCCTTTTAACTTATTAATTTAGAAATTCCCATTCTTATCAGGAATACAAAAATTTCTTTAATATATATATCTATCCAAGGTAAATTAGCTATAATTTAATTTGTTTACTTGCCAAATGATTTAACCTATATCAGTAATTGTTAATCCTCAATAACTTTTATTCTTCAAACATTGTCTTCTTTTATAATAATGTACTGTACCTTAAATCAACCAAAATTTAATCAGTTTTGTCTGTAAATTAATAAGATTTGCCAAGCAACTTGCTTGTTGCTGACTTAGAGACGCAGGGCTCACTCCAGCACGCTGCCACAACGCTGAGTGAGCCTCGTGATGGAGGATGAATAAAGCACCCTTTTAAACTTCAGTTCGCCGTGTCCGCCTGCACTTACTTGAGCCTTGCCTCCACACTTAACCCTTATTCGTATCCTCCACACTTTTATATATATATATATATATATATATATATATATATATATATATATATATACTGTATATATATATATATATATATATATATATATATATATATATATATATATATATATATATATATATATATATATATATATACAGTATATATCCAACGTAAATTAGCTATAATTTAATTTGTTTACTTGCCAAATGATTTAACCTATATCAGTAATTGGATTCATATCCTCCAGTGTGGAGGATACAAATGGAGATGCTTTATTCATCCTCCATCACGAGGCTCACTCAGCGCTGTGGCAGCGTGCTGGAGTGAGCCCTGCGTCTCTAAGTCAGCAACAAGCAAGTGAGAGAGCTGTATATTCCCCTGGTTCAAAAGCAACCTGTGACAACTCGATCAGTCAGGATATGGTCTCCTGAGAAGGAAAGTGCCTTGAGAGACTGTTTAACACCACAGCCTGGGATGTGCTGATGGACCCGCATGGTGAGGACATAGAGGGGCTGACACACTGTTTGACGGATTACCTGAACTTCTGTTCAGACGTGGTCTTCCCTGTCAAGACTGTCCGTTGCTACCCTAATAACAAGCCATGGGTAACATGGGAAGTCAAAATGGTCCTCAACAAGAAGAAGGTTGCTTTTAGGAGCAGAGACAGGGAGGCCATGAAGGCAGCACAGCAGGAGGTGAAATACTGTGCGAAGGAAGCCAAGGACAGCTATAGGAGAAAGGTGGAGCAGAAGCTGAAGGAAAACAACATGAGGGAGGTCTGGGAAGGTGTGAGGACCATCACAGGTCTCAGCACAAAGACCAGAGTTGTTGAGGGGGCAATAGAGAGGGCAAATAAACTGAATGATTTTTTCAACAGGTTCAACCAGCCTTTGCCCTTGACCCTCCCACCCCCGACCTCATTACAGCCACGCCCCCCTCCCTTCCACACACCTCCCCCCAAATATTGCAAACCCCCCCCCCCCCCCTACATCAGTACGACCCTTGCCATTTATTACCACAGAACCGGTCAGAGGGCAGCTGAGGAAGCTCCGACTCAGGAAAGCTGCAGGCCCAGACAAAGTGTGTCCAAGAGTATTGAAGACCTGCGCTGCAGAACTGGGGGAACCACTACAACGGATCTTCAACCTCAGCCTGCAGATTGGGAGAGTGCCCACTCTTTGGAAGACATCCCGCATCGTTCCAGTTCCGAAAAAGAACCGGCCCAGCGAGCTGAATGACTACCGACCAGTGGCACTCACCTCACATCTGATGAAGACGTTGGAGCGGCTCTTCCTCAGCCTCCTCAGACCCCAGGTGCAACACGCCCAGGACCGCCTGCAGTTTGCGTACCAACCAGGTGTCGGTGTGGAGGATGCCATCCTCTACCTGCTTCATCGAGCCCACTCCCACTGGATAAGGGAAGTGGCACAGTGAGAATCCTCTTTTTGGATTTCTCCAGTGTCTTCAATACCATTCGCCCCCCCTTGCTTCGGGATAAATTAAGCAAGATGGGAGTGGACTCCCATCTGGTGGACTGGATCTCCAACTACCTCACTGGCAGACCACAATATGTCGGGCTGAAGGATATTATGTCTGACACCATTGTCTGCAGCACTGGAGCCCCCCAGGGCACAGTATTGGCCCCTCTTCTCTTCACCCTGTACACCTCGAACTTCTGCTACAACTCGGAGCTGTGTCATATTCAGAAGTATGCCGATGACACAGCCATTGTTGGGTGTATCAGGGATGACAGACAGGAGGAGTATCGGAGACTGGTAGGGGACTTTGCTGCATGGTGCCACACTAACCACCTACAGCTCAACACCTCTAAGACGAAGGAACTAGTTATTGATTTTGGGAGGTCTAGACCAAGACCTCAACCAGTCCTATTAGAGGGAGCTGAGGTGGAGGTTGCGGATTCATACAAATATCTCGGGTTGTGGTTGGATAATAAATTGGATTGGACAACATACATTAGCCACTTGTATGGGAAGACACAAAGTAGGATGTACTTCCTAAGGAGATTGCGGTCCTTCAACATCTGCAGCAAACTTCTGCGGATGTTTTACCAGTCTGTGGTTGCCAGCATCCTCTTTTACTCCGTGGTGTGCTGGGGGGGGGGGGGGGCAGTATATCCAAGAAGGATGCGTCCAGACTGGATAAACTGATCAGGCGGGCCAGCTCTGTGGTCGGCGCGAAGCTGGACACCATGGTGACGGTGGCAGAGATGAAGACTCTGGATAAACTGTTGGATATAATGGACGTCAGCCACCCTCTGCACACCGTCATCAGTGACCAGAGGAGCCTGTTCAGTGAAAGACTGCTCCTTCCCAAGTGTCGGACCAAGAGGCTCAAGAACTCTTTTATCCACCATGCCATCACACTCTATAACTCCTCACTTGGGCGGGGGGGGGGGGGGGGGGGGACATAGAGTACAGAGGACAGTAGGGCATTCATAGTGCAATAACCTTAACTTAACCACACTTGTACAAGCCATATTTAGCCTTGCATTTATATTGTGTATATTAAGTGTTTATTTTTTTCTTTTTTGCTTTTCTGATCTGTAAGCTCCTTTTATGTGCTGCTGGAAATTTTAAATTTCCCAGAGAGAGTCATCCCAAAGGGATTAATAAAGTTAAGTCTAAGTCTAAGTCTAAGTCTAAACTTTTAATATTGTCTCAAAGTGAATATATAGGGAAAAATGGGAAAAAAAATTGTCAACAAATAAGGAAGCTGCTCCTAAAGTATATTCCAGATATTGTCTCCTCCACCCCTTTTTTTTCCTACATCACCCCAAGGGGAGGTAGACACACATAAACAATTCAGGACAAAACAAACAAACATCAAACAGAAAAGGTAGCAGAAGGTAGATTATCAGTGCCATCTGAAATTATTCTAAATGTAATAATCAGGTCATCTAAGTCCAGTCTCTAAATATCAAACTTCAAAATGTCAATAGTCAGTTTACTTTAGAATCAAACTGTATTTCATTCAGATTGTCTTGAGGCTTTCTCCAACTGATAGTGCATCATCAGGGGTGCCTGTATTTTGATTAAGCATGCCAATAGAAAGGATCCTTTGTCAATATTATTTTTGATTAACCATGGTGTCAAAATATCTTGTGAAACAATGACTATCACTGTCACTTAGGACATGAATTCTAATACAACTAAGGTCTCAGTGTCTCAAAAAGAAAAAGGAAAAACATTGTTTTTGTATCCAAGTGTCATACTTGTTGTTATTGTGAAGTAATTTTATCTATCTTAAAAATCTGAAATGCAGTCATTTAATAATCATTTTCCTTTAAATTCCATACATACTGTATGTGATCACATAGTTCAGATTAATCTTTGCTTTACAAACCAAATTATAATTTACGTATTTCAATTTTATGGCCATGTAGTCAAAATACTCTAATTACTTGTTTGACTTTTCAGTTTCTATTTTGTTGATCAACATTTTATGAAATCAGTTAATCATGCAGTTCACAGGACTGCCTCCTCTGGATGCCAATTTTCAAGATTTTCTCCATAATCTATGTTCAAGTTTGTCCTGTAATGAGAAAAACAGTCATTTTCTAAACTTATTTTGTAGTCACTCTTGAAATCTGAGAAAGGTATGAGTAAAATTCTTAATTTTCAGGCAATGGAAGAGCTCTTCACTTTCTATTTTTGTCATTTTGATCCCAAAATATATTTATTCCATGCATGGTTTAGATAAAACATTTAATAATTATCATTTTGGAAATTCAAATATAAGTATATACTTTTACACTTTTACACTTCTGAAGTATATTTAGATGTTAGAAGGTTAACCATTATTTCAAACTCGTTGGCTGCCATTTTAAATAATGTTGCACATAACTTGATTAAAATTTATCAACACCGGTGGTTTAAACGCTTTTTTCTCTCTGGTTTGCAGCTTGTCAAGCATTCGTTCACTCATTCACACATTCACTCATCTGTCTACTTCAGTTGTGATCTGTAATCTGTCTGGTGTGTAATCAATTAGGTGTGAGGGCATTATTATTATCATTATTATTCTTTTGTACTAGTAGAGGTGTGATTACTTAGGAAATACTTATTACCGTGTGCTAGTGCATTTGTATACTCATAACTGTAAACTATATCACAAATGTGTATGTACTTTGTTTGACTATTGTCCTATGTATAAAAATATATCATGTTGACAGGTAAAACAGACAACAAAGCAAACAAACAAACAAAAAATTGTTGGCGTAGGTGCATTTTACCACAGGTTTTTTTTTTTTTTTTTTCTATCTGTTTGGCTAGTAAACCATTGCAAACAGTGTCCATTTGTCCCTCTCTTCGGCACCCAGAGAATGTCCATCTTATTGTTGTCTTTGTCCATTCTTTGGCTCTCAGCTGTTATCTTCGGCACACACACATAGAGCAGAGAATGTCCATGGCCCACTTACAGAGATGGGATTATGTTACTCAGCAGTTCTTGGTGACAATTGCCACAAATGACACACACAGAGGAGGAATTATGTTTGTCACTCAGCAGTTCTTGGTTACAGGCAATTGCCACAAGCAAAGCAATACTGGCCTGTTGTTGTCTTCAGCCACCTGCCAGTGACTTAGCAAGAGAGTTCTTAGTCCATTGTGACAGAGAGCTGCTCATTCAGGAAGTGTGCATGCTGGAGGTGTGCATGCTGTAGTGCTGGTTGATGGATGGATTCAGCGATGACGTCGGTGTTGACACTGGGTGATGATGCTGGGGTGTGGGGAGCAATGAGACAATAAAGATAGCATTGGTCTGCCATGGTTAAAAAAAAAATGCAAAGGAGAAAAAGATTCCTGAGACATATATTCTGTTTATATATTACCCACATGGAAATTAAAACTAGAACTTAAATAAAATGCAACTGTTTCTCTGTTTTGGGTGTCAGTCTGTGAGGTTACTGTCTTAATACAATTAGAATATGTGATTTCTTGAAATTGATTAAAAAATGTTTATAATTATAAGATTATTAAGTACAATGAAAAGGGTAAATTAGGTCATAATATATACCTTGATAAATGATACTATTATGTTGTCAAATGCTGCCCCCTTTTTTTCAGAGGTAAATTGCAGCTTGTGGTGATGTTTCCTGGGCATTAGTGAGCATGTCATGTGATAGTTGCTCTGTTAATGTCAAAAGAAAAGATGCTGAGGCGTGCAGGCATGTAGCAGTAACATTATAGTCACCAAGAAGTGTAAATGAATATATATATATATATATATATATATATATTTAAAAAATATGACAAGTTGATCCAGAGAAGGTTTTGGCTCCATTTTTGATTTCAAAAGGTTTCTCTTTTCCACGGCTGCTGCTCATCACGGCTGACTGCCCCCAAATGAAAATCCACAGAATAGGTATGTGGGACTAGAATGTTCTGAATGAGGCTTTAGAAAATTATGAATCAGTTTGTAAATCATTGGATTGAAAATGTACTTGTACATGTACAGACTGGATCCTGGGGTCCACTTGGGGTGCTTACTTGGTCAGGGGTCCACTTGACCTGTATCAATTGTAGACAGTACCATGGCTGCTAGCTCATGTTATTTTAAAGACAAGCCCACTGTGTCAACAGCTACCCTTTACAGAGGAAGTGATGATGAGGGAACTATATACCACAATTTTGACCAGTTTGTTCTTAAAGATGACCCATCTTTATGGCCTAAGCACCTGACAGACAAAGAGTGTTGCTATTTAGTTCAGAGAGGGGCTTTTTAATATTTTTTGTATTTATCCTAATTTTTTGTGTGATATACTGTATTCTCCCTAGTGTCTACATAGTACAGCGGAGGATGCCTCGGCAAAATGGACCAGAACCAGACCTTGAACAGGACCCTGCTGGTAAATGTGGTTATGTGTAAACAAACAACAGATCTTTCATGTGAATTGTTGTTGTTGCAGCATGAGGAGAGAACTCAGGGGACTGCTTCGCCTGAGTCTCCCAGGAAACAGACAAGGTTTATCATAGTAGGATTGAGCAGAATGAAAAAATACTTGCCTGGCATCCCGGGTCTGGATGTTAGCTGCGAGTGTTGGGCTGTCATTCCCCTCCATGTCGAAGGCAATTCCAGCCCCCTCAGTGGATAGCGGAGGAGCCAGCTCAAACGACGCGGAAGTAGGCATTACCTGGGAAACCCAGGAGGACCTCTTGGCTGCAGGAAGAGTGATGACTGCCGACGAAGAGGAAGGCTTCCTCTGGCGTTCTGACGCAGGATGACTCTGTTTTGGAGGAGCTGGGGTTGCACGGGCTGGGACTGGGTCAACGGGCTGAGCGGGAGAAGAAGTAGACAGCTGACAAGGGGAGCGTCTCCACTTTAGCACAGTGGGAAATGCCCTCGTAGAGAAATCAGGAAATGCTCACTGGAGCGCGCAGACCATAGAGAGCAGCTCCGCGTATTGTGGGCACTTCCAGAGGCCAGGGTGCGCCTCCAGAATACCCACAGCTCCAACCAAGCACTCCCACTTATTTTTGGGGCCCCGGGACTTGAGAGCTTCCTCCATGAACTCCTGGATAAAATCTGCTGCCCACTCCTCTTCCAAAACACCAGCTGCCAGCCCTCCTTTGCGATGTCGAGGTTGGAGAGCCCAAGACACTATGCGCTACTGGAAAACAGGTGTGTGAGAAAACACAAAAGATGAAAAATACACACACAACACTTCCGCTGGGTTTCTATTTGGCCGGATTATTCTGTTGTGATTTCCTGCCCAACATACAAAAACCCAAATGCAGGATAGTGTTGTGCACATTTATTGAACATAAAATTATAACAAAAGCTCCAACGAGCGAACAGAGCAGGGAACACAAAGAACTAACACAAATGCTCAGTGGTTCATTGGAGAGTGGAATGAATGAGAAAAGACCCAAGGCACTCGCAGCCGAAACTGCGGAGCGGGGGGATAATAGAGATAAATCCAAGGCGTTCCCAGATGAAACTGCGAAACGGGGGGATAATAGAGATAAACCCAAGGCATTCCCAGACAAAACTGCGGAACGGGGGGAAACAGTACTTACAGAATCTTGACAGAGTGCTCCGTGCTCTGGAGTAAGGGGTAGACAATCCAATGAACCAGCGAGATGCAGGTGAACAGACAGAGTATAAATAATGACAACATAATGAGCCAAGTGAGTACAGGTGTGGGTGAGTGTGTGCATGCGTGTGTGTGTGTGTGTGTGTGTGTGTGTGTGTGTGTGTGTGTGCGTGCGAGTATGGGTAGGACTGAGTTAGCACAGGTGTGAGCAAGTGTGCGTGTGTGTGTGTGTGTGTGTGTGTGTGTGTGTGTGTGTGTGTGTGTGTGTGTGTGTGTGTGTGCGTGTGTGAGAGTGAGCGTGAGCTGAGTAGTAGACACAAACATTAATGGCATTCAGCTGTCAAGCACTGACAGGAGAGGGAGGCGTGGCTGTCATCTGACAGGGGGCAGGGCAAACCCCGGAAGGCTCCCTGACAGCTGTCTGTCACAAAATGAGTGAGGAGAGACCAAAACATAAACTGGCAGACAACAGGCACCAAAAACATGGCAGGAGAATGCAGCACACAATGTCATGAAGCTGGGTTTGGAAAAAGTACAAACCCAGTTCATGACATTGGCGATCAATTTTTGGCAGCTGATCACTTTTTGCCATGACACCACCGGCTGGAGCAGGTACATCCCATGATGTTTCAAAAATCTCTCCATGATTCTCATACAGATCAGAGTAATTTGTAGCTCAGGAAGCTAAACATTTCTACAGACATTCTGAAGTTCTGCAATCACTGTGGCTCGTGAAGCTGGGATGACATCCCATCACTGAGAGGCTCAGTTGAATGACAAGACCAACGGTTTGAAGCAATAATTTTGCTACAAGAGAGCCATCTGAAATACACACACAGCATACATATTTTAGTGCCTAATTGCAATAACTTGCCGTGATTACAATGTAGTACGGAGGACTTATTAGTGCTTAAAGGGCTGATGACACAATTTTGACATTTTTTAGGATGTTGTGTAAACCCAAAAGTCATTGTCAATGATCAATATAACATTTACAACTGCACCTGCATAAACTAGTCATCATCAAAAAACAGCAGCCGCTGACTGGACTGTGGTGCCGCCCACCGAATTAAGGGAGGCGCCCCCATGACGTAAACGGGAGAACAGACTCCGGTGATGTTGACTGAAATGACAGCAGCTTTGTAGCTCACAGTTTCTCTGGTTTCTTGTTTTAATTTTATGGCTGTGCCTTCACATTGTGTCGCAGGCTTAGATAAACAGCAAACCGTGAAAGATCACATCACACGCTTCAGTTCCAACTGTTATTAAGTCTCCTTGTGCGCTTTTATGCAGGAGGAGCGCACGAGGAGGGGAAGGATTAATGGATTTATGCGCAGCTTTGATCTACTTTCTGTGATCCCATGCTGACATCTCGCCGGTCCGGGAATGTCCCCTCTCTCATTATCATCAGCTGATTCAAACTCCTGCTGATCATGTTTCCCAATCCTCGCCCAGGTGCTTCTAATCACACCATCACCAGCAGTGCATGTACTTTGCAGCCGTTTGCCAGTCATGCACTAATGGTCCGTAGTATTGTCATCTGTGCTGTTTGTCTGCCAGTATTTTTAGCACTCTCATGACGCACTAGTCACTCCATGTTCGCCGTGGCTCTCGTGCATCCTTGAAGCGATGTCGGCTCTGGGGCGCACCTGTGTGCAAATACGTCTCCTGTCATTCGTTTTCTGGGCGATGCTGGCCCCCGAACACCATCAGTAAGTGTGTCTGTGTTTCTTGTACGTCTTCACCTTTCAGGGAAGTGTCTGTCTTTCTCTATTAAAACCTCCTAAGACCCGAGCTCTTGCATGGCATGCATTTTTTAATTGCATATGTGGACGCCAGGTCCTAGGAGGTTAAATGTGCTGTGGTGAACCCTGCACGCGAATCTTCGTTATTTCATCCTCCCTCTCCCTGCCCTGCGTAAGAGCACACAGAGGGTCATGATGAATGGATTTAGGTGCAGGATTCACCACAGCATATGTATTGAACATAAGAATGATGACAACAGTTCCCAAAAATGTGAAGACCCACAAAAATAAACAGAAACACTTACAGTTGGCGTTCGGGGCTGACATTGCCCAGCGAACATGGAGAGGAGACGTGTTAACCACAGTTGCGCCCCAGGGCCGACATCGCTTCAAGGGGTGCAACAGAACCACGGCTGTGTGGAGCGGCCAACACATCGTGATAGTGTTGGCAACATTGACTGGCTGACAACACGGCAGATGATGCACACAAACCATGAACAGCTGACTGTCAAAGAGAGAGGGCGCGTGTGTTCGGACTGGCAAATCTTGAACAGTGCCCACCTGAAAGTGGCTCAAAACGCACGTAAAGCACAAGTAGAAAACAAAAACAACAATAACTCAAAATATAATCCATAATAAACCCGATGTCTGAGCCACAGAGAATATACTGCTATTTATTTATTTATTTAGCGAATGCAAAGTCCTTAAGCCAAGCAGTTGCCTCCTGGTTTGCTGTATGGAGGGTGTGTAATCCTCCTTCCAGTCTTTGGAGTGGGCAAGCCTCTATGATGTGTTCCATTGTTTGCTCCTCTCCACATGCGCACAGTGGGCTAGGGCTACTGCCCCATCTGTAAAGGCTGGCCAAGAAGGGGCCATGTCCAGTCCTGAAGTGATTGAGTGTAGACCACTGTCTCCTTGGGAGGTTGGTGCCCGGGACCTGTTGGTTGGGGTTTATCACCAGCTGTTTGTTTGGGACCTCCTTGGTCTCCCATTCCTCTTGCCAAGCTGTCTGGATGGTAAAGTCAGCTGGGGGAGGGTTTTTCCAAATCGGCCGTCTGGATGAAAGTCGGGCAGTGGGTGGAGTGTAGATATCTGCATGGATTGGTAAGTGAGGAGAATCTTTAACTTTTTGGAGCATCCTTTGAGTTAATGCTGCTCGCCGGATGTGTGGAGGGGCTATGTTTGACAGTACAGAGAGCCAGGGGAGTGGTGTTGAGCGGATTGTTCCAGTTATAGTTCTCATGGTTGTGTTGAGCTGGGTGTCTACATGGTGTGTGTAAGATGACCTGGACCAGACAGGGGTCCAGGTCAGGACTTTGAATATTCTGCTATGATTTTATTGAAAAATTGGGTTTAAATAAATTATATTTATGAACAAATAATTTGTTGCAATATCTGTAACAAAAGAATAACACTGGTGTTGCCCTGCCATGTGTTTGTCGCTGCTGCTGTGGCGGGCATGTGTGCCTCTCCACCCATCACTGTCTGAGTGTGACTGGCTTGGCACAATTCTCGCTTGGCACAGCTCAAACCTATATGGTCTGATGCCCCCAGATTCTTCATTATCATCCCATTCTTCAGAACTATAATCGTCTGAAGATTGGACAACACAAACCAATTCCAGACTACATGTGCTGGAACCATTGTGGATGTTTTCAGCCGCTTCCATCCTGTGTGTACAATGAGCAGCCAAGCGCTGTGTTCTCCCGATGACATGACTACATGGCAGCGGGGTTTTCCAGCCACTGATGTAATTGGTGACGTGGCTCTCATGAAAACGTCGGATATTCACGTGAAAAAAAGTATGTTTGACTTAGAACTGCACAGACCAACCTATTTTGTCATATTGTATTATGTGTTGAAAAATTAGATGAAGTCAAAAACGTGTCATGAGCACTTTAAGGCTTTGAGTGTGACTGTTGCTGAATTGCAACATAACCCCTAGTGGTCAAGAGTGGTAAATATTTTTTGTCAATAAAATAGTTCAGATTTCCAAGGCTATAACTTGAAAGTGGTAAAAGATTATGGCTTACTGTCAATTAGAAAGATGTAAAATATGATCCAAAGTTTCAGATAGGAGTGATTTTACACATCTAGTTTGCATAATGCCACGGCAGCTATAATGAATTACATAACTCAGTCAAAAGTGGACTTTGGACATATTTACACAAAGAATGGTTCAGTCTTTTGACACCGTTTTTTGTACAGAGGTACGTTATCATCTTATCTTCAAAGTCTATGAACAAAAAATCAGTACAATATAAAAAAACAAAGAAATTTGTCACTTACCGGCAGCAAGGGGACTCGCTCGCTGCCGTGGTCAGTGCATTTTAGTCCATCGTGGTCATTATTTTGCGTTCTGTCGGTAATTTACACTCTCTACCACATCTACAAAGTCTTATGATTATCCCACATAAATTTTGCTTGTATCCCATGGCTATTTTCCATGTACAAAGCCATCTAAGTGACGGTGCACGACAGCCATATTAGCTTTCTGGGCTAAAGGGCTGAAAACAGGAAAAGGAAATGAGGAGTTCTTCTTCTTTGGTGTAATGCGTATCATCCATTGAGTCCTCCAACGCATGTCTGCCACCTTCTGAAACTGGCAGATCAGTATAAATCAGTACAAATCCTCAGTGCAGCCAAAGATGTCAGAGTGAGATGACAGGCGCAGCGTTGCGCTCTGCCACTAGGGGCACGCGAAATCTCACACTCAACGGGTTAACTAGCATTAGCAATCATTACCTTACCTTCATATGTGATCTAGTTTGTATCCTCGCATCTTCTGCTGCCCCATGGCTTCCTAAATTCTCCAGTACTTTTCCAGTTTTGTCTTACTGCCTGTAGCCTTCTCTGGCTCTCCTTTTTTGCCTTTACTCTGACTAAAAGCCAGCAAGCAGCAGGCTCGCCTCTATATCCATCTTGTGTTTTGCTTGTCACATACAAATGATGTTGTAGGCATTAACTAACAACTAAAACTAACAACTAAAAATATGTAGGACCCATGGGGGGTCGGCCTCCGTCGGTCTATGATGACCATGGAAGAGAATCCTAAACTTCTACTCTGCTGGAACAGCACCGCCTGTGGCTGAACAGGCCGATGTGCAAATGGCAGTCCCTGTCACACAGGTCGCACTTGTGGGTGGTCTCCGTGCTGCTGGGTCTGTGGCGGTTCTTCCTGCGGGTCCTATTTTCATCTGCTGCAGCAGTCAGTCTCTCTTCACCCGCCTTGAGCTGTCTGGTCAGGGTGCCTCTCCATTTGGAGCGGTCCATTGCAAGGTCCTCCCAGCGCTCTGTGTTGATCTCCAGGGCCTTCATGTCTCTCTTGCAGACGTCTCTAAAGCACAGCTGTGGGCGGCCAACGTCTCTCCTGCCAGTTGCAAGTTCTCCGTAGAGGACGTCTGTGGGGATTCTGCCATCCTCCATATGGTGAACGTGGCCTAGCCAGCGGAGCCTGCGCTGCCTGAGTAGAGTGAACATGGAGGGAAGGCCGGCGCGGGACAGAACTTCTGTGTTGGGCACTTTGTCCTGCCAGGATATGTCCAGGATGTGGCGAATGCAGCGCAAGTGGAAGGAGTTCAGTCTCTTTTCCTGCCGGGCGTATGTTGTCCACGTCTCACTCCCATAGAGCAGTGTGCTGATGACGCAGGCGCTGTACACTGCCATCTTCGTCTTGACAGAGAGTTTGGGATTCTCCCACACTCGTGTGGTGAGGTGAGCGAGAGTAAAGGCTGATTTTCCAATCCTCTTGTCGATCTCTGTATCAAGGGAGAGGTTGTTGCTGATCGTCGACCCCAGGTACGTGTACTGATTCACGACCTCCAGCTCGTAGTCGTCGATGGTGATGGTTGGTGGTGCTTCCGTGCCTTGCGCCAAGACGTTAGTCTTCTTCAGGCTGATGGTAAGCCCGAAGTCCTTGCATGCCTGGGAGAAGCAGTCCATCAGGGTCTGAAGCTCCTGCTGTGTGTGGGTTGCGACTGCAGCGTCGTCTGCGAACAGCATGTCTCTGATTAGAGCCTCGCGTACTTTGGTTCTGGCTTTCAGGCGGGCGAGGTTGAAAAGCCTGCCATCAGATCTTGTGTGCAGGTAGATTCCCTCTGTTGCTGCACTGAAGGCATGCCTCAGGGGCATAGCAAAGAAAATCCCAAAGAGGGTTGGCGCAAGTACACAGCCCTGTTTCACTCCGCTGCGTATGTTGAATGGCTCTGAGACGTTGCCGTCGTGCTGCACTATCCCCTGCATGTTGGTGTGAAATGATTAGATGAGGCTTAACAACTTTGGTGGGCATCCTATCTTTGGCAGGATCTTGAAAAGGCCCTCTCTGCTGACCAGATGGAACGCTTTGGTGAGGTCGATGAAGGCCACGTACAGGGGCATGTTCTGTTCTCTGCATTTCTCCTGGAGTTGGCGGATGGAGAATATCATGTCTACCGTCGATCGCTCAGCGCGGAAGCCACACTGAGACTAGGGGTAAACACGTTCGGCAAGCTTCTGTAGACTAAAGAGAACAACTCGTGCGTAGACTTTGCCAACAAAGCTGAGGAGGGAGATGCCCCTGTAGTTGTTGCAGTCGCTTCTCTCCCCTTTGTTTTTGTAGAGGGTGATGATCTTGGCGTCCCTCATGTCCTGTGGTACGGCACCTTCCTTCCACCAATGGCAGAGGACGTCATCCAATGGCAGCAGTAGGGCAGTCTTGCAGTGCTTGATCAGGTCGGGGGGTATGCCGTCGTTGCCGGGTGCCTTGCCAGCGGCCAAGCTATCAATGGCCTTGCTGAGTTCGTCGATGGTTGGCTCAGCGTCAAGCTCGTCCATAGATGGCAGGCAGTCGATGGCATCAAGGGCAGACGGTGTCACGGTGTTCTGTCTGGGGTAGAGGTCGGAGTAGTGTTCCACCCACCTCTCCATCTGCTTGTTCTTTTCTGTGATCATCTCCCCAGTGAAGGATTTGAGGGGGGCCGTCTTGCTCTGAGCCGGACCAAGTGCTTTCTTGATGCCATCGTACATACCACGGATGTTCCCTGTTATGGCAGCGGTTTGAATGTCTTGGCTGAGCTGAGTCCAGTACTCGTTGGCACAGTGCCGAGCAGTCTGCTGAACTTTGCTTCTCGCAGCCCTGAGAATCTGGAGATTCTTCTCGCTTGGGTACTTCTTGTACTCAGCAAGTGCTGAGCGCTTGGCTTCAATGACGGGGGTCATCTCGGTCAACTTGGCATCAAACCAGTCCTGTGACTTCGAGGTCTTCCTCCCAAAGGTAGCCAAGGCTGTGCGGTGGATGGTGTTTCGCAGCTCTTCCCACTTCTCCTTTGCAGATTCTCCTTCTTGTGGTACACCAAGTTCCTTCTCAAAGGTGGAGGCAAACTGCTCAACAAGTTCTGGTTGGGCCATCTTGCTGGTGTCAATCCGTGCCTTTCCAGGCTGCCTAGCACGATGGAATTTCTTCAGCTGCAGCTTGACCTTGCAACACACCAATGAATGGTCTGTGTCGCAATCTGCACTCTGGAATGAACGGGTGATTAGCACGTTCTTCAGTGAGGTGCGCCTGGTCAGGATCAAGTCCAGCTGGTGCCAGTGCTTTGAGCGCGGATGTAGCCAGGAAACCTTGTGTTGGGGCTTGGTCTTGAAGAATGAGTTTGTGATGCACAGATCATGATATGTACAGAACTCGAGCAGCCGCTGTCTGTTGTTGTTCATTCTGCCCAAACCAAGTGGTCCAAGACAGGAGGGCCAGGAGTCGTGGTCAGCACCCACTCTGGCATTGAAGTCTCCAAGGAGAATGAGTTGTTCAGAGTTGGGGATGATCCTGACAGTTGTTGCGAGATTCTCGTAGAACTCGTCTTTTGCCTCTGGTGTGGCTGTCAGTGTTGGGGCATACACGCTGACGAGGGTGACTGGGCCTTGAGTGGTGTTGAGGCGGAGGGTGAGGAGTCGTGCAGAGCCATTGCTGCCCGGTTCCACCATCTTCAGCAAGGTGTTCTTCACTGCGAAGCCCACTCCGTGTTCCCTGTGTTCGTCGCTGCCCTTTCCCTGCCAGTACAACGTGTAGTCCTTCTCTCTCAGTGTGCCTGCGTCAGCCAACCGTGTTTCCTGGAGAGTGGCGATATCCACTTCCAGTCTCTTCAGCTCATTATTGATGATGACAGTCTTCCTGGTGTCGTTGATGTCCTTGAGGTTAGCAACGAGTCCTGTCATCATAGTGCGGACGTTCCAAGTTCCCAGTTTTAGAGTTGGTCTCTTTTGTTTTTTTGTCTTGCCTGGTGTGAAGGTTCTCAGCCTGCCGTTTGGACTTCTCCTCATCCCCATGCACCCAATGAGGAAAGCAAGCTGTGGCGGGACAACACCTTATTGGCTGGGGGCTGCCCAGCTTGAGGCGGGCGGTAGCTGTCCAGTGAGATCCGATGATCCCTCCCACCATCGGGAACAACCCCTGACGCCGCGCTCTACGCCAATTGAACGGTGGCTTATAACCGGTAACTGTCATTCCCCGTGTTTTGTCTACACCAAGGGCGAAGCTGGAGTGTCCTCTCCAGTGATCCGGTGTTCTACCTTCCAGTGTTGGGCGTTGGTAGGATTCAAGCCTGGGCAGGAAGATATGGAAGACAAGATGTTGCCCATATAGCATGTCCCCCCTCTCCACGTCACTGATGAATCCAAAGGAACAGCAGGGCTGCTACAGTTTGGCACCAGCGCCGTCGCAGGAGCTGCCAGAATGATGTTGAGCACAACAGAGAACTGCCTTAGGGACTCCGACTCCGGATTTTTCCTCAGGGTTGACTCCCGAAGCCTTTCCCATGACTGGGCGTGCCGCAAGGCAGCGGAGGTTTGAAATCAGGGTTTACCTTCCCCTAGATGGGTTACCTTCCCAGGTTGACGAGCCACCATCTACCCGAAGCATCTGGTTTTAAGGCGCCAGAGATCCGCCCTCGCCCCTTCTCCTATTAGTAAAAGCAGTTCTGCTGGGCTTAGAGACTAAACCACACGGGCAGGCTAGGAGTTGGACTTAGTTATCAGAGGCTTTTCGAGACACACGCCATAAGGAGCATTTTATGAGCACTGGGAGCTTAACCCTAGTGCCGCTCCTGGCTATGACAACCTTGGAACAATAGGAACCATAAGAACAACCGAAAGGGTGTAGGTTGAAGCTTGTGCTTATAGAGCACCTACCCTGTTACAATTTTAAAATCAATAACATAAAAATTTACGTAAGTCATACCCAAAAAAGTGAAAAAGTGTAGAACAAAGAAAAAGTAGGCCCCATTTCTGTCTTTGCCTTAGGCTCCAAAAGGATTAAGTCCACCCCTGCATGTAAGAAGTGTGTCAGAGGCAAAGACCAGCTTTTTTCTTGACAGAAATTAATGAAGCAATCAGAAATCACAGGACACAGATTCACTTTTCAACCAATCACAAACAGCCTTTTTTCAGGTTTGGAAAAAGTTGCATATTTACAAGTAAAAAGCCACCTTTTGCTAATGTTGATGAGTTAGGTTATACATCAATTCAGACCTTTTATCATTGCTTTGAGGCTCAATTTTTTATTATTATAATTTTATTTATTTATTTATTTATTGCTGTTCCATTGCTTTCCATAGTTGACATAGTTAAAAAATATGGGGCACAGCCCTGACTCCGAAAACAACAGCCCAGCATACCAAATATATGAACTTTCTATTTAACTTTCTGAGTGGGGCAGCCAACATGAAAGAGTATGAGGTTAAACACACCAACCACAACTTGACATTTCTTTTGTAATGGGTGTAATTATAATGCAATCAAGCAAAGTTCAAGAATTGCACATGTCATTCTAACAGAGTGGATATGGTTGACCTCGGGTGAGCAATATACAACCAATAGCTGTTGAGAGCTAATGCAGGTCCAAAGGCAAGGTCTGGAGCATTATGACTTCAAACAATGAGTAAAGTTGTTTCACATGTGCAAACAGACAGACTGTGAACTAATATACTTCATTTGGACTGTAATATTTCCTTTTAAATGGTGTTCACTTATATAGTGCATTTTACTTATCTCTGGATGACCAAAGCACTTTACAGATCTTGCTACCCATACTCACACACTGATGGCAGCGGAGCTGCCACGCACAGGCACTGGCCTGACCCACCAGGATCAAATGGGGGTTCAGTGTCTTGCTCAAGGACACTTCAACATGCAGCCTGCAGACAGAGCGGGAATCAAACTATTGGCCTTCTGATTAGTAGACGGCTACACTACACCTGCGCCACAGCCACCCCCAGGTGATGTAGAGAATAACTGGAAACTACACTAAGTCCAGAAGCTATTTCCTGAACTCTGTTTCACTCTATTCATTCTAAGAAGTTGACACTTTATACCCCTTCTAATGTAGCACCCTCTAAAAAGAGACTTTACAAATAGCGTAAGATAGAAAATTCCAGTACTGAGCCAGACCTCAAGGTCAAGAACACAGAAAATTTTGAGTTATAAAATAATCACCGGGGAATATTTAAATCAAGAGTAATGAAAAGAATAATAAAAGTAGTAATTTGTTTCATTTTAACATGGGGGGCATTAAGAGGAGGGTCTGGGGCTCTTTCCCTGGAAATTCCCTTCAGAATATGCCTCATAGCTAACTGGTCTTAAGATGTTCTAAGGAAAAAAATGTCCTAATATCAGACCACTTCCTTCTCAGGTTACTTCTTTATTTATCATCCATCCATTTTCTTAATTGATTAATCCATTTGGGTCTTTATTTACCTTCTGTCATGATCCTGGGCGCAAGTGGGAGCCATGCCCAGTCCTCAGTTTAGGTTTAGTCTTTTTTTCTGTTTCTTTGTTTATCTTGTCTGCTGTATTTGGTTGCTGTGTAGTTACGAGTTGTCTGTATCCTTAGCCTTGTCCTTATTGTCCTGTCTATTTATTGTGTCATTTTGCACTTATAGTATTATTTACATCTGGGGGCTGTGTTGTCCTATTCTTGTATTATTATCTAGTTTCCAGTTTTGTGCTTTTACTTTGACAGTGCTGTGCAGTTTCCAGCTGTCAAACCTTGTTTCGCGGGCTGCACAGCTTTCAGTGATTATGTTATATTTCTATTTCATTGACACATTCAGCCTCTGTTTATCTACCCTCGGCCCGACACATGAAAAAGGACCTTATACTGTCCCTTTGGTTTAAATTTAAATATCAGTGAGATTTATGACACCCTCATTTCCAGTCATCTTGCTGTCTTATTTAATGTTACACTGCCCCATTCCCAGGTTAAACCGTGAGCTCCAGCCCACCATAAGCACACAATTAACCCTTTGACAGCAGTACATTTTTCTGAAGCCTTTGAACTTTCTGCGCTGCATACCCGGGATAATTATTGCAGCTTCAGCCCTAATGAGTTGATAGATATACTTAATTCCACTTGTATTGAAATATTGGATTTGGTGGCTCCGTTTAAAAGCAGACCTTCTAAGCCAATAACAGAACCCTGGCTGAACGATTCTACTCACACCCTAAGGCACATCTGTAGACGTGCAGAAAGAAAATGGAAAAAGGACCACCTTCAAGTTTCTTTGGATATTTTGAAAGACAGTCTTAGAGAATATCAGCAGAGCTGTGAAAACTGAAAAAAGTCTTTTTTTTTATCAAACCTGGTGTCAGTCAATAGTCACAAACCTCAGTTTCTTTTTAATATTTTAAACTTTCTTTTAAATCCCTGTGATTGCATTGGTTTTACATTCAGACGAAATGTGTGGGAAATTCCTTCAGTTTTTTATTGACAAAATTTCTGCTGTAAGGTCATCTTTGTTCCCACTTACAGCAGATCTTTCTGTTTCATTGATGTGCTCAGCTGTTTTTGACAGTTTCGAACCAATGTTTTTTACTGATATGGTTCAACGTTTATGGCCTTCAAACTGTCCTTTTGACAGTTCGCCACCCCAACTTATTAAAGAAGTTTTTAACATTATAGGTCCCTCAATGGTGGATATAATTAATTGTTCTGTAATGTCTGGTGATGTTCCTTCAGCTCTTAAACATACTGTGGTCCAGCCCCTCTTTTAAAAGCCATCTTGACCCCACAGTTTTATCCAATTTTAGACCTGTAGTGTAAGGGAACTACAGTACAAGGTTATCGGGCACCAGGGTGATGACGCAGCCGTACGGTGATGTCATCACGCCGAACCAATGAAAGAGGAGAGTCGGCCACCTTAGGCCTCTCTCGGCTCCAGACTATACAGCGCACAGCCCAACAGTAAACCAATGGTGTAACTATAATAACTTTTCAGTCAAATTCCAGCAACAATTCCAACAATCCCAGTCTGGTTTTAAAACAGATCACAGTACTGAAACAGCACTTTTAAGAGATTTAAATGATTTGCTTTTAACTGTTGATTTTGGTAACTCTGCTGTTCTCATGCTTTTGGACCTAACAGCAGCCTTTGATACAGTTGGCCACAATAATCTTCTGTCATCTCCCGACCAGTGTGTGGGCATTAGGGGTACTGCCCTCATAGGGTATGAATCTTCTGACAGAAGTTTTTCTGTTCATTTGGGAGAATATTCTTCAGCTGTTTCCCAGCTGAACTGCGGGGTCCCACAGGGCTCAGTTTTGGGCCCTCTCCTTTTTTCATTGTATGTGCTGCCTTTGGGTTTTATTGTTAGAAAGCACAATATTTCCTTCCACTGTTTTGCAGATGATGTCCAAATTTACCTACCTCTAAAACAAACACTTGCACATCAATTCATGTTTTATTGGACTGTCTCAGGGACATCCATTGTTGGATGAAAGTTTATTTCCAGAGACTTAACAAAAATAAAACTGAAATAATTTTTGGGGGGCAACAAAGTGTTTTAGAGGGTTATGACAGTGCCATTTGCCCCCTCCAGTCACACCTTGGTGTAATTTTTGATTGGGAGTTTAAGTTTAACAAACAAATTTGTTCAGTAGTCAAAACCAGTTTCTTCCAACTTAGAATTCTCTCAAAGGTAAATGCCTACCTCCCAAATACTGACTTTCAAAGACTGATTCATATTTTTATTACATCATGTTTAGACTACTGTAACTCCCTCTGTGTTGGTCTAGACCAGTCATCATTGAAACGATTACATACTGTTCAAAATGCTGCTGCCCGCCTGTTGACTGGAAAGAAACTACATGACCACATAAGTCCAGTTGTTACATCATTGGACTGGCTTCCTGTAAATTTTAGAATCCGTTTAAAATTTTATTAATTTTTTTTAAAATGTTTAAATGGTTTGGCTCCTTGCTATTATATCTGAGCTGTTACACACTCACTCTACAGCTAGAGCACTGAGGTCATCAAACCAGTTGCTTCTGGCTGTTCCCTGGGCTCAGCTCAAAACTTGTGGAGATAGAGCTTTTTTAGTGGTGACCCTAAAACTGTGGAACAGCCTACTTTATCAGGTTAGAGCTGCACAGACACTAAAGCACTTTAAAACTCTCATGAATTGGCCCCTGCGAGGCAGAGAGGAAGACCCAGACACTGGACTGCTAGTTTGTGGTATTTAATGAAAGAAACACAAGTTCATACAGTGCACAAAAACAAAAAAAAATGTTTTTATTATTATTAACTGTTTCAATTGTCTTGTTTATTTTATTTTTGATGGACCATGAGTCTGGAATAAAGTTTGATTGATTGATTGATTGATTGATTGATTGATTGATTGGATTGATTGATTGAAAAACTTACAACAAGGCAAAACAGGAGTAGGCAGGTAGACCATCATAACAGGATGGGGTCTGATGGGGAATCAAACTTGAGAGTCCAGCACAGGATGAATGAACTGGCAGACTTAAACAGGGCATGAAATCAGAGATGACAATAGATAGCAGGTGTGCATCACCTGAGTGAGCAGGCTGACCCAATTACAGGCAGGAGCACCTGAGCAACACACACAAAATGGTAACAAGGTAGGAGTGTCTGGAAAAAGGGGTGGAGAGCTCATGTCACAAAGAGACAAAATATAAATACAATAATAACGCAAGACCAAGATGAACAAAAGCGCCTAATGAAACTAACAGAATAACACAAAAAACAATAATACATGAAAAGAATAACTGAGAACTCCAAATACCTCCTAAACCAGCAGACAGAAAGATAAAGACACCACACAGGAAAAAATGCAGGAAATACTCAGAAATGAATTAAGAGCCTGAGCACGGTAAGCACCGTGCTCAGCCTTGTGACAGAGCCCCCCCCCCCCCAAGGGGTGGATTCCAGATACCCCAGGGTAACATCAAAGAAAAAGAAAGAACCCTCCCACACACACCACCACCACCAGGAGAAACACAATGAACCAACCCAGGAGGGAAGTGGGGGAACCAGGTTTGGAGGGAACAAAAACAAAAACCGGCTCAGGGCCCACACCCAAGTAAAACCCATGCACCTAGGCGCCCTGGACTGGAGAGCCGGACAGTTCAGGTAGACCATTGACGTCCCAGACCTGGCAGACGGTGTGATGGAAAGATTTGGGTGGCCTACTGGAGAGCATGGACCACCCAACCCAGTGACACAGTCTGTCAGGTGGCCTCCCACAGTCATTCAGCCACCCAAACAGACAGAGAAGTCCAGGAAGCGGCTGCCCAGTGGGGAAGAATGGTAGTTCAGAAGGCTGGAGAGTTGGGGAACAGGCTAAAGCGGATGGCCAACCGGTGGGAGCCTCAGGAGAAGGAAGGGGGGCCCCCAGTGGTCACAGGAAAAAGGGAACCCATGCCGGTCTTGGAAGAAGGAGAGAGAACCACAGCAGCCTCAGGCATAGGAGAGGGAACCACGACGGCCTCAGGCAGAGGAGGGGGAACCACTATGGCCTCGGGCAGAGGAGGGGGAACCCCGACGGCATCAGGCAGAGGAAAGGGAACCACAGTGGCATAAGGCAGAGGAGAGAGAGCCACAACATCTTCGGACTGGCCTGTAGCACCCTCGGTGGCCCCGGACTGGGACATAGTAGCACCCGCAGTGGCATCAGACTGGAGCGTAGCTGCACCCATGGTAGACCCGGACCAGACCATAGCTGCACCCACAGTGGACCCCAGGCTGGAGCATAGCACCCATGGCAGACCCAAGCTGGAGCACAGCCTCCTTGTTAGTCTGAATCTGGGATGCAGCACCCATGACGGTCCCTGACTGGGACATAACACCCATGGAGACCCGGACTGAGGAGGCGCTGCACCCACAGAGGTCCCAGGATGGGACAGAGCACCTGCGATGATCTCATCAGAAGGAGGAGCTGGACCCACGGAAATCTCAGGTGGTGAGGTTGGACCCACAGAGACCTCTGGTGAAGTTGGACAACCCTTGGTGACCCTGGGAAAAGACTCCAATAGGACGGACAAAGAGGCAGGGTCAGGGTCACTGGCTGCAGTGGAGCCCTGTGAGGTGAACTCAAGTGCAGCTGCCAGCTGCACTTGGGTCCCACCACCAAGAGCCAGACAAGATCTCTCCAAAATAGAAACAATGAAAACAAAGGAGATCACTTGCCTGAGCTCAAGCTCCACTGCCGTCCAGGACTCCGTCAATCCAGGCAGCGACGTCTTGGGCCTGGCCCTCTGGAAGTCCAGTTCTGACTCTGCTGTGGTGGCCCCAGCAGCAGGCATGGTGATCGATGCAGTCCCGGGACCCCCCAGCAAAGTGACCTATGCAGGTGGCTCACCCGGCATGGCAAGAGGAGGTTAGTTCCCTGCGGGCGCTGGATCCTACACAGCTGGAGCCTGGGGATGCCCAATCGTCGGCGCAGGCTCTGGATTGCTGGCAGCATTCTCCCTCCATCCTGGCCATGGCTGCTGGGCTGGAACCAGGACCTCCAGGACTGCAGGCTCCTCCATCGTCCAGTGGCTCAATCCAGGGATCAGCGGACACCCAGAGGGAATAGGAGGAGACACAGAAGTAGCAGGAGAAAAATTAATGTCTGCAGCAGGCGATGAGGGCTCAGTGGACTACATAAACTGAGCCCCACCACCGGGAATCGGGCAAGATAATTCATTTTTAGGTAACTAAGAATTAAAAAACACTTGGCTGCATTCCCAGGGCTTGATGGTTTCTGCTGCAGCAGGCCCAGCGTCCTCCCTCTCGGTGGCTGCAGCGGTAATGGGCCCCCCCTGAAGAACATGGAGGAGCCACCCCTGCAGACTCAATGGTGGGCGGAGCTGGGGATGAGGCAGCTGGATTTTCAGCAGCGGAAGGAGATGCCGTGGAGGAGAGGGTAAAAGCAGCGACGGGCGAGGAGGAGAAGGCTGACAGAACAGCTGGCGAAGAAAAAACAAGAGGAGGAAGCCGCTGCGGGAATTCCTTGATATGGCGAGGAGGGAGCTGCTGGCTGGGAAGCAGAGGAGTTCCTCCGGTGGCCTGTTGCTGAAGACACGAGAGCCGGAGCTTGAGCTAGTGAACAGAGGGAGGAGGAAGACGCCTGTCGCGGGGAACACCTCCTCGTTGGCTTCGGTCCTGCCGAGAATGAACCCATCTTCAGCCCAGGAAAGGACAGCTGGAGGCCGGAGACAGTGGATTATAGCTCCATGAACTGGGGATACTTCCTCAATCTGGGGTGTGCTTTAACGATCCCAACTGCTGCTACAACATTCTCCCGGGCTTTCTTTGGACCACAGAAGGCAAGAGCTTCTGCCACAAAGTCCTGGATAAACCCAGTGGCCCATTGCTCCTCCAGGAGTCCCAACCACTGATCTCCCTTTGTTGGCTCAAGTCCGGTGAGTTGGGGATATGATGATGCTCTGGATAAAACAGATGAGTGAAAACAAAAAACACAAACTAGCAGCAGCTGGGTCTCAACTGGTTGGACTCTACTGTCATGAATTGGCCCCTGCGGGGCAGAGAGGGAGACCCAGACACTGGACTGCTAGTTTGTGGTATTTAATGAAAGAAACACAAGTTCATACAGTGCACGAAAACAAAAACTTCTGATGGGGAATCAAAGTTGAGAGTCCAGCACAGGATGAATGAACCGGCAGACTTCGATAGGGCATGAAATCAGAGATGACAATAGATAGCAGGTGTGCATCACTTGAGCAAGCAGGTTAACCCAATTACAGACAGGAGCAGCTGAGCAACACACACAAAATGGCAACAAAGTAGGAGTTGCTGGAAAAAGGGGTGGAGAGCTCATGTCACAAAGAGACAAACTATGAAGACAATAATAACACAAGACCAAGATGAACAAAAGCAGAATAACACAAAGAGCTATGATATATAAAAAGAATAACTGAGAACTTCAAACACCTCCTAAACCAGCAGACAGAAAGATAAAGACACCACACAGGAAAAAATGCAGGAAATACTCAGAAATGAATTAAGAGCCTGAGCACGGTGAGCACCGTGCTCAGCCTCGTGACATACAACACTGTTAAAGACTCATCTTATCACTTCGGTATTTCATCTCAGCTAGGCAAGTTGTCTTGGCCTCTTTTATTTTGTTCTTAATTATCACTAATATTTTTAAAATTTATTGTATTTATATCTGCTTTTATATTATAATTGTTAGTATTCTAATCCTTTTTATGTTTACATGGTTGTATTTTATTACTTTTACCTTAATTCTATGTTTTTGGTATCGGTTCAGCACTTTGGTCAACTGAAGTTGTTTTAAATGTGCTATATAAATAAACTTGACTTGACTTTCAATGCAGAGGAGCAGCAGTTCTACTCTGAACCTCTCCCGGATGACTGAGCTCCTCACCCTATTTCTAAGGGTGAGTCCAGCTACCCTACAGAGAAAGCTCATTTCACCTGCTTGTACCCACGATCTCATTCTTTTGGTCATTACCCAAAGCTCAGGACCATAGGTGAGAGTAGGAACACAGACTGACCGGTAAATTGACAGCTTTGCTTTAGAGCTTAGCTCTCTCTTCACCATAATAGATTGGCACAATGCCCACATCACTGCAGATGCTGCTCCAATCCGTCTGTCAATCTCTCACTCCATTCTCCCTTCACTCGTGAATACTTAAACTCTTCCACTTGAGGCAGGACCTTGTCCCCAACCCAGAGAGGTCAATCCACCCTTTTCCAGCTGAGGACCATGGACTCGGCTTGGTGGTGCTGATTCTCATCCTAGCTGCTTCACACTCAGCAGCAAACTGTCCCACCAAGACCTGTAGGTCATTGCTCAATGAAGCCAACAGGACAACATCATCTGCAAACAGCAGAGATGAGATCCTGTGGTCACCATACATGACACCCTCCATTAATTGGCTGCATTTACAAATCCTGTCCACAAAAATTATGAACAGGATCAGTAACAAAGGGCAGCCCTGGGGGAGTCGAACTCTCACTGGAAACAAGTTTGACTGAGTGTTGGCAATACAAACCAAACTCTTGCAACGATTGTTTAGGGACTGGATAGCTCATAGCAACAAGCCTGATACCCCATACTCCCACAGCATCCCCAACTAGAAACCATGAGGGACATAGTTGAATGCTTTCTCAAAGTCCACAAAACACATGTGGACTGGTTGGGCAAACTCCCATGAACCCTCGAGGATTCTCAAGAGGGTAAAAAGTTGGGGGCAAAGGGTAGGTTTAATAAAAACTCTACTTCTGTTTGGACAGTAATGTTTGCTGTTACTGGGGGAAGGGGCACATCCCCCCAACACCCCCCCTTCCCCCAGTAAACTACATCTATGCATCACACAAAGGTTGATAAAATGTTTTTATTAAACAATTTAAAATATGACATCAGTCAGTCAGTCAGTCTTCCAGCAAGCCAGTGACTTGAAATGATATCTGTTTCCAGGCCTGCCAGTCTAGCACGGCGACCCTAAGGCTCCTGGCTGGTATCCCAGTGTCTCTCTCTAGGACCATTTTTAGGGTGTTATGGGGTCTCCCAACTTTACGTCTCACCTCAGGTTCCCAGAGCAATACTTGGGTAGCTGGCTAGTCATGCTGGAGGTCATGACCGCACAGCGCCATCTGACGCTTGGCTATGATGTTCAAGAGCCTTGGGAGGGAGCCGTAAAGTAGATCACTTGACCAATGGTCCTGCCAGCTGACATTCAAAACCCTTCTTAGCATTCTGGTATACGTACCGTTCAAGGACTGCACTTGCATTTTGGTCAGTGACCAAGACTCTAATCCAGGGGTCGGCAACCCGTGGCTCCGGAGCCGCATGCGGCTCTTTCATCCCTCTGCTGCGGCTCCCTGTGGCTTTGGAAAATAAATAATGAGTATTTAATTAAAATGTATTTTATTTTAGTTCATTAGTTTTTAAAATGTAATTCTAAATTTGAAGATTACAGTGATCTTGTAAAATCTAAAAAAAAAAACGTGTTAAAGTTTAATCACCGTCAGCGATAATCAACACGATAACATAAGCGCTCGTCGCTTCCCCGGAAGTCGTCTCCCGCGATAACCCGATGTGTTGTGTTCAAGCTACTGCTGTAGCTTGACAGCCCTGCGGTTGGATAGTTGCAAACGATTGGACCAAGCAAATGGCTCGTTGTATGCTTTTTCAAAGATTCATGGCGGCGTGTTCTCAGGGATGTGATTTTCTGCTAATTCGCCGAATTCCGCTTTATTTTATCTTCCAGGAAGATAAAGTACGTTAAGTACGTTAGCGGCTTGTGGTCCACGAACGCAGTGAAGCTGCGCCCTTTCGGGCAGGACCGGAAGTGGCGTATGGCCAGGTGGAGAGCCATTAACAGAGGGCTGCGCGGGGGATGAAACGGTAATAAAAGTTAACCATCCCCTTTTATGATTCCAAACAGTTTGAAATTGACAGTGCACAGTGGACATTGACTCATAACTTTTGAATATTTCTAAGACTTGGCTACATCAGTGATTGTACAAAATGAACAGCTCAAGACTCAATGGAGATTGAAACTGGTGATCTGAAATGAATGCTGAAATTATAAAAAGTAATGGTATGTTGGAATTTTATTTCTATTATGGAACAGATAAAATTAACTGATTTTGATTTGATCAAGTGTTAAAGCATGTGATGGATAATGCTTGTTGGAATATTTTAGGAATGCTATCTTCTTGGAACATAAGTCAATATTATACAGTAATAAGTGGCATACAGCTGTTTGTTTTATGTCATTTAAGCACTGTTCTGGTACTTAAAAATCATAAAAACCCAGGAGCTTCGGGGGGCTTCGCCCCCCCTTACACCCCCCCCTTGCCACCCTATGTCCCCCAGACCCCCTGCTGAATTTTCAGATAATTTCCCCAACCCCAAATCACATCGCTGGTTCGTGTTGGAATTCTGAGCTTTCGGTATTGTTTTCAGCGGAGTTATGAGATTTTTATCAAAGGATCAGGAGTCATCAGTGCTAGAAATAGCACTCTCCTTTCAACCCAATGTCAACCTTCAACCCAATGTCTTTTTTTTTTCGGAGTTCAAAATGTTTTTGTTGCATGCAGAAATGTAATTTTGTTTTCTCTGCAGGAGTTCCCTGATTTCATAAATGCAACACATTATAGTTTGTTTATACATAGCATAAAGGGAAAAAAAGTTATATGCAGTGTTATTTCATTTTAAGTGTCAAAAGGGTTTTTGTGGCTCCCAGTGTTTTCTTTTCTGTGGGAAACGGGTCCAAATGGTTCTTTGAGTGGTAAAGGTTGCTGACCCCTGCTCTAATCCGTAGATAAGGATAGATTCAACAGATGCTATAAACACCTTTATTTTTGTGTCTCTGGACAGGGGGTGCAGCCCAGATTTTAGAGAGGGCATTCAGAGCTCCCCGGGCCTTAAAATATGACATATCTAAACATTATTGATGGATTCTAAAGTATGGTCATCTTTAGACTTGGGCCTCTACTTTGGAACAATTAGCAGTCCCCTATTCAATGATCTAAGACTGCAAACTGGCACATATGCAAACAACTGTTCTCCTTACAGTTTGGGCTGCAGGCCTAGAGGTGCTTTATGAGTGATCCGCATGTTTTCAAAGACTAATTGTGCTCAGTACAAGAAGCCGAGTTTTGTTTGTGCTGCACCTAAAGTTACACTAAAATCCAGTACTACGAGGTTAAACAATTTCACTCTTGATTTGATGGAAACCTTGGCACCTTCTCGCTTTTGTTTCTTTGCCATCAGTACCTACACTGAGGAAGGGTAAGTTTTTCCAATAGGCAGGTGTAAAACTCTGAACTTGAACACTGTGAACTCTGAATGTTTCATTGAAAATTTATTTTTATTGCATGGGTGCCACCAGAGCACACACCTTAGCAGTGCTACAAGTGAGTTAACGTCTAATTTTAGTTGTTAAAAGCTTTTTTTTCTCCCAAACAAGAAGCATGTATATTTAATAAATGTGACTATAGAAGCATCATTTAGCATTGAGAAGACCTAACGAGGAAACCAAATGGCCAGCATGTTCCATTACCATTTTACATCATGTGTTTTTATAAGCTATTAAACATGTCAGACTTCATACCACAGCTATTACCATCATTTTATCCGGTCTTCCATTATTTCAGTGTGAGTAAGCAATTCCTATCAGTGACCAAAGGAGCCCAGCTCTCATCACCAGTGAAACACAACCACAGATATACAGTACTGAATACTTAACCTCACCATTCACTGTGAGCAATGGAAAAGCATTTTGGTCCAGTAAATCACTTTTAAGTGGAGCGCATGTCCTTCTTACAACTTCCAGACTATTCTAGTTTTCTAGTTTCTTTTAGTTCTGAATGCAACTTTTTGAGGTCAGCCAAATGAAATGCCTGATGTTCCAGAACGATCTAAAGTTTTGAACATCAAACAACATTCCTGGGCGCATATTTTTTCCTTGCCAGACTGCTTTGAAAGCCAAGTGAGGTTTGCTCACAAGTGACCATATGATACATGCATTGAGTGAAAACAACGAGAGCCTGTATAAGTTCTTTAACAGTGTATATCTTTTAAGCTCAGAGGTATTTTTAAAAGGTCTGTAGCAGATAACCTGTTTGACAGCAGTGACATAAAAGTGGTTCAGCATCTCAGTTGCTTTCTTTGTTATACCTTGCTGTCATGGTTTGATGGATATGTTGTGTATCGTTAACTCAAATAGCCACACACAATATACTCTAAACTGTTGTCTTAGTACAGAGTCAAAACATCCCATCATAATCCACCACTGATGCAGACATTAGGCAATAAATCCACCCCTCTTCTAAAAATACTTTGACAGTTTTATGTGAAGCTCCATGAGACGAAGACTAATTCAAGCCAGGACTGTTTTCCCTCTTTTTCCTACTTGGGGTATTGTCACTTCTTCTGGCTGCTCCCTTTAGGGGTCTCCACATCATCTGCCTCCATCTCACCCTACCCCTTGCCTCTTCCTCTGTAACACCAACCCGCTCCATGTCCTCTTTCACTACACCCATGAATCCTCTCTGTGGTCTTCTTTTCCTCCTGCCTGGCAGCTCCATCTTCAACATCCTTTGTTCAATATATCCACTATCTCTCCTCTGCACATGTCCAAACCATCTCAGCCTTTCCTCTCTTACTTTATCTCCAAACTGCTCAACCTCAGCTGTCCCTCTGATATACTGATTTCTAATCATGTCCCTCTTAGTCACTCCCAATGAGAACCTTAGCATCTTCAGTTCTGCCACCTCCTATCTGTTTGTCAGTGCCACTGTCTCAAAAGCATACATCATAGCAGGTCTCACTACCATCTTGTAAACCTTCACTTTCACCCTAGCTGCTATCCTTCTGTCGCAAGTCACCCTTGACACTCGTCTTCACCCACTCCACCCTGCCTGCACTCTCATCTTCACCTCTCTTGTGCATTTTCCATTGCGTTGGATAGTTGACCCCTGGTATTTAAATTCCTAAATGATAATTGTTACACCTTTTGTCAAGATGTGGACTGGGCCCCATGTCCCCACCTTGAATTATAATTTATATTCCTTGTCTCCAGGGCATAGACCCCAGCCCATGTCCTCACTTTGAGCTGTTTTTTCCTTTTTTTCTGTATTTATAATTATTCATTAGTATGTCTGTGTTCATGTTCCTTAGGTTTTGTCCCTGCCTGGTTCTCAGATTATTATTATTATTATTATTATTATTATTATTATTATTATTATTATTATTATTATTATTATTATTGTCATGGTCTCCCCTGTTCCTCTGTGCATGTTTCTTGTGCACCCCCTGTCTGTCATTGTCTGTGCCTGTCCACTTCCCTGTTTCCCCCGTTTGCCCCTGATTGTATCCACCTGTTCTGTGTAGTGTTGTGTACTCATTGTCTTGTCGTCCTTGTCAGTGTTTTGCACGTCAGGGTGCTTCCTGCCTTGTATTATCCTGTGCATACCTGTCGTGCCTAATCCTGCCTTGCCAAGTCCAGCCTTATTTTGTGTTTCCAGCTCATGAGCTGCGCCTTTATTTTGTGTTTAAATAAATCCTGCAAACTGTCAATCCAGCGTTTGGGACCCGAATTCTGCCCCGGAGGGGCTCAACCTTGACACTTTTGGCAGTAATAAGTGTGGACTCCCTTTTTGTCAGACCCCTGGAGCTTGGTGTGGCAAAAGAAAAATGAAAGAGTAAAAATGTTGCCCTGTGTAACGCATGTATAAACTTACCACATGTATAAGAACATTTATGGCTTATCCAAATATTCCATGCAGGTCAAATCTCACAGTCTTGTTGTGTTCCAGAAACAGTGTATGTGTGTGGCTCCCTGTTCCATCTATTAAAAGTTGTTATTTTGTTTAAATTACAAAATTTTCACATTTGTTTACATCCAAAGCCCAATGTCTATTCAGATCTGTTCTATCCATCACTACTTTTAAGTAAGATGCGTTAGCTCAAGACATGTCTCAGGTTTGAACATATACACATGTCCAGCATTTGACTGAATTCAAAATGCCTTTTTAAAAAATGTCCCCACATGATTAGTAGAGATCAAAACATGCTTTATGAGGTGTAATGGCAGTAAAGACTAATGAATCCTCCATTGTGGGTAAAGCATCAAACAGCGAGGGTTAGTTAGGCCGCTCACAGCTCCATTCCCACTGACTGATTGGGGAACACCTGCCTGGGCCTTTGAAGCAGCTGACGCATCACCCTGATTAATATCCAGGGGATAACACTAGGCTAGAATCCGGATTTTTAATTTATTACTTAAAATGCAAAGGGTGGTGCAACTGTCTTGGTTTAGAAGAACACTGAAGGCTCATTCAGATGGAATTAGTTTGAAGAGATTATCATCTTTCAGTCCACCTAGGTAACGCCTTTACTTGGTACACAACCAAACCATTACAACACTACACCTAACCATTTCCCAGCAGTTTTTTGTCCGTGTATTTTTCTAACTCGACAAAAAGAGACACCTGTAGCTAACCAAATTTATTACATATGGGTAGGAGAGAAGAATCTGTTATCCAGCCATTCATTTAAAAACCCTGGACTGTCTAAGCAGTTTTCAAACGGCTTCATCTGACATTTGGCCTGGAGGTAGGCTTGAACCAAATACACTTTTCCTGCACTTGCCTTGTCATGCAGAGCAAATGATTCAGTGAATCACAACACTAACTTCTAGGCATTGCTTATCAAATTAAATCACATCATCTCATTAGAATTGGATGTCAAATTTGGAATGCACGACCTTTTAAAGTGATTGGTTTCAATCTTTTTTTCTCTTTTGTTGCTGCAGTAAAACAAGTTCACAGAAAGCTCTCATATTATAAGGTATTTATTTCAATTCAATGGCAAAACAAGGATGAACATTCACATGAATTAGAAGCTGAGTGTCTGTTCACCTGACAGGCAAGTCTCAACATCTGTTCTTGTCTACGTTCCTGCTGCCCAGCGTTCTGAGATGTTAAAATAATGAATGAGAGGGCTAATAATTTGAAATAGTAGCATTAAATGGGGACATATACTGAACATCTCATGATGACACTATAATACAGCCTGTGACGTATATGAAATGACTATAGTTTTGGAATAGTGTATGTTTAAGGCAGCAACCCAGTGCTTTTAACCATAAAGTACTTTACTGCTACCATTTAAGTACCATATACTTTTCATATAAGAACTCTGTAGTTGCCATATAAGAATTGTGTAATTTAATGCTTCAGACAAGTTTTGTTATGATCTGGGCACAGCCAGGGACTGTGCCAACGCTTTATATTCTTTTGGGTTTCTTAGTTTTTCTCTTTGAGTATTATCATTACTATCATTATTATTATTAAGTATCCTTTGCCCCCCCCCCAAGTCATTTGTCATTGCATGCAGTCCTATGCTCATCCTCTGTTGTTGTTTTGTGGTTGTCTTTTATAATTTGATTATTATTATGATTGTTATTTGCATTGTGTGTCGTCTGTGTTTCCCCGGGTCCGCTGTGCTTAGCCCCTGTTTGTCTTTATTGTCATTATTGTGGTCTTGTGAGTACATTTGTCTACCTATTATCTCCAGTCCCTCATGTCCATACTGGTAGCCATCTTCCCTCATGTGTGCATTGTTCAGACCTTGATTGTTCCCAGCTGTCTTGTGTTTGAGTAATTTTTCCGCCCTTATATATAGTGGTGTGAAAAAGTATTTGCCCCCTTCCTGTTTTCTCTTTTTTTGTGTGTGTTTGTCACACTTAAATGTTTCAGATCATCAAACAAATTTAAATATTAGACAAAGATAACACAAGTAAACACAAAATGCAGTTTTTAAATGAAGGTGTTTATTATTATGGGGGGAAAAAATCCAAATTTACATGGCCCTGTGTGAAAAAGTGATTGCCCCCTAAACCTAATAACTGGTTGGGCCACCCTTAGCAGCAACAACTGCAATCAAGCATTTGCAATAACTGGCAATGAGTCTTTGATAGTGCTGGAGAAATTCTGGCCCACTCATCTTTGCAGAATTGTTGTAATTAAGCCACATTGGAGGGTTTTCAAGCATGAACCGCCTTTTTAAGGTCAAGCCATAGCATCTCAATCGGATTCAGGTCAGGACTTTGACTAGCCCATTCCAAAGTCTTCATTTTGTTTTTCTTAAGCCATTCAGAGGTGGACTTGCTGGTGTGTTTTGGATTATTGTCCTGCTGCAGAACCCAAGTGTGCTTCAGCTTGAGGTCACGAACAGATGGCCGGACATTCTCCTTCAGGATTTTTTTGGTAGACAGCAGAATTCATGGTTCCATTTACCACAGCAAGTCTTCCAGGTCCTGAAGCAGCAAAACAGCCCCAGACCATCACACTACCACCACCATATTTTACTGTTGGTATGATGATCCTTTTCTGAAATGTTGTGTTACTTTTAGCCGAATGCAATGGGACACACACCTTCCAAAAAGTTAAACTTTTGTCTTATCAGTCCACAGAGTTTCCAAAAGTCTTGGGAATCATCAAGATGTTTTCTAGCAAAACTGAGACGAGCGTTTATGTTCTTTTTGCTCAGCAGTGGTTTTTGTCTTGTAACGCTGCCATGCAGGCCATTTTTGCCCAGTCTCTTTCTTAAGGTGGAGTCATGAACACTGACCTTAACTGAGGCAAGTGAGGTCTACAGTTCTTTGGATGTTGTTGTGGGGTCTTTTGTGACCTCTTGGATGAGTCATCGCTGCGCTCGAGGGAATTTTGGTTGGTCGCCCACTCCTGGGAAGGTTCATCACTGTTCCATGTTTATGCCATTTGTGGATAAAGGCTCTCACTGTGGTTTGCTGGAGTCCCAAAGCTTTAGAAATAACCCTTTCCAGACTGATAGATCTCAATTAGTTTGTTTCTCATTTGTTCCTGAATTTCTTTGGTTCACAGCATGAGGTCTTGCTTTTGAGGATCTTTTGGTCTACTTTACTTTGTCAGGCAGATCCTGTTTAAGTGATTTCTTGATTGAGAACAGGTGTGGCAGTAATCAGACCTGGGTGTGGCTAGAGAAATTGAACTCAGCTTTCCAAAGACATGATAAACCACAGTTAATTCATGTTTTAATGGTGGGGGGGGGGGGGGGTCACTTTTTCACACAGGGCCATGTAGGTTTGGAATTTTTTTACCCTTAGTAATAAATACCTTCATTTAAAAACAACATTTTGTGTTTATTTGTGTTACTTTTGTCTAATATTTAAATTTGTTTAATATGTTAAAACATTTAAGTGTGACAAGCATACATAAAAATGAAAATTTACGAAGGGGGAAAACACTTTTTTACACCACTGTAGGTACCACTGAGCGTCACACACTTCTCTCATTGCTTTATGTGACTATGGGGACCTCATCTGTAGAAGTCTGCAGCAGGGACATGCACAGACATTGAGAGGCCATCTACTCTAACCAGGAAAAAGAGCAAAAGTACAAGGGGAAAAAGTGAATTTAAAGTAAAAAGCTACAAATTTATGAGGAAAAAAGTTACATATTTATATTTACAATCATTGAAAATGTATAAGAAAACAGGAAATGGATTAAAAAGGTGTACTAAATTTTCAAGAAAAAGTTGTACATTTTTGACAAAATCAGACAGAAAGTAGCAAATACAGTGGGGTAAAAAAAAGTATTTAGTCAGCCACCAATTGTGCAAGTTCTCCCACTTAAAAGATGAGAGAGGTCTCCAATTTTTGTCATAGGTATACCTCAACTATGAGAGACAAAATGAGAAAAAAAAAATCCAGAAAATCACATTGTCTGATTTTTAAAGAATTTATTTGAAAATTATGGTGGAAAATAAGTATTTGGTCACCTACAAACAAGCAAGATTTCTGGCTTTCACAGACCTGTAACTTCTTCTTTAAGAGGCTCCTCTGTCCTCCACTCATTACCTGTATTAATGGCACCTGTTTGAATTCGTTATCAGTATAAAAGACACCTGTCCACAACCTCAAACAGTCAGACTCCAAACTCCACTATGGCCAAGACCAAAGAGCTGTCAAAGGACACCAGAAACAAAATTGTAGACCTGCACCAGGCTGGGAAGACTGAATCTGCAATAGGTAAGCAGCTTGGTGTGAAGAAATCAACTGTGGGAGCAATTATTAGAAAATGGAAGACATACAAGACCACTGATAATCTCCCTCAATCAGGGGCTCCACGTAAGATCTCACCCCATGGGGTCAAAATGATCACGAGAACGGTGAGCAAAAATCCCAGAACCACACGGGGGGACCTAGTGAATGACCTGCAGAGAGCTGGGACCAAAGTAACAAAGGCTACCATCAGTAACACACTACGCTGCCAGGGACTTAAATCCTGCAGTGCCAGACGTGTCCCCTGCTTAAGCCAGTACATGTACAGGCCCGTCTGAAGTTTGCTAGAGAGCATTTGGATGATCCAGAAGAGGATTGGGAGAATGTCATATGGTCAGATGAAACCAAAATAGAACTTTCTGGTAAAAACTCAACTTGTTGTGTTTGGAGGAGAAAGAATGCTGAGTTGCATCCAAAGAACACCATACCTACTGTGAAGCATGGGGATGGAAACATCATACTTTGGAGCTGTTTTTTCTGCAAAGGGACCAGGACAACTGATCCATGTAAAGGAAAGAATGAATGGGGCCATGCATGGTGAGATTTTGAGTGAAAACCTCCTTCCATCAGCAAGGGCATTGAAGATGAAACGTGGCTGGGTCTTTCAGCATGACAATGATCCCAAACACACCGCCCGGGCAATGAAGGAGTGGCTTCGTAAGAAGCATTTCAAGGTCCTGGAGTGGCCTAGCCAGTCTCCAGATCTCAACCCCATAGAAAATCTTTGGAGGGAGTTGAAAGCTCGTGTTGCCCAGCGACAGCCCCAAAACATCACTGCTCTAGAGGAGATCTGCATGGAGGAATGGGCCAAAATACCAGCAACAGTGTGTGAAAACCTTGTGAAGACTTACAGAAAACGTTTGACATCTGTCATTGCCAACAAAGGGTATATAACAAAGTATTGAGATGAACTTTTGTTATTGACCAAATACTTATTTTCCACCATAATTTGGAAAATAAATTCTTTAAAAATCAGACAATGTGATTTTCTGGATTTTTTTTTTTCTCATTTTGTCCCTCATAGTTGAGGTATACCTATGATGAAAACTGGAGACCTCTCTCATCTTTTAAGTGGGAGAACTTGCACAATTGGTGGCTGACTAAATACTTTTTTACCCCACTGTATATTTATATTAAAAAAGCACATTTAAAAAAAATCATAATAAAGATTTAAGGGGAAAAAATGTGACAAAAGTCCCAAAGTTGGAGGACAAAAAAATGTACATTTTGTTGTAAAAGTTTCAGATTTACTATCATCGGGGTTTCCGCTGGTAACATTTCTTTGTGGCAGTACACCACACCAGAGACATCCTGAGCCACGAGGCTAACAGATAAATGAAGGAATGAGCTCCTCAGTCACATGTTGTGAACCAGGGCGTTGTCTTGCAGGAGGTGGATATTATTGGCCATTATGCCACCCCTATCAGTTTTGATGCACTTCCGCAATATCTGCAGCAGTGAAGCGTAGTAAGTCCCAGTAATTGTGGCACCCTTTGCCGGGAAATAAACATCAATATTCCATACTGGTCCCAAAAGACCATGAGTATGACCTTTCCTGCTGAGGGATGGACACGTGCTTTCTTCGGAGGTGATGACCGATAATGCTTCCATTGCTTCAACTGGGTTTTCATTTCTGGATCATAGTGATGGACCCACGTTTTGTCCTATGTAACTAGTCTGTCAAAGAAGTTTTCCTGGTTTTCTTGGCAAATGGCCAAAACAGCCTGGGAGCACTTTACTCATTCCTATTTCTGGAAAGGAGTGAGCAACTAGGGAATCCATTGTGCAGACAATTTCCAAATGTGCAAATGGTCATGAATGTTGTTTTTATTTTTTCAGTTTCTGTGTCTTCAGTGATGGTGTACTGTGGTCACCCAGGAATGGGTGACGTTTCCAACCACACTTGAACTGTGCCAGTGCCAGTGCTTGATTACGTGATACAATGGGGCATCCTCCCCATAAATCTCTTTAATTTCATCAAATGTCTCCTGTGGTGTGTGGCCTCTCAAGCACAGGAACCTGATGACTCTGCATCACTCTTGTCAGGTCTGCGTCTGGTAGGCATGAAATAGCAAACAATCTCCTCCAGTTTAAGCACAATTTATTTATTCCAAATAAATACAGCACAGGGGCTGTGAAAATAAAGCAAGCTGAAACGGCCGAGTAACTCACAAACCAGACGGTGACTATAAGCCAAAGAATGAGACAATGAACCAGAGGGTGAGGCCTGCCACAATGAAAGTGAGGATAGCAACACTAATATAGGAAACTGATAAACTAACACATGGCAGCTGAGAATAATATGAAATTGAAAGTAAAGCAGAAGATCATAATGACAGAACAGGAAGCGGGGAACTAGCACAATAAGACTAAATGGGAGGAAAACAGGAAATACTTCAAAATAAGAGCAAACCTAAGGACTAAGAATAAACAGGGAGTAATTACAGAAACACTACTAAATAAACCAAGGACTGGGAAAATACTTATGATAATGACTCCAGTTCGCCTACTAGCATGGCATTGGGGTGGAGGATGCGGTGATCTTCCTCCTTCACCATTCTCTGTCCCACCTGGAGAAGCCCGGGAATATGGTGAGGATCATGTTCTTTGACTTCTCCAGTGCTTTCAACACCATCCAACCGATGATCCTGAAGGACAAGCTGCTGCGCGCAGGGGTGGACCAGCACCTGTCATCATGGATCCTGGACTACCTCACGAACCGGCCTCAGTTTGTGAGAACCTGGGACTGTGTTTCCGACACGATCATCAGTAGCACGGGGGCCCCCCAGGGAACGGTGCTGGCTCCCTTCCTGTTCACTCTTTATACTGCGGACTTCTCACACAACACAACACACTGCCATCTACAGAAGTTCTCTGATGACTCTGCGATCGTTGGTCTCATCTCCAACGGAGATGAAGCTGAGTACAGAGGGCTTATCCAGGACTTCGTGGACTGGTGCCATCGGAACTGCCTCCAGATCAACGCGAGGAAAACTAAGGAGCTGGTGGTGGACTGCCGCAGGCATGGGCAGCCCCTCACAGCACCAGTAAATATACAGGGAACAGACATCGAGATGGTGACATCCTATAAGTACCTGGGTATTCATCTGAACAATAAACTAGACTGGTCACACAATACTGACGCACTCTACAAGAAGGGACAGCGCAGACTGTTCCTGCTGAGGAGACTCAGGTCTTTTGGTGTACAAGGGGCGCTGCTGAAGTCATTCTATGACACGGTGGTGGCATCAGCCATCACTTTTGGAGTGGTCTGCTGGGGCAGTGGCATTACTGCGGCCGATAGGAAGAGACTGAACAAACTGATTAAGAAAGCTAGCTCTGTCCTGGGGCAGCGCCTTGATCCGATGGAGGAGATAGGAGAGAGAAGGATGGTGGCTAAACTGTCATCTCTGCTGGAGTCCGAGTTCCACCCTATGCAGGACATACTGGATGCACTGAGGAGCTCATTTAGCAGCAGACTACATCATCCCAGGTGCACAACCGAGAGGTTTCGTAGGTCCTTCCTACCAACGGCTGTCAGACTGTACAACCTAAGCAGGGCTGCTTGCAGAGATAGCAAAAAGACGTAACAAACTAATAGTTTTTTTGAATGCAAAAGATGCAATAGACTTACACAATGGTCCTCTCCGGCATACAACTAGGAACATACCGGTCGCTATGGAGGGTGAGAATATGTATGGGCACATAATCATACCATGTAGGATAACTAAGTAGACGGTTATGCTGTTTCATTCCACCTAGCAACAATGCTCTGCACTGTGTGTGTTTATATATTTACATATTTATTCCATCTAGCAACAATGCTCAGCACTGGGTGTGTTTATATTTATATATCCATATATTTATTCCATCTAGCTACAATGCTCCGCACTGTGTTTTTATATATCTACATATTATTCCATCTAGCTACATTGCTCCGCACTGTGTGTGTTTATATACTTGCATATTTATTCCACCTAGCTGCAATGCTCCGTACTGTGGGTGTTTATATATTTACATATTTATTCCATCTAGCTACAATGCTCTGCACTGTGTGTTCATATATTCATATATTTATTCCATCCAGCTACAATGCTCTGCACTGTGTGTGTGTGTGTGTGTGTGTGTATATATATATATTTTATAGTAATATGTACATATGTATATTAGCGGCTCTTGCTTGCTTGTTTTTTTTCTTGCCTTCTGATTGTTGCTCTGAGTGTTGCTATCCCTGTGCTGTTGCAATCCTGGAATTTCCCCGTTGTGGGACTAATAAAGGCTTATCTTATCTTATCTTATCTTATAATAATAATAATAATAATAATGGAAATCAAAAACACAACTTGAAGGGTGGGACATGTTCACCAAACATGTCCCCATGGCAGCTCTGCTTTCAACTAGCTTCATTATCCCACCTTACTCCACTTGTAAAGGAGAAACTCTTAGGAATTCAGAGTTGCAAATTACCACGTGACTTATAGAGATATGTACACTCAAAGGATTTAATAACACATCACTACATTTTTATGTAAAATCACTGGTATAGACCAAATCCCAAATGTTAGGAATTACCCTGCATGCATTTGTACAACTTATTTTTTTTAATAGAGAAAAGCTCTTCCCAAACAAGGCCAAAAGTAAAGTGGTGTGTTACTAAATCCACTGAGTGTATTATACATGTGGAATTTCAGCCTTCTACAATAACCAGAAGTGGGTTGGGAAATCTATAATGAGTCACACTCATATTATAACTTTTATCATTGATGTCTTAGTGATTAGAGCCATCTTTTAGCTATAGCCTTTGCTGACCTCTGCACAAGAGACGCTTGGCATACAGTAGAAAAATGTTTTTAGCACTGTAATATTTTTATTTCCTGTGAAGATATGATGAATCCCAGATGTGTAATAATGGAGGCTGGTTTGCAATGTGAGGAGGAGTTGCTCAATATAATGCTCTCTGAACACTTTTTTTTTTTTTTAAATTCAGCTGTGTTAAATCTAGTTGAATCTGCCCTGCTACCCCTGACCTTGTAGTGTGCTGCCCTTTAACTCTGAACAGGTTAAAGTTTCAGAGTTTATTTGTACGTCACACCTTGTTTTCATCAGTGGGAGATTCTATGCCGTTGGCTAGCTTTAGTCTTAATGGTCCAGCCATGTGGTTTTAAGGACCCAATTCAGGTGCAGAGTTTCGATTCTCCATATCCCTCCACTAATGATTTCCATTAGCTGTGAGGCACATACATGTGCTTACCTGAGCTTCAGCCCCCCTACCTGGCTCCCTCTCTCCTCTGTAGGAGAGAACAAAGGCCCTGTGATCCTCATTAGACGCCAAAATGAAGATTGAGTACAGATGTCAGGCCGTTTACCCTCACCCCATAGCCTTCTTTTACAGCCACATAAATTCATCAGCATCTATTTGTTTGATGTTAGCAAAGAGCAATATATGTCATCGGATTGGCAAACTATAGATCTTTGAAGTCTTGCACCTCTAATCCAGGTATTTTGAAAGGTATTGGGCGGAATCATTGTTTCAAATACCTCGATTATATCTTTTCCAGGTCCAGGTTTCTCACTGTCTAACATGTTTTAAACATGTACAGTGACTGTGTGGCTGTTTTATCAGAGGATCTAAGACCTGATGTGTTAATTGTTCAACAATACACCTTTTGTGATTTACTCCATATGGAACGGGAGTTAATGACAGCATTCAGGGGTGGTCTTCCTTCATTATAGCTACATACAGATTTGGTACACACTCACAAACCTTGTGGGTAGATGATATGGGCCATGGCACCATACTGCGCTCACAGAAGCATGGAAAGTGCATGGAAAAAAGGACCTCCCTAAATGATAGTTTTTCTCCTGGAGTCCAGGAAGAGTCAAATTTACAGATTTTCTCAGTAGCTTTGGTGCATTTCTTAGAACAGAATTGAAATTCTCAAAACTATTAGTTCAACCTCCATATAACCTAGTCACGTTTGCTCATCATGAAAAGCAATTTCTCATAATTTTGAACAGGCAACAAATGCTTTTTTACATTATGCAGCTGCTTGTGTACAATTGCTGTTTTTTGCATTATCATTTCTTATTGTCATGTCAGTAAAAATACATTAAACAGATTTGCTGTTGAATAACACTGGTCAACGCCAAATTTATTGTCTAAGGTTTTTTTTAGCTGATCTAGGACAATTTTGATGTGCTGAATCCATAAATCACATTGGTTTTGCTCAATCAGGTCAACTTTTTGAACTATGGCCACATGTTTGGGGGTTTTTTTACATTTTTGTTTACATGTACGGGTATTTTCATTTTATATGATGCAAAATTCTTCTTTATTTCTTGAAATTTCTCGAACTCTGAAGAGTTTACATGCGCCAGTTTATGACATGATGTCATAAATTATCATGATAGCCGATTACTGTTGGACTCTGAAGAGAGACATCCCTGCCGCTGAGCATTCTAGAGGTTTGAATAAACAGAAGTTGAAGCTCTGAATTCTGAACAATGATGACGTAACATTCAATTTACATGTACTTACCTTTATCAGTGTCTACTATTCAATTTACAGTAATCGAAGTTTGTAACATTTAATCAATAAATTGTGTTAGAAAACGATTTTTTTTCTCTTAAAAATCTATTTCGGATGAGAAATATTAACAAAAATCAATCGATAATGTCACAAAAATGTAATCGATTTAGTCAGAAGATCAGATTTTTCAAAAATCAACAGCATAAAAACCTGACCTGATGAGAGAAACGAATGTCATTTTCGGACTCAGCAGCGCAAAATTGTCTTAAATCAGCTGAAAAAACACAGACAACTTATAAAACAATTATTTTTGTAACCCTGTGTAATCCTTCACCACAAAACATTTAGGCGTCCGTTCATTACTTGAGTCATTACATGCAGAAGTGTTGAACTAGTTATCATTACTCCAAGCAGATTTTATTCATTTCTATTATTTTGTAAATATGTATTAAATTGTTTTAGGTGAATCTTGACTTTCACTTATGAGGGGAAAAATGTGAAGAATTAGATACCAAATGACCATCCAGTTCTCTAGAACAGCTCAGAGGTGAAGCCTGTGAACCTTCACTTGGCAGCAGATAGAAAGCCTTCACAGAGCCTTTACCATTTCTGACACAAAAATGGAAGGTCATCAAGCGAATGAGCAGGGTCAACGGCTTAGAAGAGGAGGCATGAAGATGCGAGGTGGAAGAATAAGGAGACAAATCAGAGGAAGAGGGGGAAAAAAAGAGTGCAAGTACATACAGTGATCCCTCACTTATTGCGGTTAATGGGTTCCAGAACCGACCGCGAAAAGTGAAAAACCGTGAAGTAGCATCACCCCTAATGACGTCACCCATAAATAATACGTACGTTCATTCTCTCACTCTCTCTCATATGATACGTGTGCGTGTGTGTGTGTAAGTGTACATACATACGTAGATGTAAATAAAGTGTACATAAACGTGTTTTTAGAACTCTTTTATTCTTATAACAAGATACGTAACTCAAGATGAAGATGATTTACTGCACAGGTTAATGAGAGCTTTACTGCTCCTCAGGTGACGCCTCATCGTCAGGTGCTAGAGGCGCAGGATCGTCGAGGGCAGCTTCCGATAGAGCTGGAGAAGCTGCAGGAGGCGGCGTAGTGGCTCGACGGGAAGACTATTTCGCGCAAAAAGGCACAAGAGAACAGCGAAAAGTTCCACGCGGCGAGACTAAGCAACACGAGCGATAAAGAACAATGAATGCGGTCTTCCTTCGCTGGGTATGGGCGCTCGGCAGGGAGAGAAGCTGGGTAAAACGTCTCGGCCAATCAGCTTGCGAGATTCCCGAGCCGAGCCAACACGAGAACAGCGAACAGAGAGGTGGATTTTGAGTTGTGTGGGCTCTCCGTGTTGATGCCTGATGTTCTAATGTAGTCTCCCTGCCTTCTGCTAGCGCCCGCCCATTTTTTCTCAATTTTGAATTTTTGATGAATATTTTTGAAAAATCCGCGATGCACTGAGGGCGCGAAAGGTGAGGCGCGAAGTAGCGAGGGATCACTGTAGACTTGTTCCCAGTGAAAGTAGAGCCATGATTGTCGACCGTGTTTTAATCATGGTCATACAATGCTTGAGGTTGCCACCAAATTTTGGGAGAACCACTATATCCTCGATTATCCAAACAATTCATTGGGAGAATAAATAGGTAACCCCAAAAAATGTGCACTGTACATACAGTGGATATAAAAAGTCTACACACCCCTGTTCAAATGCCAGAATTTTGTGATGTAAAAAAATGAGACCAAGAAAAATCATTTCAAAACTTTTTCCACCATTAATGTGACCTAAAACCTGTACAACCCAATTGAAAAACTGTCATGATTTGCCCCTCAAGGCAGAGAGACAGACCCACACACTGAACTGCAGTTTGTGGCATTTATTAACAAAACACAAAGTTCGAGAGTGCATGAATGCAAAAATCCAAACAGATAGCAAGATAAACTTACAAATGGAGTATCAGAATGAACTCACCAGAATGGGGAAGGGGTTCTGGTCATGAGGAGGAAGGATCATTAAGACTGCGATGATATGAAAAGGAAATGCAGTCCTTAAATAGGATCAGAACAAATAGCACAAATAATGACAGGTGTGGGGTTACATGAGCGGGCAAAAAGTTAATAATGATAAATGATTAGGATCAGCTGTGAGCAATGAGAGGAGAGCGAGGGGAGCTGACAGCTGACAGGATGACGCCCACATGGAGCACAACACACACATTTTCCCACGTGTGTTTGGGAGATTTCAAATGCGCTTTTACAAAATGTAGCCAGACTTGGATGTTTTTCTTCGTAAGATAAGGCTTCCATCTTGCCACCTTAGAAGGGAGATTATTGTCACATGTACTAAATAGCCAGTACTTGCCAGAAATTCCTGCAGCTCCTTCAGTGTTGCTGTCAGCCTCTTGGCAGCCTCCCTGATAGAGTTTTCTTGTAGTCTTTTCATCAATTTTGGAGGGATATCCAGTTCTTGGTAATGTGAGATGAGATGAGATGATGAGATTCAACTTTATTGTCATTACACATGTATGAATACAAGGTAACGAAACGTGACTTGGCATTTGGGCACGCTCTGCAGAACGTATCCAAGGCCGGGGCAGCCGCTAGGCGCCAGTCATAAAGAAGAAAAGAAAAAAGAAAAGAAATGATATGACACAATAGGCGAGAGAAAAAAACATGTTTTATCAAATTGACGCTTAATGGGTAAGCGAAATTTTGATTGCAGGCAAAAAAAAACCTCAATGCATATTTAGCAGTAGTGGACAATCACACAGCAGAGGGAGGGAGAGCAGTGTGTGTATATTTGCATGTCATTGTGTAGTGTAAATGTAACAGTTGTTAGTGAGCAGCAGAGGGCGCCTCCTGGCAGTGGATAGATGTTATAATCATGTGACTTATAAACAAGTCCAGAGTTCAGAGTCTATCTCTCTTTCTCTCTTGCTTGCAGAAGGCACATGGGCATTGTCCTTGAGAGTCCAATCCGCTGACAACAACAACTGATTGTTGATTGTATGGGTAGACATAAGAGCCGGTTCTTCCGCTAATCTCAGTCAGGAGGAATGTAAACACGGGGCAAACAAGGTCAAATCAAATCAAATCAGCACAGTGCACTCAGAGAGTAGAATTTTGTCCTCTCCCGTGTAATTCTGTGCTTCCATTATATATGCAGGCTTAAACTGTTTTTCCATAGAGAGCACAGGGCTTTCAGATGTATTCCTTCACTGAATCACTGTCATTCAGTTCACCGTTTGCCGCTACTCGTGCCCTCCCCAACTGGTCGAATTTGATGAAGGAGCTGGCTGGGTCCGCTTGATCCGCTCTCTCACCTTCCTTCAATTTCTGATGCATCAGGGAACTCCACAGCCAAAAATAGAAGTCCTGAGATCATAGCCAATAATATTGCCATAGACGCATGGATTCCAATGTCCATGAGTCTCTCGTAGGTTCCAATTCTTGGGCTCCCCCTTGGCCCAATTCTTGTTGAAAATAGTGACAATAGCACATTTAAGCCGCTTCCAAATCCATAATTTCCGTTTAGATTAAGATTCAGCAGAAGAAGAGCGACTAAACACAGACAAAAACGCAACATTGCAAAAGCTGGGACTAGATCAGGAAGGCAGGGGAGGAGGGAAGAAAAATGCGACTGCTCTCTCTCAAGGCAAGAAGGAAAAAAAAAACCAAAAAAAAAAAAAAAACATTGTCACTGTTGTGCCATATTTTCTCCACTTGATGATTACTGTCTTCACTGTGTTCCATGGTATATTTAATGCCTTGGAAATTCTTTTGTACCCTTCTCCTGACTGATACCTTTGAACAATGAGAAACCTCTGATCTTTTGGAAGCTCTCTGCGGACCATGGATTGTGCTGTAAGATGTGACTACAAAAATGTCAGGAATAGCCTACTAGAACAGCTGAACTTTAAATTGTGGCAGGTTTGTGCTAACAGGAGCAAAAATACCATTTCATTGTTGGCGGGGACAATAAACAGGAAAATTTGAGAGCTTAATTTTTGAGGGGGACATAAAAAATGCCATTTTTTGCTGAGTTGTCTAATACTTTCTCAAATGTCTTATACTGTATAATGACACTAGATAATTATGTCATTGTTCCCGATTAGTCCGTGTCCTACATGTATACAGGTTTTTACATGATCAACCAGCAATACCAAAAGTTGTACAGGGTGGTCGGTGTCAATTACACCATATATGATCTAACAAAATGTCTTTGCTTTGCTCACCATGAACACTGGTCTGATCCCCACCATAGCAGCTTTACAGGAATTTAAAGCTCAAAATAAGTTCTAAAACTAGAAGAAATACCTTAATGAATAACTAAGCTACATCAAACTATTCTTCAAAAATATGTATTTATTAACAAGCAGCAACTAAACAAAATCTCAATATGTCTTAAAACTAGGGTTGTCAGACAATAGCATATTTTATTCTGATTAATCATAGTGATACTGTGGATTAATTTACAGTAGTCATGATTAATACCCATCCATTATTACTTACACTACTGTTCAAAAGTTTGGGGTCACCCAGACAATTTTGTGTTATCCATGAAAAGTCACACTTTTATTTACCACCATGAGTTGTAAAATGAATAGAAAATATAGTCAAGACATTGACAAGGTTAGAAATAATGATTTGTATTTGAAATAATAATTTTTTCCTTCAAACTTTGCTTTCGTCAAAGAATCCTCCATTTGCAGCAATTACAGCATTGCAGACCTTTGGCATTCTAGCTGTTAATTTGTTGAGGTAATCTGGAGAATTCTGATGCAATGAGCAAACACATTGTACCATTAGAACACTGGAGTGATAGTTGCTGGAAATGGGCCTCTATACACCTATGTAGATATTGCAGCAAAAACCAGACATTTGCAGCTAGAATAGTCATTTACCACATTAGCAATGTATAGAGTGTATTTCTGATTAGTTTAAAGTTATCTTCATTGAAAAAAACAGTGCTTTTCTTTTAAAAATAAGGAAATTTCTAAGTGACCCCAAACTTTTGAACGGTAGTGTATGTTTCTTTTTGTGGAAGCAAAAAGACTCATGACTGAAGAAATGAACAAATATAGACAAAAATGAATCAAAATAAACAAAATAAGCAAAGAAAACAAACACAATTGGCAGCAAAATCTAGAAAAAATGAACAAAAATACACAGACTTTACGGGCAACAGTGTATTTCAACTACTTTTCTACAGCAAAAAATGCTGAAAATCATACAAAATGTATTATTTACAATGTAAACAGAAATGTCCCAACCCTTTTTTTTTAATCTTGATGATTTTTCATCATCATTGATGCCAGATAAGAAAACAGTTTGTGTCTGCAATGACGGAATGTGCACTTAAACACATCCTCCTAACTATCTAAAGGGTCATCTACGTATATTTATTACATTTGCAACATTTTACTTATTTTTTTGGCTGTTTTTCATATAGTAGCAATTGTACAGGAAATGGGTCAAGATCTTGAAGTAAATGCACTCTTTGGCTCCAAATGGAGGGGGGAACTATCTTGCACACTCTTTGGAACACCATGTCACAACAAACTGGTCTCCATCGTTCTAAATAAAAGAACCAAATGTTTTTCTTCTGGTGTCACTGGATCCAACAAACTCCTGGCAGATCATTTTTATGTCCAGTTAGTCTAGTCTCTCCTTGTGGACATTACAGACAACCGCATTGTTCAGTCTATTTTGGACCATTAGTAGTCCAAAGCCAACTCTTAAGTCTGCGCAGTGCACTAAAACTCCTCTCAGCTTCACATGAAGAGACTGGCACTAACAACAATATTCTAATGAGTACCTCCACTTGTTCGAACAACCCCCTCACCTCCACTGGCAGACCCATGGGAATCTCTGTTGCCTCTACACTGCTGCTACAGGGGCATTTGTTGCAAAGGAGGGGCAACTGCACGGAGACAGAAGGCCTGTTCAGCTCAGGGTACTGATCTAGAGAGTCATCTAATTCCCCAGTGAAGAGTGCACTCTCCACCTTTTGCAGAAGCTTTAGACTCTCCTGGTCAAAGCTCTCACCAAACTGAACCTCCACACTGTCCAACACTTTAAAGAACTCTGCCTTGTAGTAATCTATTGGTTTCCCAGCAAAGCATCTTGGATGTTTCAACTCAATAGATTCAATGGCTTCAGTGGAGTCAACCAATGTTGTAGCTTTCTCATATAGGGCAAGGTAGCTCTTGTCATATTCTCTTTCCCTTAAGAGAAGACCTCACACAATTAACTGCAGCCTGCATGCCTGAGATAGTCTGGGTTTTCTTTTGTAGAGAAATGTTCAGGCATTCCAGCTCTCCAACAACAGCAGTGGCAAATGTGAGGCCCAACACAGTCTTGCCTTTACTGAAGTGCTCAAATAAGCCACTGGCAGTTGACCCTATCCTGGATGTGCTTTCTGCCATCTCCTCTAGGCTTGTTAATACCCTCTCATACTGCCCTAGCACAGACATTATTGCAGAATTCCGCACAGACCACCTTGTTGGGCACAGTGGTTCCAGTGTGGTCAGAGGTATATCTTCACATGTAGCAATGTTTTCAAACATGCTCTTGAACTTGCCTGACAAGCCAAAGAGGACACCTAACTGGTGAACACAAGAAAAGCAGTCCCGAATCAATGGGGAGGACATGCAGCAAGCCTGTGTAATTAGATTTACACAGTGAGCACCACAATGCACATAGAGGGCTAACGGCTGCTGCCTCCTCAGTATTGCCTTTGTGCCTGTGAACCATCCTGCCATGTTTGAGGTGCCATCATAAGTCTGTCCAAGTAAAAAAGGCATAGGTAGATTAAGCCTCAGCAACACATCAACTACCACCTTTGCTATGCCTTGGCCTGTTGTCTCAGACACCTCGTACAGCCCAACAAACTCCTCGTGTGGGATGAGGTCATGATCCACATAGCACAGACAGACACTCTCCTGCTCAGCACCAGAAACACCCCGAGCACCATCAACAATCACTGAAAACTGAACAACTGGAAGAGACCTAATTTCAGGTGCAATGCCTCAAATTATGGTATTGGCCATTATATTCAGAATTTTATTTTGAGATTTGTGGCTTGTGTACATTGTGCTGCACTCTGTTAACCACTTTTGCAACACAAGGTCATCCTCTTCTTCCCTAAGTTTCAAGAGCTGATATAGATTACCACTTTCAGCAGTGTGGCCTCTTAAGGCTTGTCCCTGTCTTTCTACATGCCGCACAGAACTGACAATTTTCGCTAAGCAGCGTCTTGCTACCTCCTGCCGTTTACCCCATGTGCTGGATAACTGGGCACTGATGGGATTCGGCTGATGTGCACTCACACATAGTGGTGGTGGGCTTGAGAGTTTTAGTGTGCTGTGAATTTTTCAATGGCCTTTTTCCAGTTTCTGAAGCCTGCACTGATGAATGCAGCGTCAGCTCTTTGTCCAAAAGAGAACTTGTGAGAGTAGCCTTTGCTTCAGTAAAAACACAAGACCCCTTTAAATGATGGGCAGTAATGTAACCATGGACACTCCCGAAACCATTTGTCTTGGAATATAAGTGTTCTACGAGTAAGAGTTTGTGGTTCGATAAATTGTGGATGTGGTTGATTCAGTTTGGTACAGTCACTAAGGTCTGATTTCTCTACTGTGCCTCTGTCCCCTACCCCTGTGCTGGTGCTGCTGCTAGTAGAACATTTCTGATCTTGACCTGCTGTATCCCTGTCCCCTGGGCTGTCAAATGAAGTCTCCAGCTCTCTGGTTGGCCCTTCCACCACTGTCCCTGACTGTGAACTGTCTGCCTCCTAGAATAGAAATAATATATCTTTCAAACTCACAACTACCCAATACACATATACAATGCCTTTTTTTTTTTTTTTTTTTGTTACTTATTTGTACCCGTAGGTAGACTTGGTTTGCAGTCTGGTGACAAGCCACCGGCTGCTGGTCGCTGCGTGCGCGAGTGCCCTAAACCTACATGTTTTTGGTGTGCGGGAGGAAACCGGAGAAATCCCGGAGTAAACCCACGCAACACGGGGAGAACATGCAAACTCCACACAGCTCACTGTTGGTCGGGGGCTGGGATCGAACCCACGATCCCCGTGGTCCCCCGGCCAAGGGTAAAACTGTGCTGCCACAGTGCTAAACCACTGCGCCACCGTGCAGCCCCATGCCTTGTCAGTTCATTCAAAATTATCATGTGACATTTAGATTGGACACAGGTGGACTTTATTTTACTATTCTTGTGATTTCTGAAGGTAACTGGTTGCACCAGAACGTTTAAGGGCTTCATAGCAAAGGGGTGAATACTGTACATATGCGCATGCCAATGTATGTTTTTAATTTTTATTTGTTTTTTTTGGGGGGGGGGGTTGGTATTTTCATATTTCTCTCATTTCACAAATGTAGACAATTTTTTTGCAAATTATTATATAAAATCCAGAATAAATACATATAAATTACAGGTTGTAATGTAACAAAATAGGTAAAAAGCATAAGGGGGAAGACTTTTGCAAGGCACTGTAATTTTTTTTTTTCCAGTAGTCTTAATAAGAGAGTTCTCCTTATTTCATCACACTAAACAAAAGCTAAACAGACTTACCTGAGACTCTATATCACTGGTTGACTGACTGTGTCTCTCTGTGCCCAGCTCTCTGCCCTGACTTTGCTGTCCCTAATGAAACAATTATTAAACATTTCCATAAACTCCTCAGTCCTTTATATGGACATTTTTCAACAAACTGCCTTAATATTATTCTTTCTACTTACTTGTCATTTCGGTGCATTGAAAAATGACCGGATGTCTCTTACTTTTCTTTTCTCTGCCATAACTGGACAAGCACAAGCACACAGGTTATTTTCAGATTTAGGAGAGATGCAACACCTAACTACAGATAATGTGCATAATTAGCCTAGATTTATTTTTCCTTAAGTAAAAGAAAAATAGTTTTGGCATGAATGTGTAGGCTACAAGTCCAGAACACTATGAACTAAATATCCAGTATAAAACACATGATTTCAGATTCAGATTTCTGGTCCGGTCTAAACTTCATAACACAGCGTATCCGTGTCATGATGCATCATTACCTTACATCCCTACTAATTAGCTTAACATGCTATATGCTGAGTTTATGTAAAACATGCCAGCAGACTTTGGACAAATGAGATGAAATATCGCTTTTCATGTTCTGTATGTAACTGTTGAAAACATGGACTGATAAATAACTTATTAACCATTCACTCATTAAGCTTTCAATGCACTAACTTACCCCAAACCACTCTCTGCCTCCTGTCGGAGTGAGTGTAAGGAGCCGCAGCAGCCCCTCCCGCAGGGGGAGAAACAAATTGGACTAAACCACTGTGAGGATGGGGAAGGGGGAGGGGGTTCTAATATTTCAATAGTTATAAATGTCAAACAATGTGTCTTTAAGATTACACCACTTGTATTGTGCCTTCAATAAACATTACGATGCTTGTAGGGACACAGTTTGGGGGGTTTTCTCACACCCAGAAGCCAGGTGGAAGGGGAGAATAATGGACAGTAGGAGGAGGTGTCACCGGGGGGTATCAAATGGGACAGCAAAGACTATGCACCCCCCAGGGAGAGGAGTAAATGCCAGAAAGAGGACATGTGTCCGAGCAGAGCCCACGTATACTATGTTAATGTGACACATTTCTCTTTGTTCACACAGCAATGTATGATGGTCGGAAGCTCTGGGTCTCTATGTATGGAAGTAAAGACATAAAAGAGGAATGTACAGAGACCCAGATAGTGCAGTAGCTCAGCAGAGCTCAGAAGCATGTTTGCTGTATATTGTTAGAGAAAGAATAAAGCCTTGTGTCATCCGGCTCGTTTGCCTCGCCTGTCCCTTTCTCCACACTGGTGACCCCTGATGTGCCATGGCGTGCCTTATCCCTTTCTCCACACTGGTGATCCTGACGTGCTATGGAGAGCGAGCCACACTGGGACCCAAGACATGCCATGGAGAGCGAGCTGAGCACCGCCCCGGAGACTACCTGGAGCACCAGGGCCGCATGAGGTGTTTCAGCCAAACAACCTAACTTTTGCCTTCACGACCTGGCAACGTAGTCTTCACACATGGAAGCCCAGTTCGCACTCCATGAGACAACTATGGATGACACAAAATGCTACTACGTGGTCGCGGCGCCGGACATGTGCGCCACGCAACAGGCAACAAGCCTGCTCCAGGAACCGCCGGCCCACCTACATCCTCTCCAGCTTAGGGCTGCACTCCGCACCTAAGGAGGATTTGGCCGCTTTCACAGCAGAACTTGTTTTTCTCAGCCACTGTGAATCCCCGGAGAGTTTTTACCGGAAAATCCTGCAACCGAGGCTGATCCACCCACACAATTTTTGCGCAGCTCGGAGGCTTTTAACATACTGGGCCAGCCCACCATTGCTTTCCCTACACCTTCGTCCCAAAAAAGCCTGCAGAATGCTGGTTTTGTTTCCATCAGGCACGATGCACACCGGACCCCGCTGTGCCCACCGTACAAAAGACCGTTCAACGTGCTGGAACCTGGGGCAAAGCATAAGGTGTTTTCCCCCCCTCCCCCTTTCCCTCCACAGACTGACATGCCCTCAGATACACTTCACCACAGGACAGCAGGCTGTGTGGGGGCACAGTTTGGGGGTTTTCTCACACCCAGAAGCTAGGGGGAAGGGGAGAATAATGGACAGTAGGAGGAGGTGTCACTGGGGGGTATCAAACGGGACAGCAAAGACTATGCGCCCCCCCAGGGAAAGGAGTAAATGCTGGAGAGAAGAAGTGTGTTCGAGCAGAGCCCGCATATATTATGTTAATGTGCCACATTTCTCTTTGTTCACACAACAATGTATGATGGTCAGAAGCTCTGGGTCTCTATGTATGGAAATAAAGATATAAAAGAGGAATGTACAGAGACCCAGGTAGCGCAGCAGCTCAGTAGAGCTCAGCAGTGTTTGCTGTATATTGTTGGAGAAAAAAAAATAAAGTCTTGTGTCGTCCAGCTCATTTGCCTCGCCTATCCCTTTCTCCACATGCTATTCAAATAAAAAATGTTTGTTTACAGTGTGATGTTTGGGAGGTACAACTTTATGGGAGGGGGGGACATGACCCCTGCATCCCCCCCCTGGATTTACGCCCCTGTGTGCTGACTTCCATTTAACATGAGTTTGAATGCAATTGGTTAATTCTAAACACAGCCACATCCCAAGTTATAACAGGGTGTGCATATTTATGCAAACAGGTTATTGTAAGTTTTTTTATTTTTCCTCTTAAAAGATTTCAGTTTGTTTTTCTATTGGGTCGTACAGGCTATTGGTCACATTAATGGTGGAAAAAGTTTTGAAATGATTTGTCTTGGTCTCATTTTTTTTACATCACAAAAAACTCATTTGAACAGGGGTGTGTAGACTTTTTATATCCACTGTACAGAAATATCATATAGTTACTGTAAAATGCTAAGATACATAATTCAGTAAAAACAGTACAAACGTTGAATCACATCCAGTGTCTCTCAATTTATTCTCCTCACACAGTAATATGAAACTTTATAGGTTTGAAATTGTTCTGCAACACAGAAAAGTGTTGTCTTGTTCAATGACTGTACAGTGACTTCAGTTCAGTTTCAAGCTTTGTTTTATTTGCAGTCTGGCCAAATTTTCATTTAAGTTCACTGGGAAATGGAGCAAACTTGCTGAAGAGTGTGCAGTCCACAAGTTGTAGACTGTAATACGGTGGTCACTTCTACAAGATTTTTCTTGCATCTGTGCAACCACAGCGTCACATGCCTCCTTCATGACACCAGCTGTTCGGGTTTTTCTCCTTTTAGTCCCGGAGTTCTCCGTCTCCTGAGCAACTGTGTCTGGTGGTCCAAGTAGTGCCCATAGTAGGTTGAAAGAGCAGCTCTTGTCTTTTCCTCTTACCATTTCAGATATTTTTATTGAGAGGCAAATGAGTCCCACGGCCATCACAGTTGTATAGATATACCTCAAGTTTTACAAAATACACCTTAGACATATTTAAACATAGCACACACACACACACACACACATATATATATATATATATATACACAGTGGGGGGAAAAAGTATTTAGTCAGCCACCAACTGTGCAAGTTCTCCCACTTAAAAGATGAGAGAGGTCTCCAATTTTCATCATAGGTATACCTCAACTATGAGAGACAAAATGTGGGAAAAAAAATCCAGAAAATCACATTGAAGGATTTTTAATGAATTAATTGGTAAATTCCTCGGTAAAATAAGTATTTGGTCACCTACAAACAAGCAAGATTTCTGGCTCTCACAGACCTGTAACAACTTCTTTAAGAGGCTCCTCTGTCCTCCACTCGTTACCTGTATTAATGGCACCTGTTTGAACTCGTTATCAGTATAAAAGACACCTGTCCACAACCTCAAACAGTCAGACTCCAAACTCCACTATGGCCAAGACCAAAGAGCTGTTAAAGGACACCAGAAACAAAATTGTAGACCTGCACCAGGCTGGGACGACTGAATCTGCAATAGGTAAGCAGCTTGGTGTGAAGAAATCAACTGTGGGAGCAATTATTAGAAAATGGAAGACATACAAGACCACTGATAATCTCCCTCGATCTGGGGCTCCACGCAAGATCTCACCCCATGGGGTCAAAATGATCACAAGAACGGTGAGCAAAAATCCCAGAACCACAACGGGGGACCTAGTGAATGACCTGCAGAGAGCTGGGACCAAAGTAACAAAGGCTACCATCAGTAACACACTACGCCGCCAGGGACTCAAATCCTGCAGTGCCAGACGTGTCACCCTGCTTAAGCCAGTACATGTCCAGGCCAGTCTGAAGTTTGCTAGAGAGCATTTGGATGATCCAGAAGAGGATTGGGAGAATGTCATATGGTCAGATGAAACCAAAATAGAACTTTATTGTAAAAACTCAACTTGTTGTGTCTGGAGGAGAAAGAACACCATACCTACTGTGAAGCATGGAGGTGGAAACATCATGCTTTGGGGCTGTTTTTCTGCAAAGGGACCAGGACGACTGACCCGTGTAAAGGAAAGAATGAATGGGGCCATGTATCGTGAAATTTTGAGTGAAAACCTCCTTCCATCAGCAAGGGCATTGAAGATGAAATGTGGCTGGGTCTTTCAGCATGACAATGATCCCAAACACACCGCCCGGGAAACGAAGGAGTGGCTTCGTAAGAAGCATTTCAAGGTCCTGGAGTGGCCTAGCCAGTCTCCAGATCTCAACCCCATAGAAAATCTTTGGAGGGAGTTGAAAGTCCGTGTTGCCCAGCGACAGCCCCAAAACATCACTGCTCTAGAGGAGATTTGCATGGAGGAATGGGCCAAAATACCAGCAACAGTGTGTGAAAACCTTGTGAAGACTTACAGAAAACATTTGACCTCTGTCATTGCCAAAAAAGGGTATATAACAAAGTATTGAGATGAACTTTTGTTATTGACCAAATACTTATTTTACCGAGGAATTTACCAGTTAATTCATTAAAAATCCTTCAATGTGATTTTCTGGATTTTTTTTTCCACATTTTGTCTCTCATAGTTGAGGTATACCTATGATGAATCTCATCTTTTAAGTGGGAGAACTTGCACAATTGGTGGCTGACTAAATACTTTTTTACCCCACTGTGTGTGTGTATATATATATATATATATATATATATATATATATATATATATATATATACAGTATATATATATATATATATATACATGTGTGTGTGTGTGTGTGTGTGTGTGTGTGTGTGTGTGTGTATATACTGGCAGGCTAGTCCAGCTTACTCAGATTGATCTGAGTAAGCTGGACTAGCCCGCCACAATTTCGATATCCAGCTTATTTTTTCCCATTAAAATCTGATGTGTTTTCAAAGTGTTCCCTTTACTTTTTTGAGCAGTATACGTATATCATTGACTTTAGGAGGAAAACTCCCAGGCACAAAGTCACTGTACTAAAAGGCCAGACCACTGAATGTGTACAATCCTACAAATATCTTGGGACGATTATCGATAGGGACGGTTTGCCGCTGAGTGTGAAGCGGCTGGGATGAGAATCAGCACCTCCAAGTCCGAGTCCATGGTCCTCAGTCGGAAAAAGGTGGATTGTCCTCTCTAGGTTGCGGACAGGCTCCTGCCCCAAGTGGAGGAGTTTAAGTATCTTGGGGTCTTGTTCACGAGTGAGGGGAAAATGGAGCGAGAGATCGACAGACGGATTGGAGCAGCATCTGCAGTGATGCGGACGTTGTACCGGTCTGTTGTGGTGAAGAGGGAGCTTAGTTCTAAGACAAAGCTGTTGATTTACCAGTCAATCTACGTTCCTACTCTCACCTATGGTCACGAGCTTTGGGTAATGACCGAAAGAACGAGATCGCGGATACAAGCGGCTGAAATGAGCTTTCTCCGTAGGATTGCTGGACTCACCCTCAGAGATAGGGTGAGGAGCTCAGTCATCCGGGAGAGGCTCAGAGTAGAACCGCTGCTCCTCCACATTGAAAGGAGTCAGTTGAGGTGGTATGGGCATCTGATTAGGATGCCTCCTGGACGCCTCCCACTTGAGGTGTTTCAGGTACGTCCCACTGGGAGGAGACCCCGAGGCAGACCCAGGACTCGGTGGAGAGACTATGTCTCCCAGCTGGTCTGGGAACGCCTTGGTATCCCCTCTGAAGAGCTGGAGCAGGTGGCTGGGGAGAGGGAAGTCTGGGCTTCTCTGCTTGAACTGCTGCCTCCGTGACCCGGACCTCCGGAAAAGCGGTAGAAGATGGATGGATTATCGATAGTAATTTAAACTTTGAAGTGAACTGTGAAAGGGTGTGCAAAAAGGGTCAGCAACATTTGCATTGTTTAAGGAAACTTGCACGCTTCCAAATTGAGCAAACCATAATGACAATGTTTTATCGGGCTTTTATTGAATCTGTTTTATCCTTTTCTTTAGTGTCATGGTTTGGTCAGATAAAACTGAAACAGAGGAAATCCTTGGATCAGGTAGTTAGATGGTCCAGTCGTTTGCTTGGTGAGTCAAAGCTGAGCCTGACATCCCTGCACACCAGACAGGTACAGATGATTGCTACCTCCATTTTAAATGATGACTCCCACCCTTTGCTCTGCCACTTTCAGCTTCTTCCCTCCAGACGGAGGTTTGCTGTCCCAAAAAGTAAAACCCAGCGCTACAAAAACAGCTTTGTCCCTGCTGCTGTTAAAGAGCTGAACAAGATGTAACAATATATTGCACATAATTTAGTTACCTATTTATTAATTTTATTTTATATTTACTTATTTTTGTAAGCTTTTTATTTGGGTTCTAAATCTTTTATTGGGTTTTAGACTTTTGAGTTTTAACCTCTTTGACTAGTCTTTAACTTTTTAATATGACCCTTCTCTCTTATCTCTGGAAAAATTTTATTGAGCTTCACCTTTGAGTAGTGCAGCCTATGTATGATTTTGAACTGTATTAGACAGTGTCTAGCATTAATGGAACATGTGTTTACATATTTCAAACTTTCATTCCAGATATCTTCTGCTATCTCCACTCCCAACTCCCCTTCCCAGTCTTTCTTAATACAATTCAAATTTACTTGCCCTCGTCCCTGTAATATGTCATATATAAATGATACAGCATGCTTTTCTGATAGGCAGTCTCTCAAACATTGATCTAACTTATCAGGTGGTGCTGTTTCAAAGTTAATAAGATGAGTTTTCACAAGTGTCTAATCTGCAGGTATCTAAAGAAAGCTGTCTTCAGCAATCCATGTCTCTCCGGTAGCTGCTGAAATGACGCAAACACTCCCCCAATATATAGATCCCCAACATTGTACAGTCCTAACTCTTTCCATTGTTCAAAGGCTCCATCCATGGTTGAAGGCTTAAAAGATGGATTAGCAGAAATCGGTAGTGTAAAAGATCGAGATCTGAGCTTAAACTGTTTTGCTACTTGTCTCCAGATTTGAATGGTACTATTGATAACAGGGTTCTAGTTGTAGTATATTTTCGTAGGACGAATGGGAGACATTATAATAGCACCCAGAGAGTATGGTAAGCAGTCCTTCCTTTCCATATCCAGCCAGTTGGGGAGCACAATAGTGTCATCCAACTAGTAGGAAACGCATCAGATATTTGCGGCTAAATAATAGCCCATGAAATCCAGTAGGGCTAGCCCACCGTTTGTTTTATGTTTACACAGATGTCCTTTCCTGACCCTGTGAGCTTTATAATTCCAAATAAATGGGAGTATTATTGAGTCCAATTTTGTGAAAAAAGTTTTAGTAAGACATATTGGTACACATTGAAAGAGGTATAACAGTTGGTGGAGACAAATCATCTTAACTGCATTAACTCTACCAATTGAAGAAATTGGAAGTGATCTCCAAAATTCAAATTTAGTTTTTTAACTTATCCAACATTCCTGCAAAATTTGCTTGATATAATGAATTATACCTCCTTGTAATCTCCACTCCCAGGTATGTAAATTTTTCCAGTGTCATTTTGAATGGACTCTGTTTTAAGTATGTCCAAATCACTACATCGAATTGGCATCAGTTCACTTTCGCTCCAATTTATCTTATACCCTGAAAATGAGCTAAATAGTTCAATTGTCTGCAAGAGGGCAGGGAGAGAGACCAGTGCCTTTGTTATAAACAACAAAATATCATCAGCATAAAGCGAAATTTTATTCGAAGTACATTCAGTGTTATAGCCATGAATCTGTGTGTGTGACCATACTGTTTCTGCAAGAGGTTCCAATGCCAGCGCAAACAGTAAAGGGTTAAGTGGGCAGCCCTGCCTCGTGCCTCTGTACAGATTAAATGGTTCTGAGATGGTCTGGTTTGTGAGGATTCTAGCATTAAGGTTACTGTATAATAACTTCACCCATGAGATGAATCCAGTTCCAAATTTAAATTTTTCTAGTACCGTGTATAGATAAGACCATTCCACACAGTCAAAAGCTTTTTTTCTGTGTCAAGACTCAGTACGGATGTCTAGGGGAATATATAATGTTAAAAAGACGTCTGAGGTTAAAATATGCATGTCTAGTCAGGATAAACCCTGTTTGATCAGGATGTATCAGTTTTGTCATGCAGGGATCAAGTCTTCTAGCTAGAAGTTTGGTCAAGATTTTCTGATCCGAGTTTAATAATGACACCGGTCTGTATGAACCCATCTGCTCCAGATCTTTCCCTTTTTTTGGTGTAAGAATGATAGTGGCCTCGTTTAGAGGTGGTGGTAGTCTGCCCACTTGGAGAGCTTCTTTATACATCTTTTGCAAGTATGGTGTTACTATGTCAAACTTTTTATAAAACTTATTGCATATTCCATCTGGCCCTGGGCTCTTACCATTTCTTAAAGAGCCAATCGTTTTCTTTATCTCATCACATGTAATTTCTGCCTCTAAGGATTTTTGGTCTCTCTGATCAAGTGTGGGCAAATTACATGAGTGTAAAAACTGCTTCATAGTCTCCGGTGGGGCTTGGACTTGAGATGTATATAATTTTTCATAGAATTACTAACTAACTAACTAACCTGCACTTATATAGCGCTTTTCTAGTCACAAAGACCACTCAAAGCGCTTTCATTAATACTAACCCTCTATTCTAAGGGCCTATAGGAAACAGATATCTAGGGACAATTTAGAATTGTCAAAATGTCTCATTAATAGTTTTGTGTGAGGTGACTGAAGCACAAGAATCGGATCTCACTGTGTGGATGGTCCTATCATTTTCTCTTTTTTGCAGCTGTTGTGCCAATAATTTGTGTGGTTTATCCCCAAACTCGAAATAAGTCTGTTTTGTAAATATGAAAGCTCTTGAGATTTTTTCTGAGAGTATTTGGTTTAATTTATATTTGAAAGCTGAAACTTTATTATGCGTCTCAATGGATGGGTGAGCTGCATTTTAAGTATCTAATTTTCTTATTTGCTCTTCCAGCTCCAATCGCTCTAAGTTGTTGCGCTTCTTTTGTGAGGATTGAAAGGAGATGACACACCCTCTCAAGTATGCTTTAAAGGTCTCCCATAGTAAAATAGGTGAAACATTGTCTTTATCATTTGTCTCAAAAAATAAAGTAATCTGAGTTTGTAAGTAATCACAGAACTGTTTCTTAGTGAGAAGTTGGGGCTTAAACCTCCAGGATCTACTGTACGTGCTCCCACCACTTCAAGCAGCCTAAGTGAGAACGACACAGGACAATGGTCTGAAATAATAATATCATGATATTTAGCATCATGAGCACCAGGTAAAAGTTTGCCATCCAATAGAAAGTAGTTTATTCTGGAATATACATTATGGACTCAAGAGTGGAATGAATACTCCCTGCCTATGGCATTCAATATTCTCCAAACATCAAATAAATTTGTGCTGGTAATATATGATTACAGAAAGTTGGAGACATTAGAAGGAGTTATTCTCTGAGTAGATGATCTATCTAAATAGCTGTCCAGAATAACATTAAAGTCGCCTTCGATTATCAAATTAGTGGTAGAAATATTCGGTATCAGGCTCAATGTTTTCCTAAAAAATTCTGTATCATCCTAATTTGGGCCAAAAATATTCAATAACGTAACCGGCGTGGACTGTATTTCACCTGTAACTAGAATATACCTCCCCTCTTTGTCTGTGATAGTTGACTGGTGGCGGAATGGGACACCTCTCCGAATTATAATTGCAACGTCCCTGGCTTTTGCTGAAAACCTAGAGTGATATACCTGACTAATCCACTTAGCCCTGATTTTACCATGTGCCTCATTTTTTAAGTGGGTCTCTTGCAAAAACATCACATCTGCCTTTAGTCCCCTGAGATGAGATAAAACTTTACCTCGTTTCACTGGTTTATTCAATCCATTCACATTCCATGAGCAAAAAGTTATGCTTCCACCTACTCCTGCATCCCCTCCTAGGTTACTTGTCACCATACTCATATAAGTGAATCATTCCACTGCTCTCTCTCTTTAAGCTCTGACATCAAACAGAATAAAGTAGGTTGCACTCCACCCTATCCCACCCTTAACCCCCACTTAACCCAAGAAAACCCCACAGAAGAATAAAAATCTTCAGAACTCTTAACCTCTTCCCCTGGTGATCCCCTCACCAGAGATCATACCCTCCTTCTGAAAAAGTCCAGGCTCTCCTCCCTTCACCTATTAACCAGCTCTCAATACTTATACTATCCCTAAGATGTAACTCCACTGTAAACAATTAGCCAAAACCAAAATCCCAATAGGTTAACATAGTTAATTCTTTAAGGGAACACATAATCCTTAAGTGCCGAATAGCTAAAAAAAAAAAAAAAAAAAAAAAAAAACACTGAAAAGAAAAAAGAATGTATAAAATAAATCGTTAAATTTGACTCAAATTGGCCTCACCATTAATTTTGCATGAAACACAGTGTCTACACAGGTGCTAGAACGTAATAGAGGCAGAAATGTCTGTAAACTTGAAATCAAGCCTATTTAACACACCCCTCCCCAAGCACTTTCTTTATATGATAGTATGGGGAGAACACGGCATGTACTTAAATTGTCACACAGTCACCTGTACAAGGACTGGTCAGAGACCTCATCCTTGGTCTCCCTCTAGAGATCAGACATCAAAATCCTCTGAGATAAAAAAAAAAAAAAAAAAAATCACTTTTCTAAGTCTTTATCTGGTTGTCCAAAGTGGCGTTCTGCATACTGACGAGCCTCTTCTGGATCTGTAAAAAACGCCTCTGATCCGTTGTGCGACACACGTAGCTCCCGGAACCTGAAGTGGTCCTCCCATATTGACACTGTCCGGAAAAAGGCCCAGCAGAGGTTGTTTTTTCTGCGTCAGCTCAAGAAGTTTGATTTGCCTCAGGAGCTGCTGGTTGTCTTCTACACCGCCATCATCCAATCTGTCCTCTGCTTTTCCATCACTGTCTGGTTTGGATCTGCCACTAAACAGGACAAGACCAGACTGCAGCGGATCATTAAGTCTGCGGAGAGGATCATTGGTACCGTCCTACCCTCCATTGAGAACTTATATCGGTCCATAACCAGGAAACGGGCGGGAAACATCTCTGCTGACCCATCACACCCCGGCCACAAACTGTTTGAACTTCTATCTTCTGGTCGTCGTTACAGATCACTGAAGGTCAAAACCACCCGTCACAGGAACAGTTTCTTTCCTCAAGCCATCACTCTGATGAACTCCTAACATTCACCTAGTCCTACCTGTTGCTGTACTCATGACTTTTCATCCATTATTACATTGCACATAACTCTCACACTGCTTTTTACTTCATTCACATTATATCACTGAATCTGAGTCCACATTGAAATACTGTGTGATTGTATATTTTTTCATATATTTCTGCAAAGTGTGGTTAGTCCGAGTAAATAACTGCATATATTCCTGTATATATTTGCATCCTTTTATAGAAACGTGGACAGACTGTAATTTACTGTACATACTGTGGTTGTCATTGAATCCTTATTTAAATCCTTCACCTGAACAACGAGAGCAAGTTTTTAGCCAAAGTCAAATTCCTTGTATGTGTTGTGCATACTTGGCCAATAAAGCTGATTCTGATTCTGATTCTGATTCTGATTGGTTGGTTACAGAAGCCCGAACTGGACTCCCGGCTTCTCACGCAGAATCCTCCTGGCTGGAGTGAATGCTGCTCAGCGTTTAACCACTTCAGTCGGAAGGTCTCTGAAGATTTGGATCCTTTTATCCGAGAAACGTTAAATCCTTCATGGACATGGCTCTCTTCATCACGTCTTCATATGTGTGGCAGTAATGTGTTCTTACGATCAGGTGTCGTGGTGGCTCATTATCCCCGGGTCGTCTCCGTAGGGCTCTGTGAGCTCTGTCTATTATTGGCATCTCCCCCAAGTTCAGTACTTCTTTTAATACCCGAGCTGCAAAATCTCTCACTGGTTGCCCGTTTTCTTTACCCTCCTTAATTCCAGCCACTCTTAAATTCTGTCGTTTTGACCGTCCCTCCAGGTCTAGGCATTTTTCTGAAAGGACTTCCATTTGTCCAGACAGCTTTTTAACTTTGGTTTCCAACTCTTGAAGCACATCCGAGGAGTTGCTAGCGGCCACGGCTAGTTCCTTTAGCGTTTGGTTTTGCACGTCGAGCTGAACTTTTACCATAGATATCGTTGTTTCGTTTTCAGCTTTCAGCGCTGCCATCAACCCTCTCAATGTGCTGTTGCTTCTGATATCTTGTCCTCAATTGTGTTACAGATGTCCGACAACGTTGGCTAATTCCGAGTGAAGCGATGCTATAGCACTCAGCACCTTGTTGTTATTTGCCTCCTTAGCTCCCTCCATTCCGGCGTTTCCTTCTGTAGCTGAGCCTGGGGCTGTAGTTGAGCCTGGCTGAGCTTCGTCTCCAGTGTCTTTTGAGCTGCACTTTTTCAGCATTTTCCTCATTTTTAGGTTCCCCAATGTTTTAAATTGTCTTTCCATCAAAATATCTTATCTCAGTAATTCGTATGGCTTTGCCAAAATGAAATTTTATCTTAAAATCTACAGGAGCTACCGGTGAGTGCATCCTATCTGCTCATGGCGCGACAGCCCCCACCCCCACCCCCACCCCCCGTCTTTTCCTCTTGTTGGTGGGGTCCAAAATGTTTAATTTGTAAATTCTGCTCTAATGACAAGGTGCTGAATCTAACTTTAATAAATTGTCCACTTGATTAGTGTTATTTGCAAGATATTTGGGGCATATTAAAGATTTTATCAGACAGGTACAAGGAAAACTGACAGGAAATAGGCTGGGGAGCTAAAAAAAAAAAAGGACCTTTTAATGCTTAATGATGTTTATGATATTAATTTTAAGAATGGTTTAGTTTAGAAAAAATCAAACAAAGAAGAACACCTCTTATATTAAGTGTCCAGAGGATCACCTGTTTTCATTTAAATCTACAGTATGTATGTCATGTCTCAGACTAGAAAGTTGCCCAAATGCAGGACAAACACACAGCGGCAGGAACTGAGGCAATGAAAGTATTTTTATTGAACAGGTAAGTGAATAATCTGTTGGACCCACACTGCAGGGTTTCTATCCTGCGGGGGAAGGAGAAGGAAAGAGTGAGTTACTGAGGTTCAAATGGAGGTGAGTGTATTTGGGAAATTTGTAGGTGAGAATGCTTACTTGGCTTAGATGAGCATTTTGTAGGTGAGGGTTTCTGTAACCAACAGATGGGCCGTGGGCCAGAGAGGACCAAAAATGAGAGGTAGGTATCCAGTACAGACAGAGACTCCAGATCCAGACGGGGGTCTTTTCTAGGTGAGACATCGGGAGAGTCAGATCCGGGGGCAAGGACGAGGTCATGGAATTTGTGATGATGGATTTGAGCTTACGTGAGTCCGTTGTTTCTTTCCAGGGGGAGACAGGGTGTCCAGGTAGGAAATCCAAAGTGCAGAAGAGTGAGGCTGTTGCTGGGTGACCGTCCACAAACCAAGGAGGCATAATCAGCAGGATGGCGGACAGGTACAGTAGGTTTTCAGTGGAGCGAAGGAGAAAAACAAAAGGTAAACATGATTCACAGAACTTAAACAAAAGCATTTTAGTTCAGTGACCAGAAGGCTAGGGTTACCACATGAGAGTCCCACTGTGGGCTGCTGTCAGACTGGACAGCAGGTGTGGGTAATCAACCCCCTGCAGACAATCACCCTCCTTGGCCCTAATCAGAGAGGTTTTGCAACAACAAAGAGCCATTTGTACTAGATGGTGCACGCTCACCAAATCCACTACAATGTACAGTAGACCAGAGATGAATACATTCTAGTTGCATCACATGTTGAGAGATGCATCTAGTTGCTGTCACCAGGCTCTCCCCACACATGAATTATAGATGAGGGAGGGGAAAGGATCCTCCTGTCATCCTGCAGAGCAGGCACAAGAGCCATTCCATCTTTTGCCAACTCTGGCCAAAGATGGAATCAGTAAGTGTTAAAACACTGCTGATTTTGTCTCATTTTGATACCCACCAATTTTATAAGTGGCAGGCTGTCCATATATAGCAACCAAACAGAGCCAGCATGTTTGCACTTATAATCCTGGGTTGCAATCACCTATTGCATAGATTTAAATGGGCGTTGTGGTCAGATTACATATGTCTTCACAGCAAATATCACAGAACACCAGTGAAGAAAGATGGCTAATTTATTCAGCATCCAGCTAGTCTGTCTAATTTAGTTTGAGTGTGTGGAGTTTGTATGTAACAGCTCCAGACAAATACAACCGCAATTCGAGTGGCGTTGGGTCATTGTGTAAAACACACATAAAAACATACAATGATTTAAAAATCCTTTTCAACCTATATTCAACTGACAACACTACAAAGACAAGATATGTAATGGTCAAACTGATAAACTTTGGGGGGGGGGTTGTTTGTTTGTTTTTGTTTTGTTTGCAAATATTCACTTATTTTGAATATGATGCCTGAAACACTTTCCAAAAAAAAGCTGAGACAGGGCAAGAAAAGACTGCGAAAGTTGAAGAATCCCCAAAACACACCTTTTTGGAAGATTCCACAAGTGAACAAGTTAACTGGAAACAGGTGAGTGTCATAATGGAGTACAAAAGGAGCATCCCCAAGAGGCTTAGTCATTCACATGCAAGGATGGGGTCAGGTTCACCACTTAAACAACTGTATGGGCAAATAGTTCAACAGTTTATGATCGTTTCTCAACATGCAGCTGCAAGGACTTTAAGGGTTTCATCATCTACTACAACAACACCATCAAAAGACAGAGAATTCAAAATACACAATGTCCTGACTTCAGTGGACCAAGAGCTGACATGGATCCCCAAATCAGGTGCCAAGTCCTGTCATGTAGAAATCAAGGTCCCAGAGTCTAGAGGAGGCATGGAGAAGCACAGAATCCAACTTGCTTGAGGTACAGTGTTAAGTTTCCACAGTCACTGACGATTTGAGGTATTGGTCCACTGTGTGTTATCAAGTCCAAAGTCAGCACAATTGTCTACCAGGAAATTTTCAGAGCACTTCATGCTTCCCTCTGCTGACAAGCTTTATGGAGATGCTGATTTCATTTTCCAGCAGGACTTAACATCTGCCCACACTGCCAAAAGTACCAAAACCTGGATTAATTACCAAGATGTCCCTGTGCTTTATTGGCCTGACTTAAACACCACTGAGAATTTATGGGATATTGTGAAAAGGAAGGTGAGAGACACCAGACCCAATAATGCAGATGAGTTGAAGGCTGCTATCAAAGCAACCCGGGCTTCCATAACCCCTCAGCAGTACCACAGGTTGATGCAGTAATTCATGCAAAAGGAGCCCTGACCAAGTACTGAGGGTGTACATGGACATACTTTTCAGTCAACCAACATTTCTATTAAAAATCCATTTTTTAAAATATTTTTATGTAGTATTCTAGTTTTTAAACAAGCTGAATTTAAGGTTGTCATTAGCTGTAAACCATAATCATCAAATTAGGGCGCTCGCGCACGCAGCGACCAGCAGCCGGTGGCTTGTCACCAGACTGCAAACCAAGGCTACCTACGGGTACAAATAAGTAACAAAAAAAAAAAAAAAAAAAATTAAAAGAAGTAAACATTTGAAACATATCACTCTCTGTTCAATGAATCTATATAATATGGGTGTTTCATTTTTTGAATTGAACTACTGAAATTAACTTTTTGGTGATATTCTAATTTATTGAGAATAGGGCTGGGCGATATACCTAATATATTCATTGTTTCAGTACATTTGGCTGCCTGCGATACATAAAGGTTGTATTGTGCATATTTGAGTATTTGTCACCTTATTAATATGAGCTGGCACTGCTGAAGTCTGATGAACATTTTGCGTCTGAACTCTGCAAGTGTAAAATCATGCTCACTTAGCAAACAAATTTTCAAAATAAGAGCTCCTATCTGGTCTTGCAACCCTTCAAAATAAGAGCAAGTGGCTCGCCAAATAAAGAACTGATGGAATGTAGAGACATTAAAAAAAAGCAACAAATTATACTTCTGTCACTTATAAGACCACCAAGTATTAACTATGTGTGGTAAACTGAAACATTTCAACCCATGTGGATAAACTTGATTACTGACAATGTGAGTTCTGTTAAACAAAGGAAAAAGACACTTTGCTCAGTTGCATATTGTTGTCATGAATTTTCTGACATAAGTTTTCATTTTATCTTATTATCCAGTTTTTTGTTAAGTGAAATGAAAAATGTGTGTGTGTGTGTGTGTGTGTGTGTGTGTGTGTGTGTGTGTGTGTGTGTGTGTGTAAAACCAAATTTTAAAGGACATTCAGTACACAAAATACATACTGAGATATGTATTGTGACGGGACAATATAGAGAAATTATATCGCAATACATACTAAATGAGAAGCGCCTGTATATAATATACAGACATGGACAAATTTGTTGGTAGCCTTCTATAAAAAGAAAATCCCCCAATGGTTACTGAAATAACTTGAAAGTGACAAAAGTAATGCAGTTCTGAAAATTAACCCATGAAAATCAGATATTGCTTTGAATTTTGGTTCAACAGAATAAAAAAAAAAAAAACTAATGAAACTGGCCTGGACAAAAATGATACCCCTAGAAAAGAGACGTTGACCATGGGGACATAGGTAACCCTCTTACCAACGAATCTGTCCACGTCTGTATATTGTGTATAGTTTTGTATTTTCATGCAGTCCTTTCCATCTCAGCACTTGACCATCCTTTAATTCATGACACCCTTTTTCCTCTCCATGACATCTTGTGTTTGACAGTGGCCCAGACAAATGAAACACGTTCCACTAAGGCATGGTCTAAAGTTGGGCAACTGTATTTACAGCTTGGGCGAGGTTATGGTTGTGTTTAGACAACTATAACAATGTTGGGTAAGGTGAGGGAGAGGCTTTGGCTATGGTGACACAACAAAACCTTAGCTAGAAATTAAAACGTGACTCAGTGTGTTCTGAATGAATTAAAGGCCTATGTGCTTGCCCATTCACCACACAGCACACTTTGTGTACTTTCTGTCCCGCTATTTTTGTAGTGGACTGCCACCAGTGTTTTTCTCCTGACTCTCCAGGGAGAGGAATCACATATTCCATAATTTGGTGGGAAGGATTTTCATTTTAGCACAGTCTCAATTTTGTGAACTTTATAGAAGCACATTTTAAAGCTTAATGAAGTTGAACAAGATGGTGTGTTGGATTTCATGGCGTATGTGTGGTCACTTCTGGGTGAGCCTGAACAGTCTCATTCTCCTCTTAATGCTGTGGATGCTGTGGGAAATCCAACAATCCATTCTTACAGTTTCTTTATTTTGTTTTAATTACAGATACGCAATAAGTACAACAGAGCCCTCTGATTATATTTTCCCACTGAATTATTTTTATATGCACAGTATGGCTCATTGGCAGAATTACAGTCCTCTGCTCTATTTTAGGCTTCTTATTTTCAGGTTCTTGGTTGGAGCTCTGGTCCATGTGTAGCCTCCACAGCCAAAGTCAAAGCAGTTCAGAGTCATGGATTTTGTCATGAATGGCCCATTCACGGGGCAAACAGATGACACCAAATGCGAGCAGTGAGTTTGCATATTTAATAGAGGACACACGCACAAAAAAAAAAACAAAGGCCCCGCTCAGGACCCACACAGAACTGGACACCTAGGCCCCCCAGACCAAAGAGCAAGGCTGTTCCTGTGGTTGGCTGAAGTCCCAGGCCTGGCAGACAGCGACATGGTAGGAGTCGGGTGGTCTGCCGGAGAATAAGAGCCACCCAACCAAACGGCGCAGTCTGTCAAGTGGTTGGCCAGAAACTGGAGCGGAGCTGCGCCCGCGGTGGCTCCAGACTGGAGCGGAGCTGCACCCACAGTGGTCCCGGACTGGGACACAGCTGTGCCCGCGGTGGTCCCGGACTGGGACACAGCTGTGCCCGCTGTGGACCCGGATTGGGCCATAGCTGCACCCACGGAGGCCCAGGGCTTGGACGGAGCACCCGCGACGACCTCAATAGGGAAGCAGCACCTTTGGAGGCCCCTAGGCTGGGATGGAACACCTATGAAGACCTTTACCGGAGGGGTAGCAGGACCCACAGAGGTCCCAGACTGGGACGGCGCACCCACGATGACCTCAACAGGAGGAGCTGGACCCACCATGATCTCGGGTAGTGAGGCTGGACCCACGGAGACTTTTGGTGAAGATGGATGGGCCTCGGTGACCCTGAGGAAAAGCTCAAATGGGAGAGGCAGAGAAACAGGGTCAGGGTCATCGGTGGCTGTGGAGCCCGGCGAGGTGAACTCAGGTGCAACTGATGACTGCACCGCACCTGTCTCTCCCCATCAAAAGTAAGACAAGATCTCTCTGAAATAAAAACAAAAGAGAGCACTTGCCTGGACTAGAGCTCCACCGCTGTCCTGGACTCTGTCGATCCAGACGATGATGCCTCGGGCCCGGCCCTCTGGAGGTTCAGCTCGGAATCTGCTGTGGCAGCCCCAGCAGCAGGCATGGTGGTGGATGCAGTCCCGAGACTCCCCAAAGAAGTGACCCACGCAGATGGCTTGCCCTTCGTAGTGACAGGAGGTCGGCTTCCTGCTGGCGTTGGATCCTGCTCAGCTGAGGCCTGGGAACGCTCCATCATCTGCGCAGACATCAGCTCAGTACCAGCGCTCTTCCTCCATCCAGACTGTGACTGCAGGGCTGGGGAGGCCCTTCAGGGCCGCAGGCTCCTCCATCATCCGGTGGCTCAATCCTGGGGCCGGCAGACACTCAGGGGGAACAGGAGGAGACATGGAGAGAGCAGGTGAAGAAATAGTGTCAGCAGCAGGCGGTGAGAGCTCAGTGGGCTGCAACAACTGAGTCTCACCACCAGGAATCAGGCAAGATTGTTCAGTAGTGAGTGAAAGAGAATGGAGAAGTACTTGCCTGAATTCCCAGGGTGTGATGATGTCAGTAGCTGCTGGACCAGACGAAGATCTCCCTGGAATGGCAGAGGTCATCTGGGAGGATGCCGGAGCCCAGGGAGGCTGATACGTCAGTGCAGACTTTGACATGGGTGGCCCCCTAGCCCCATGTACCGGAGCCAGAGCCCGCATCACTGATGGCACCAGGTCCCGCAACACCGAAACCAGGGGATGCCCTTTTGTCAGCACAGGCTTCGGGACACAGGGGGCACTCTTCTCCCTAGCTGGGAGAGGCTGCAGGGACGGACCAGTGCCCTCTGGATTTGTGGACCCCTCCGTTGTCTGGTGGCTCCCTTCCAGGACTGGTGGACATGCAAGGGAAACAGGAGAAGCAGGTGAGGGAAATGCTCCAACAGCTGGCGGTAAAGACTCAAAAGAATGGAGCTGCTGCTGAGCCCCACCACCAGGAATTAGACAAGACACTTCATTGTGGGTTATGAGAGAATGAAAATGAACTTGCCTTGCTTCCCGGGGCGTGATAGTAGCAGCTGCGGTGGGACCAAACGAAACCTCTTCGGGACCAACAGGGGTTGTCTGGTGGATGGGCGAGGACACAGGCACCTGACGGGGTGAGCAAGCCTTCTGCACCCGGGGATGCTTCTTCGTCCGCACAGGTGAGGCAGAAGGGGAATTTCTCACCCACTTACAGAGTTTATGTTTGGACTCCAACACGGTGGTGAGGAGGACTGTGAGATTCGGGTAGCTACAGAGGCTGGGATATGCCTCAGCTACTCGAGCTGCATTGTCCAAATGTCCCAGAGCCTCCCAGCCTCTCAGAGACAAAACCCACAATCAGTTCTGCCGCCCCACATTCCTCCTCGCTCAGTCCAGAAACACAAAAGTCCAGGGTGGCAGACATTCCAAAAAGCCCTGGACTAATACAAAAAAATACGGGAGGGAACTTAAAGGAAAAGAAAAAAGCACACTACACTGCCGCTGGCGTCTGTATTGGCTGGGTCATTCATTCATGAATGGCCCATTCACGGGGCGCACAGATGACACCAAATGCAAGCAGTGAGTTTGCAGATTTAATAGAGGACACATGTACAAACACACACACTACAGAACAGACAAGTAAACTACGATAGCCCAGCAGAGCTGGACATACGAGGAGAAAAATAAGGAAACTACGAATTCCCAGCTAAACTGGACATACGAAGAGATAAATAAGACAACTATGAATTCCCAGCAGAGGTGGACTTACATTTACAGAAACCACGGAGACGGGAACGCCGTCTCGGGATGAGGACAAATTAATAAATGACCCAGCAATTAGCAAATGGAGGAACAAGGCTTAAATAGGCAGTGAGAGTGATTTTAGATCAAGGTCAGCTGTGAGTTACATGAGCGGGGGAAGTGCTTAGTGCTGACAGCTGACAGGTGGACCATCCATGAACAAAGTGACAACCCGGAAGTCCACACTGACAGCTGCCAACTCGAGAGAGAGACCACACTGGCAGGCTGAGGAGCATAGGAACAAAAGGTACAGGCAAACATACACATAAAAAGGCCAGAACTAAAATAAGAGCAAATAACAAACTGAAGGGTAAATATGGATAATATCAAATAACCAGAAATGCAAAATACAACAAATAAAAAAAAAAACCAAGGAGCTGAGCATGGTAGTTCCCTCCTGCTCAGCTCATGACAGCTTTCTTCTCCATTACTCCCTGTTGCTTTAATAAAACATTATTAACATTATTATACCATTCCTTACATGATGGACCTTTGTGTTATTGTCATAACCTGACTTCCATACTGCCCCCCCAGCATGTTAGATAGAACAATAGAATATCAGTCCACATGCTGTTTCGGCTTCAGTCTCCTCCCATATCTGCTGTAACTGGGGTTTACTGCCTCCATGGCGCTGCTGTGCCGGTGGGGGGCTGCTGGGAGTGTGTCCGACCGCGGGTGAGCCATGTTGGTGGGGGGGGGGGGTGTTCATTTTGTCCGTGTGGCTGCTCTGATGAATCGTTCCCCTGGGGAGTTCTCCGTGGGGGTCTTCCACGCCGAGGGGCCCTCGCCAACAGCACTTGCTCATCCGCCACTACAAAGGCGGGTTTGACTCTGTCTATGCCAATTTTCTCCCGTCTACCCCCCAAGTCTAGCACAAAATGCTTATCCCCTGTTTCCAACACTCTGAACGGTCCATCATAGGGTGGGCGCAATGGAGGGCGGTGGGCGTCGTGTCTGACGAACACGAACTCCGCGTTCTTCAAAGTTTTAGGCACGAAAACACGCAGAGAACTGTGGTGGGCCGGGCCCGGCAGCGTGCCTGTGTTTGTGCTATGCTGCAAAAGCTGAGACGGGCAGCTGTCCGGCACGGGATTATCTGGCAGAAATTCCCCAGGCAGCCGTAGGGGCTGCGAAAAAAACAGCTCTGCCGGGTAAGCTTCCAGATCCTTTTTTGGCATGGAGCGCAACCCCAATAAAACCCACGGCAACCTGTCCACCCAGTTTGCATCCGTCAGTGAAGCCCTGAGTGCTGCTTTCAGTGATCTATGAAAACGCTCCCATAACCCATTGGCCTGTGGGTTGTATGCGGTTGTGCGATGAATTGTAACACCCAGGCTGCGGGCCATCGTGGACCAGAGTTCGGAAACAAATTGAGGGCCCCTGTCGGACGTAATGTCCGACGGGACTCCAAAACGCGCCACCCATGCTGTTAAAAAAGCGCGTGCTACGTCTGCGGACGTGGTTGCCGCCAGTTGGACTGCTTCTGGCCAGCGCTTGGTGCGGTCCACCACTGTCAGGAGGTGCGTGCACCCTTGTGATGGCAGGAGGGGCCCCACGAGGTCCACGTGAACATGGTCGAACCTTTTAGCCGGTACCCGAAACGGCTCCAAGGGAGCCTTCGTGTGTCTGTGTACCTTGGCTCGTTGGCACGCCACGCAGGCTGCAGCCCACTCTTTTACTTGTTTGCGTAGGCTCGGCCACACAAACTTCTCTCCCACTATTTTGACCGACGCGCACACTCCTGCGTGCGCCAGAGTGTGAACCGACTCAAACACACGGCGGCGCCACACAACCGGGACCACCGGACACAGGTGTCCCGTGGAGACATCGCAGATTGGGGGGGCATGCCGTCTTGCAGCACCCTGCTCTCCAGCCTTAACCCTGATGGTCCAGACTGGAGCGCGCGCACATCTGCATCGCTAATCTGCTCCGCGGCCATGGCTGCGTAATCTATCCCCACGTAGACCGGGGCCACCACGGCGCGCGAGAGGCAGTCTGCCACCACATTCACTTTACCCGACACACGCTGAATATCGGTAGTAAACTCTGAGATCGCGGCCAGCTGTCTCTGCTGCCGGCCCGACCACGGTTCTGAAACCTTGGCCATCGCGAACGTTAGTAGCTTGTGATTCACGAACGTGGTGAAGTTGCGCCCTTCCAGCCAGAACTGGAAGTGGCGTATGGCCAGGTGGAGAGCCAACAACTCCCTGTTGAACGTGCTGTATTTATGTTCGCTGTCGCGCAAAGTTCTGCTGAAAGAAGCGAACGGCTGCCAAGCCCTGGCGATGCGCTGCTCTACGACAGCCCTGATGGCCACGTCTGAAGCGTCGGTGGTGAGCGCTATCCGGGTCACCGGGTCCGGATGCGCCAGCAGTGCGGCATTTGCCAGGGCTGCTTTATCCTCCGAGAACACCCGCTCTCGCTCCGGGGTCCATTTGACCCTATCCGCGGGTTTCTGTCTCTTGAGCGCGGCGTACAATGGTTGCATGAGCCGCACCGCGTGGGGAAGGAAACAGTTATAAAAGTTCACCATCCCCAAAAATTCCTGCAGCGCCCTGACCGTCTGAGGCCGGGGAAAATCCGCCACGGCGCGCATTTTGTCAGGCAGCGGAATCGCTCCTTCCGGAGAGACGCAGTGCCCCAAAAAATCAATCTCCGTCACGCCGAACTGGCATTTCGCCAGGTTGATTATTAACCCGTGCTCCTCCAACCTCCGGAAAACCGTCCTGAGGTGGGTTTCGATTTCGGTTTTGAGGATATCGTCCAGGTAGACGAACACGAACGGGAGATCGCGCAGCACCGCATCCATCATGCGCTGGAACGTCTGTGCCGCTCCTTTTAACCCGAATGTCATGCGCAGGAACTCGAATAAACCGAACGGAGTTATTACCGCTGTTTTGGGTACGACCTCAGCGCGCACTGGGACTTCATAATAACCACAGACCAGGTCTATTTTGGAAAAAATGCGTGCTCCGGCGAGGTGGACGGAAAAATCCTGTATGTGGGGAATCGGGTAGCAGTCGTGTGCTGTGGCGTTGTTCAACCTGCGGAAATCACCGCATGGTCGCCACGATCCCTCAGCCTTAGGGACCATGTGTAGCGGGGATGCCCAGGGGCTGTTCGAACGCCTGATGATGCCCAACCTTTCCAGGTTGGCAAACTCCTCGCGCGCTATGGCCAGTTTAGCTGCGTCCAAGCGCCGAGGTCTTGCAAAAATGGGCGGCCCGGTGGTGGTGATAAAGTGCTCCACCCCGTGTTTAGCGATGGCCGCCGAAAACATCGGGACCGTGAGTGCTGGGAACTGAGTGAGCAGTGCGTGGAACTTACCGCCTGGAGCTGTGACGTTGGCTTGTGCTGTTGGCTGGGTCACTCAAGCTATACAGGGGAGAGAGTCAAAGGACAGTGCATTAACCAGGCGCCTGTTAGCAACATCAACCAGTAAACCATGTGCACACAGAAAATCAGCCCCCAGGATATGGTAATTCAGTGCTGCTACAACAAAAGTCCACTCGTATGTACGGCCGTGTAGAGATAAGATCAATGTCCTCTCACCAAAGGTCTTAATTTCCGATTGCTGCCAACATCGCGGGGCCTCTAGGTCCTGCCAGCTGGTCGGCGTAGGTCGGCAGGATGAAGCTCTTCTGGGCTCCAGTGTCCACGAGGAACCGCCTCCCCGAGCGCGCGTCCGTCAAGTAGAGCAGCTTGTTCTCTTCACCGAGGGTCGCAGCTGCTACCGACCGCCGGCCTCTGCGTTTTCCCGAGCGCTTGAATTGGCACGGTGGCGCACATCTGCGTGCATTCTCTCCGAAGCGGCGGTGGTAGAAACAGAGCGTGTTTCTCTGGCGCTCCTTGGCCCCGCTGCTGCTACCGTCGGTGGCTACTCGCCTCCTCTGGTCGTCTCACTGGGCTCCGCCGCTGCCGCGTTGACTGTGATCGCCCTGGTGGTGAGGATGATCCAGTCTGCCTCCTGGGCTAGCACACGGTAGTCACGCGCGGCCAGCAACGGCAAATTGGCCAGAACCGCTCTCGTCACTGTTGGAAGGTTCCGGAGGAAGAGGTGGGCAAACAGAAAGTGCCCGTCGTCCGTGCCCATTAACGCCAGCATCTTCTCCATCAGGTCGACGGCCGACCCATCTCCTAACTCGGTCCGCGCCAGGAGCCTCTCCGCTCTCTCACATTCCGAGAGCCTGTAGCGCCGGGTGAGCGCAGCCTTGAGCGCCTCATATTTGTTGCTGGCTGGTGGCTGATCGAGCAGGCTCGCTACCTGCTGGGCTGTGCGGGAGTCCAGCGCTGCTACCACATGGTAGAACTTGGTGTCGTCTGCCGTTACTCCCCGGAGGGCGAACTGGGCCTCGGTGTGGTGGAACCAAGAGCGTGGGTTGTGCTGCCAGTTTCAGTCTGGTAGCTTGACTGAAACTGCACACGCGTTGCTGGGGGTTCCAGTCCTGGCTGTCTGTGGAATGGCTGCTGCGTCTCTGGGGCTTCCCGACCGGGCCGGCTCCGGGGTTCTCGCCTCGTGTTCCGTAATACGTCTTGGGTCACCAGTGTGGAGTGTGTAAATGAAGAGGCAGCTTCATGTCAGACAATTTATTACACACTCACATCTCACAAGCACAGAACAGACTGACTGGTTACAGAAAGCACTCCTCTCTGTATATCAAGTCACCTTCACAAGCTTCAAGGCACTTCCTCATACACAGCATGATATTTACACTACACTTCATTCAACCCCCTCTCACCCTCTTGGGCATTGTTCTCCCATGTGTATTCATTGTCTCTGTCTGAGGTGCGAAATAACCTGACTTCCATAATGTATATATATAAGATAAGATAAGATAAGATAAGATAAGCCTTTATTAGTCCCACAACGGGGAAATTCCAGGATTGCAACAGCACAGGGATAGCAACACTCAGAGCAACAATCAGAAGGCAAGAAAAAAAAAAAAAAAAAAACAAGCAAGCAAGAGCAGCTAATATACATATGTACATATTACTATAAAATATATATATACACACACACACACAGACACACAGTGCAGAGCATTGTAGCTGGATGGAATAAATATATGAATATATGAACACAGTACGGAGCATTGCAGCTAGGTGGAATAAATATGCAAGTATATAAACACACACAGTGCGGAGCAATGTAGCTAGATGGAATAATATGTAGATATATAAAAACACAGTGCGGAGCATTGTAGCTAGATGGAATAAATATATAGATATATAAATATAAACACACCCAGTGCTGAGCATTGTAGCTAGATGGAATAAATATGTAAATATATAAACACACACAGTGCAGAGCATTGTTGCTAGATGGGATGAAACAGCATAACCGTCTACTTAGTTATCCTACATGGTATGATTATGTGCCCATACATATTCTCACCCTCCATAGCGACCGATATGTTCCTAGTTGTATGCCGGAGAGGACCATTGTGTAAGTCTATTGCATCTTTTGCATTCAAAAAACTATTAGTTTGTTACGTCTTTTTGCTATCTCTGCGAGCAGCCCTGCTTAGGTTGTACAGTCTGACAGCCGTTGGTAGGAAGGACCTACGAAACCTCTCGGTTGTGCACCTGGGATGATGTAGTCTGCTGCTAAATGAGCTCCTCAGTGTATCCAGTATGTCCTGCATAGGGTGGAACTCGGACTCCAGCAGAGATGACAGTTTAGCCACCGTCCTTCTCTCTCCTATCTCCTCCATCGGATCAAGGCGCTGCCCCAGGACAGAGCTAGCTTTCTTAATCAGTTTGTTCAGTCTCTTCCTATCGGCTGCAGTAATGCCACTGCCCCAGCAGACCACTCCAAAAGTGATGGCTGATGCCACCACCGTGTCATAGAATGACTTCAGCAGCGTCCCTTGTACACCAAAAGACCTGAGTCTCCTCAGCAGGAACAGCCTGCGCTGTCCCTTCTTGTAGAGTGCGTCAGTATTGTGTGACCAGTCTAGTTTATTGTTCAGATGAACACCCAGGTACTTATAGGATGTCACCATCTCGATGTCTGTTCCCTGTATATTTACTGGTGCTGTGAGGGGCTGCCCATGCCTGCGGCAGTCCACCACCAGCTCCTTAGTTTTCCTCGCGTTGATCTGGAGGCAGTTCCGATGGCACCAGTCCACGAAGTCCTGGATAAGCCCTCTGTACTCAGCTTCATCTCCGTTGGAGATGAGACCAACGATCGCAGAGTCATCAGAGAACTTCTGTAGATGGCAGTGTGTTGTGTTGTGTGAGAAGTCCGCAGTATAAAGAGTGAACAGGAAGGGAGCCAGCACCGTTCCCTGGGCGGCCCCCGTGCTACTGATGATCGTGTCGGAAACACAATCCCGGGTTCTCACAAACTGAGGCCGGTTCGTGAGGTAGTCCAGGATCCATGATGACAGGTGCTGGTCCACCCCTGCGCGCAGCAGCTTGTCCTTCAGGATCATCGGTTGGATGGTGTTGAAAGCACTGGAGAAGTCAAAGAACATGATCCTCACCATATTCCCGGGCTTCTCCAGGTGGGACAGAGAACGGTGAAGGAGGAAGATCACCGCATCCTCCACCCCAATGCCATGCTGGTAGGTGAACTGGAGTGGATCCATCACTGGTTCCACCAGGGGGCAGAGATGAGCAAGGAGCAGTCTCTCCAGGGTCTTCATCAAGTGGGACGTCAAGGCCACCGGTCTGTAGCTGTTCAGGTCTTTGGGGTGGGAAGTTTTTGGTACAGGTACCACACAAGATGTTTTCCACAGCTGTGGTACCCTCCCCAGTTTCAGGCTCATGTTGAAGATATACGTCACAATCCCAATATACACAATATATCCACAATCCACAATCCACAATATATATATATATATATATATATATACACACACACATACATACATACATACATATACATGTATGCACGTGTGTGTGTATACAGTATATTTTTGAGGATGTCAAAAATGCACAGTATGTGTCCTTTAATACTCACACTTGTGGTTGTAGTGCAGTTAGACTGAAGTAGTGGGCTGCTGTCAAACAGTAATCTGACAATTTTTTTTTTCCAAATGAACACTCAAAACTATGTGACTGTTATGTAAAAGTTTAAAGAAAAAAAGATAAATTTGGATAAGAATTATCTGTTGTATGCCACACACTTTCAAGCCTTCTCAGACTTGAACAAAACTTTTACTATTACTACTACTGCTGTTAAAGTCTTGGAAGCAGCATTCAGAAAAGGCTTTGAGCATGAGAAAGGTGAGTTTTTGCTCACAAAGTACAGTCAGTCAGCTGAGTAGAACTTCCTTCTCTTTATAGGAGAGAAAACAGCTTTCCCCTGCACACTCACTGTATATAGAGCGTCTATCCAACCACCCTAACCTCGGTTAAGCTGGATGTCGTGCCGACAGACCCCACACAGCGCCAGAGGCTGCACGGTTGGTGGTGAGGAGGGTGAAGTAATGGCAGCCCACACTCTAAAAATACACACACTTTATATTAATTACATCACACACACACACACAAAAAAAAAACCCTGACAGAGTGATTCTGTTTTAGAACAAAAGCTGATGTGAGGGCAAATAGAAGTTCCACAGTAGCAGCCCAACCTGAAGTTCAAATTGAGAATTGATCCACACATCATCTGTTTGTTCTCTTTCACGGTTTCACACATTCTTCAGGCCTGCAGCTGCTGTCCAGTCAGCACGTGGCCTCCAGTTGCTCCATCCCAAGTTTCCATTTTTCTGCTGCCTCCGAAGATTAATCCAAGCTGCAGAAATGTGAGTCACACTGGGGTGCCTGACTGTTTAGGAGTCCACAGCTTGAACAGTTGACAGGATTGAATCAGCAACAGATCTGTGGACTGGAGCTGCAGATATGCGTTTGTCTCATAAATCTTTTTTTGAAGAATGTGAAAAATAAACCATTTCCTCCTGATGTCTGAAAAATTACATGCATATAGTGAGAGACGTTTTCAGCTGATATCTCATCACATTCAGATCAGTCATGGTCACATTTAAAAACTTACAAATATAAAGGGGTTATTTTCAGACATTTTGCAAAGGTCTCTTCATATCATCTGCTCACTCTGGTAACTTTTCCAAAAGCATTCAAAGTTTAAATGTTGCATTTGGGTGAATCTTGACCCACATTTGTTCTCCACACTGCTCAAAGTTAAAGGTGGCGGAGACAGTGTCAACATTGTATTTATTGTACCCATATACAGTAATCTATGTTATGGAACTTTATGAACACAAATACAGACTCTGCATTCTGTAGTGCATGTATAGATCAATAATAATATTAATATTTATAATAATAATACCAATTTAAAGAATAACCTTTTGTCTCTATCCTGGGCTCCTGGTTTCAGCCAGCATGTCAGCAGTGGTCACTAGCAGACACTGGTGTTTGTTTCTAATGCCAGTGATGTCATCCTTTGTTGATTTCATCCTGGTGACTTTATTACTCTCCTATTTCCCACATAATTTATGCAATTGCCTTGCTATTGATACTGTCATTCTTTTATTCTTATTTATTATCAGCACATTGGAATCAAATCATCAAGAGCAGTTTTTACAGACTGTAACACCACCACCAAAGGCTCGCCTGGTGACAACAGTGGCTGATGCATAGCGCTCTCCTTGACATTTCCAGCATCGTTGGCAGCCATCATTTCTGCTCAGCGTGAATAGACTTTCATCAGAGAACAGCACTGAGGCTCACTGGTCCCTTGTCCAGCATAAATGATCCCTGGCCCATGCAAGATGATGACACCTGTGACTGATGATGTGGTCAAGTATCCTTGCAGGTTGTCTAGCACGCAGACCACACTGATGTAAATGGTCTTGAATGGTCTGACACGACACTTGGGTACCTCTCACCTCTCTTAAATGTGCCTGGAGTTGAGTGGCATTCATCATCCGATTCCGCAGGGCACTGTTCACAATGAAGCGGCCATCAGCATGGGATGTGGCCAAAGGACGTCCACTTCTATGCCTTTCTGTGACTCTTCCAGTCTCTCTGTATCTCTGATGCAACCTGCTGGTGACACTCTGTGACACTCTAAGCTCAGTGGCCACTTCCCTCTGAGAACATCCTGTTTGAAGCCAATGGCAAGGCACTGTTGATCAATTGTGAGGTGTCGTCTTGGTCTCATGACGTCAAAATGTGAGTAGCATAATAAAGAGGACTGTTTAAATACCAATTCTAATTGAACCAGAAAATTTATTGGTCAATTAATGGATCAAACACCTGTTGTGAATTTTGCCATTAAGCACCTTGTTAGAGAACAGCAAGTTATGCTAAAAGTACAGAAACATTGAACAGTAGGACATGTTGTTAAAATAAATAAATAGTGGAGATAGTTAATTTGATATTACACAAAGTGTTTGCATACACATATCTCTTAGATCCACACATTCACCATTCACACATAAACACCAATTGTTTGCACACATAACACACACACACACACTAACAAACACACACACACACCCATACACATGTACACACACATAATAGCTTCACAGGAAAAGTCTCTGCTCCTGTTTCCATATATGGGCATGTATAGGGCTAAAGATGGACTAAAAGGAGCCATAAAGCCATAAAGGGAAGACATCTGGAGCTGCTGAGAGGAAGGATGCCAAGTGGACAGTTTGAAACAATGGATATGTATTGTGGGAAAGTAACGCCCATGAATGGCGAGCCTTTATATAGGAGGGACTTCCTGTGTTTGGGGTCCTCCCCAGAAAACAGAGCTGGGGGGATCCGTGGCCGTGTTGACTCTTGCATGTTCCGATAAAGTTAAGCTGAGAAATAATGTTTCTTCTGTGATTATTGGTTGGTTAACTGAAAAGATTCTGCTAACTGTCCAGAAAATTAATTTTTTACAATGTGCATTCAAAAGGTTAGAGAAGGTCAAATTAAGTTCACCTGAAAAGGTTATAGTGCATTTTAGGTACATCCTGAAATTTTACCCAAAAACCGAATATCCCTAACTTTTTGTGAGGAGTATATACAGTGTTTGGACTATTGTTGATTTTTAATTAATGTCTCATTTGCAGACCTGCTGAATAAATAAAAGCACTGGAGTCACTGATGTTGTTTTTAAGAGTTTATTTCTTGACAAAGAAAGGGATAAGTCACACACCACACCCAGGCAGTGTATGAAAAGTTCAAAGTTCTCGCAGAGCACAGGGATACTTATACAGCCTCACAAACAACAGATAAGCATTGTTTTGAGGAACGTTCTCAGTCTCTCAAGGCTACTCTGAGTGCAGCTGTAGCCTGAGTGTCTCATCTAATCACGACATAGCTGAATGGAGATATTTATGATTATGAACTGACAAAATGTAATGGTAATATAATAAATTTCCTTCACATGACACTGGCACAAGTTTTGATTTTTTTAAGCTGTTTACCAAAACATATTCAAGATACAGTTATATAATCAATATGGACTTAAAGTGCAGGCTCCCAGCTTTAATTTGAGGGTATTCACATCTAAATTGGAATTAGGATTTATGAATTGCAACCATTTTTATTCAAAATCTCCTCATTTCAGATAAGATAAGATAAGATAAGCCTTTGTTAGTCCCACAATGGGGAAATTCCAGGATTGCAACAGCACAGGGATAACAACACTCAGAGCAATAATTCAGAAGATAAGATAATAAGAGCAGTGAATATACATACTGTATGTACACAGAAATATACACAGTGCAGAGCATTGTAGCTAGATGGAATAAACAGCATAATGGTCTATTCAGTTACCCCACCATACAGTATATTACGTATTTGAATCAGCCTAGTTGCCACCCTCTGATTGATATTGTCCTAGTTGTATAATGGAGGGGACCATCATTGTGCAACTTTGTTACGTTTTGTGCAATCAATACGGCCTCTATGAGCAGCCCTGCTTAGGTTATAAAGTCTGACAGCCGTGGATAGGAAGGACCTGCGAAACCTCTCGGCCACTCACCTAGGATGGTACACCCTACCGCTAAATGAGCTCCTCAGTGCATTCAACATGTCCTGCATGGGGTGGGACTCGGACTTCAGCAGAGATGACAGCTTAGCCACCATCCTCCTCTCTCCTATCTCCTCCACTGGGTCAAGGCGCTGCCCCAGGACAGAGCTAGCTTTTTTGATCAGTCTATTCAGTCTCTTCCTGTTGGCTGCCGTGATGCCATTACCCCAGCAGACCACTCCAAATGTGATAGCTGATGCCACCACCGAATCGAAAAAGGTCTTCAGGAGCACTCCTTGTACACCAAAAGACCTGAGTCTCCTCAGGAGGAACAGCCTGTGCTGTCCCTTCTTGTAGAGTGCGTTGGTGTTGTGTAACCAGTCTAGTTTATTGTTCAAATGAACACCCAGGTACTTGTGGGATGTCACCATCTCAATGTCTGTTCCCTGGATGTTTCCTGGTGCTGTGAGGGGTTGTCCTCACCTGCAGCAGTCCACCACCAGTTCCTTAGTTTTCCTCGCATTGACCTGGAGGCAGTTCTGATGGCACCAGTCCACGAAGTCCTGGATAAGTCTCTGCATCATCTCCATCAGAGATGAGGCCGATGATTGTAGAGTCGTCAGAGAACTTCTGAAGATGGCAGTGTGGCGTGTTGTGTGAAAAGTCCGCAGTATAAAGGGTGAACAGGAAGGGAGCCAGAACTGTTCCCTGGGGGGGCCTTGTGTTGCAGATGCTAGCGTCGGACACACAATCCTGGGTTCTCACAAACTGTGGCCGGTTTATGAGGTAGTCCAGGATCCACAATGACAGATGATGGTCCACCCCTGTGCACAGTAGCTTGTCTTTCAGGATCACCAGTTGGATGGTGTTGAAAGCACTGGAGAAGTCAGAGAACATGATCCTCACCGTGCTCCCAGGCTTTTCCAGGTGGGACAGGGAACAGTGTAGCAGGAAGATCACTGCATCCTCCACCCCAATGCCATGCTGGTAGGCAAACTGGAATGGATCCATCGCTGGTCCCACCAGGGGGCGGAGCAGCCTCTCCAGGGTCTTCATCAGGTGTGATGTGAGGGCCACTGGTCTGTAGCTGTTCAGGTCCTTGGGGTGGGGGGTCTTTGGTACAGGCACCACACAGGATATTTTCCACAGCTGTGATACCCTCCTCAGCTTCAGGCTCAGGTTGAAGATGTGCTCCACAATCCCACACAGCTGGTCAGCGCAGGACTTGAGGAGCTCTGAGCTGATGCAGTCCGGACCCGGGGCCTTACTCGCCTTGATCTTCCTCAGCTCCGCCCTCACCTTGACCTTAGTGGGGGTCAGGGCAGGGGGGCTGTGTTCTGAGAGTGGGGGTTGTTGGTGGGGGGGGGGGGTGGACAGCAGGACTAGATGACGGTAGAGACAGCAGTGGTTGGTGTGCAGGCGGAGGGGAGGGCGGTTAGCAAAACCTGTTAAAAACAGGTTCAGGTTGTTCACCCACTCCCTGCCCCCCGTGGCCTGGGAGGAGGTATTCTCGAGCCCACAGTGTCAGATACATGCACCGCAGCGCGCAGGTGAAAAGGATTAAGCCCAATCGCTGGTGAAGTGAACGCGTTTATTAACAGAAAGACATACATACACAAAATGTCCATACAGTTCAAACATGAATAATGAGGGAGAGGATAAGCTACACTCTGCAGGCAGGCCCCACGCGCTCCAGACGGAACTGCAGCGGAAAAGGAGGGCGAAATTGAAAAGGATGACTTACTAGTTGGGTCAGAGCTCAGCGGGCTCTGGGAAACAACACCAAACAAGGTCCATGAAAATGAGGAACCGACAGAGGAGCTTGATCATCAATGTTGACAATGCCACCACACTGCCTGCTACACACCGTCACACATAAATACTCAGAATCCTGATGAGAAAAGAGTGGAGGCAGGTGTGATAGCAGCTGAAACATGGAATGAATGATTACCGGATGAGTGTGCGCCAGGATGACTGTGTGTGTGCGTGCATGAATGCATGCATGTGTGGCAAGACCAATATGTGCGTGTGCGTGCATGAGTGCATGTATGTGTGTAAATGAGAATATGAAAAAACAGGAAAAGGAATAAATAATAATAATAATAATGATGATAGGCACAGGTGGATGCCAGGAGAGGGAGAGGCTAGCTGCAGCTGGCAGAGAGCCCAGGACAGGGGCTCCAAAGATCTGCCAGCTAGAAACACTACCAAACAGTGAAAACTGCAGCCACAAGTCAAAGAACAGGGCTGACCATCGTCCCCGTTCATGACACAGAGATGGTTTTGAGGCTTCTCCAGAACCCGCTGATGTCACTCTGTTGCAGCTTGTCCTCTATCTTCTTCCTGTAGCTGTCCTTACCCTCTCAGATCTTCCTTCTCAGCTCAGTACAGACTTCAGCTCCTCCCTGTTTCCCGACTTGAAGATCCTTTTCTTTTCTTTCAGTAGGGACTTTATCTCAGGGTTGATCCAGGGTTTGTTGTTTGAGCAACACCGTATGGTCTTGGTGGGTACGGTGTTCTCCACACAGAAGTTGATGTAGTCTGTGATGGTGTGTGTGAGGCCTTTCAATATCCTCACCATGTGGATCGCAGAGCTGCTCCCATGCAGTAATTTCAAAGCAGTCCTTTAGTGCATCCATTGCCTCCTCAGACCATACCTTCACTGTGCGCATAACCGGAGGCTGTCTGTGCACTAGGGGTTTGTACACAGGCAGGAGATGAACCAAGTTGTGATCTGATCTCCCGAGCGGGGGGAGTGGCAATGAGGTGTACGCCTCCTTAGCATTTGCATAAAATAAGTCCAGTATTTTATTGTCTCTGGTGTGGCACAAGACATACTGGGTGAATGTGGGCAGAATGGAGGACAGTGAAGTATAGTTAAAATCACCCGAGATGAGGAGGAGAGCATTGGGTGTTGTGTCAGCAGCCTGCTAGTGACTGAGTGGATGGCGTCACGCGCTGCCCCAGCGTTCGCAGACGGATTTGCATAAATAACAATGCAGATCACGTGTGAGTATTCCCTCGTGAGGTAAACAGGCCGCATGCTAACAGCTAGCAGCTCAATGTCTTTGCTGCAGTGTTCCTCGTTAACCGTGATGTTCCCAGGGTTACACCATCTGTTGTTCACATACATTATCACCCCTCCACCCCTTGTCTTCCCACTGACTGGTGTCCTGTCTGCCCGTATTGCGTGGAAACCCTCCAGTTCGATGTTAGCATCTGTTGCTAGTTCTGTTAGCCACGTCTCAGTAAACAACATCATGCTAATCTCTCTGAAGACGCTCTCATAGTGGGACATGGCCACTATCTGTCTTATTAAGTAGCGATCGTTTATTCCCCATGATGATGGATGGAAGGACTGGTCACTACCTTATGTTCCTCACTCATCACCTTACTCCAGCCCAAGATCCGCGTCGTTTCCACCTGATTTGTCTTGGTATGTTGAGATTTTGCATTAGTACCATGGGGCGGTTAAGTGCTAACAGCTGATTTCTGCTATACCATCTCCTGCTGTAAACAATGGCTTCACCCGCCGGCTGGGGAGACATTTGGGATATGAGCCAAATATCAGATTGATACCGGCACCAGTGCGGCAATCTGTGTGTCCACGATGGATAGGTTGTCGCAGGATCAGAAAGTTTGACCAGAAAAAAGACAGATAGTAAATAAAAACAAGAAGAAAAACTCAGAATTGAGCCACTGTTGCAAAGAGGCAGCCTACTCGTGTGGCGCCGGAAACTCTAATGGGGCTCAAAAATTCACAGGCTCAAAAATAATTGGACAATTGACTTTAACTATTTCATGGGCTACATGGGCTATTCCGTTGTTAATCCATTATCAGTCAAGCAGGTAAAAGGTCTGGAGTTGATGTTGCACTTTCAGTTGGAAGCTGATGCTGTGAACCCACAACATGTAGTCAAAGGAGCTTTCAAAAGAAGTGAAACAGACCATCCTTAGAGAAAGAAGAAATCGATCAGAGAGATAGTAGAAATATTAGGAGGGGCAAAATCAGCAGGTTAGTACATTCTGAGGGGGAAAAAAGCATGCACTGGTGAGCTCAGGAACTCAAAAAGGCCTGGATGTCCATAGAAGAAAACAGTGGTGGTGATCACAGGATTCTTTCCATGTTGAAGAAAACCCCTTCACATCATCCACCCAAGTGAAGAACACGCTCCAGGAAGTAGGTGTATCAGTATCTAAGTCTACCATATAGAGAAGAATTTATGAGAGCAAATAGAGAGGGTTCACCACAAGGTGCAAACCATTAATCAGCCTCAAAAATTGAAAGGCCAGAAATATATTTGCAAAGAAAAATCATCTAAAGAAGCCAGGTCAGTTCTGGAACAGCATTCTTTGAACAAATGAAACCAAGATCAACCTGTACCTGTATCAACTAGAATGAGGAAGAAGAAGAAACTATGGAGACGTCTCGGAAGGGTTCATGATCCAAGGCACACAACATCTTCTGTAAAACATGGTGGAGACAATGTGATGCATGGGCATTCATATCTTCTAATGGCACTGGGTCACGAGTGTTCATTGATGATGTGACAGAAGCAGTTGGCTGAATTCTGAAGTGTACTATATATATTGTCTGCTCAGATTCAGACAAGTGTGGCAAAGTGGATTGGACGATGCTTCAAAGTAATGAGATGGACAATGACCCAGAACGTACTGCAAATGCAACCCAGGAGTTTTTTAAGGCAAAGCAGTGAAATATTCTGCAATGGCCAAGTCAATCACCAGATCTCAACCTGATCCAGCAGCATTTGACTTGCTTGAGACAAAACTTAAGACAGAAAGACCCACAAACAACAACTGAAGACAGCTGCAGTCAAGGCCTGGAAAAGCATCTCAAAGGAGGAAACCCAGCGTTTGGTGATGTCCATGGGTTCCAGACTTCAGGCAGTCATTGCCTGCAAAGGATTCTCAACAAAGTACTAAAAATGAACATTTTGTTTATGATAATGTTAATTTACCCAATTACTTTTGAGCCCCTGAAATGAGATTTTGTGTAAAAATAGTTGCAATTCCTAAACCATAACTCCACATTGAATGTGAATACTCTCAAATTAAAGCTGAGTGTCGGAACTTTAAGCCCATATTGATTATATAACTGTATCTTGGATATGTTTTGGTAAACAGCTAAAAAAATAAAAATTGTGTCAGTGTCCAAATACATGTATAGACCTAACTGTATGTCTGATGAGCATGGCTACAGTAGTTAATGTGAATATAAAAACTCAGACTGGGTTTCTGAAATGTGACAGAAATCAGGCCTGATTTATTCAACAAATTCACTCTGGTTATGTCTTGCATCAAAGCAGCAAAGCCAAAAGACCACTTTTCTGTAAATGGGAAAACGTTGGTGGTATCTCACAAAAGAAATGCTAATTGACACCCCACACTGGAAACACTTTGCAGTATAAGGTGAAGTTGTCGTGTTTGCCCCTTTCAGGGCATTAATGAGGTGCTAGATGCCGACAGTGAGTTTGTGTATATTTATTGAAGTAAAGTGACAAAATAACAAGCCACGTGGGGCAAGATACAAATAACTATACATGCGACCCCAAAGGGTGAACTAAAGAGAGAAATAAAGAGATACTAAACACTTACGTACAGAGAGCGAGGGCGAAACCTAACACTGTACAAAGACTGGAACCGGGGATAGGAATCTCAGTCTGGAACAATGAGGTCGCAGCGAGGAGTGAGCCTCAGCTGCTCCCTTAAATACAAAACACAAAAGCTAAGGGCCAACAGGTGAAGAGAAAATGTAATCAGCAAATCACAGTCAGCTGTGACAGAGCCGGTTCGATTTGACAGCCAGAAGTCCAGCCGCAGCCCTGTCACAGTAAAAGCACCCAAGGGACAAATAATAATAGAACTAGAATACAGAGGAAAAAAGGGAAAACACTGAGTGACTTGAGCGCAGATCAGCTCCGCGCTCAGAACACCACAGAAGTTAACTTTTTATTTAATTGGGTGTTATTAAGAAGAGAAGGAATTCTTATTTGCCATAAATGTAAATGATAAGAAGACCAAGTGAAGGCATGATAGACAAGCAGACAACCAAGTCAAAACCTTAAGCTTTATGCAAACAAATGATAAAAGTCAAACCAATGTCATAAGAAAATGACCGTGTAGAACAGGCTATATACTGTACAAGGCAGCTGGTCTGGAGCTATATAAGAAATAACCTTTTAATCCTGCTTGGGTTCTCCTGGTGACCTCTTTGCTTCTGTTGGGGCCTTCAAAGTTGAGCTTCATCATTCCTCATTACCAACATTTACTGGACTTTAAAGTACTTTAAAGGCCCTCACAAAGTACATGTACACACACACACACACAAACCCTCGCTTCTCCTTTTAAACCCCTGTGGTTTAGTGCTCTTTTTTCAGGATCCTCGTGCCTTTCTTGATGTATATAATTAATGTATTTATTCAGTGTTTTAAGATTTTTTTCAGCACACCCTGGAGGCATTTGAAAACATCAGCAATCCACAATTTTGTGATCTCAGTGCTGTTTGTGTGCCTTTCAACAACACAGTGGTATTTGGCGAAAATAGTGTCATGAACATGGGTTTGGTGGTCCCAAACCCAGTTCTGGCACATCTCTCTATTTATTTTCCATCAGGCGCCTCAGGGAGTCCTTTGGATCCTCCGCTCCCTGACAGCTCGGGCACACCCCCTCCTCCTGTCAGTATCACCGGCTGTTCCATATTAAGGGTGTTTCACACATTTACACACACGCACTTCATTCACTCTCATTCACATGGTCAGACTCTCACTCATACACACATGGTATCAATTATGTTCAGCCCACGCATCCTCACACCGGCGGTCTCTTCCCTCATTAGTATTATGATTACTTAAACACTGTTAATAGGAAGAGACCGCCGAAGCATTGGGCTTCATACACGGCAGCGTGTGCCTCCGTGTATGCAAGTAATCATTCCATATGGATTATCTTCTGCCTGTTTCATCCTCATCCACCAGACTACATGGACAGCTCCAGATCGCTCCAGCACCGTATGTTCAGGTTTGCCTTTCACCCTGTGCTGACAGCAGTTCTGCGGCATTAGGCATTCCCTTCCCCGGGCTGTAGAGCATCCAGGTAGCGTCCCTGTATGTCTGGTGGCTTAAGTTCAATCATTCCAACTCTCTGTTTATCGTGCCTGTTTGCTGGACTTATTATTTTGGGGTTTTGTTCAATAAAGTGCACAATTCTACTCCTGCACATGGGTTTTTCATTCTGCCGTCTGTGCACCGCGTAATGGTGCATGAGGGACCATAACAGAATGCTCCGGCCAGCAAGAAAAAACCCAGCGGAGTAGACGTGCGTTTTTTCTTTTTCTTTTACCTTCTTTTTCTCTTCTCTCCCGGGCAACAACATGGTGGTCTGGACGGATGAGGAACAAAGAGCACAGGACCTGCTGGAAGAGGCGTTCTTCTCCGCTCAGTGGCCGCGGTCACCCAAAGACATTCGGTGGGCGCGGCTTGTCACAGAAGACATCGAGCGGCATCATCACGATCTAAAGGTGGTTCCAAGGGTGGATGACATCCTGTCCTTCCTCCTTCCCCCGCCAAACGTGGAGCTGGAGTGGGCCTTTCTGACATTGGAGCCGTCCTCCCATCAGAAGAAGCGCTCCCGGCGGAAGAAGACATCCTCTCCCGCAGCTTGCCCGCTCCTGCGTCATCCCTAGAGCCTGGGCACGCTTCGTCTCCTGATGCGATGACGGAAGAGGAGACACGGAGGTTGATTGCCCTAATCGACCGCCGGATTGAGGAGGAGCGCCGCGAGAGGGAGGAGGAGACACTGGCTCTGCTCACCCAAATTGATCGCCGGATTGAGGAGGAGCGCCGCGAGAAGGAGGAACGAGAACGTGCTTCACTGGCGGTGACTGTTCCATCCTCCGGGCCAGGGGCCACCCAGGCCGCAGATGTAATGACAGAAGAGCAGAGACTGGGTTTGCTAGCCCAGATAGACCGCCTGATCGAGGAGGAGCACTGCGAAAGGGAGGAACGAGAACGTGCTTCACTGGCAGTGACTGTTCCATCCTCCGGGCAGGGGGCCACCCAAGCCGCGGATGTGATGACGGAGGAGGAGAGATTGGGTTTGCTTGCCCAGATAGACCACCTGATCAAGGAGGAGCACCGCGAAAGGGAGGAACACTCAGTGAGGAGAGGAGACGCCTCGGAGGCTGCTGGGGACATCCAGAGACAGGAGAACAGGCAAGTTTTTTCTCATTTTACCCTGACTTTTGATGAACAATGTTGCCTGCCTCCTGGCCAGGAGACTCAGGGTTTGCAGTCCCCTGAGTGCTCCGCCCCAGCGGCATATAGTAGCTCTTCCTTTGACCTCTCCAAACCCTCTGTGTGTGTGCCTATGAGTTCGCCGGCGCCAGAACCAGGCTGCCCGATTGGGGAAGAACCAGAGCTCCTGGAGAGTCCAGCTCCAGGTCCAGCGAGGAGGCAATCTCCGGCCGCCACTCCGGATGAGCCAGTGGCGTGGAAGACGGTGCACGGGGGGACCAAGACTGCTACCACCATCACGCCTGCTGTGGAGCCCGCCATAGCAGAGTCACCCTCTAGATTATAGAAATCGAGTTGACATTATGTTTAACGGCCGTCGATTTGGATGTACTAGTGTTTTGGGTGTACTAGTATGGTGGCCAGGTGGCTTCACTTCTGGTGGCCAATGATCCGTCTAGTTTTTCTATAGAGATCAGTGGGGCGAGCACAGTAACCAGGAAACGGGGATGTGGATGGGTGCTGTAAACAAACTATGCACTTGTGTTTTGTAGGGAGCTGGGAGAGCTGTCACACAGACAGCAAAGCAAGCTCAAATAAGATTCAAGATTCAAAGGCTTTATTATCATGTGCACAGTTAAGAAATGCTACATTTCCTGAGTATAGTAATGAAATTCTTACTTTGCTCTCCGAACGAATGCCAAGGTAAAAGGTACACAATGATACTAATAAGGTAATAACACAATAACTCAGTCCTAATACTAATGGATGCTAATGACACACACATCAACACACAGTTAGGCAATAAGGACTCCTATGCACGCCTTGATATTAAATACTAAAACTAATGAGTACTAATAACACAAAATTAGGCAATTTGGACAGCTAAAGCTGTTGATGCAGTCAAAGAGGAATGAAAATGAAAAATCACTGGATGACTATAGTGGTAGTGGTATATTAATATCAGAGATGATGTGAACCTGGGATGGCATAAACCTATGTACAATGTGCAAATGAGCACTGTGTACATAAACCTATGTACAGTGTGCAAATGAGCATTGTGCAGTGAGCAGTATATAATTATAAATTACAAATTAGCACTCGGTGCTAATTTCTCTGTAACGGTATTACCAGTAGACTGTACAAGATAAATGGCAGCACAGAAGATAATTAGCAGCAGAGATGACATGGACATCAGACGGGTGAGACTATATACACTGTACAGGCGAACAATGTGCAAATTTAGCAGCTGGTGTGTGAGTTCCTATATGCAAAGCCATGCTGTGGAGTTTTGGGAACTATTTGTTCAGGAGTCTGATGGCAGTGGGAAAGAAGGAGTTTTTCAGTCTGGTTGACCTGCATTTCACACTTCTGTACCTCCGGCCTGAGGGTAGAAGTGTGAACAATCTGTGCTGGGGGTGGGTGGGGTCCCGGAGGATGGTATCAGCTCTCCTTTGGACTCTGCGGTGGTAGATGCTCTGCAGAGAGAGAGAATTCACCAGTTTATTGTAAAACAAAAACTAACACTCAACTCTAAATAAAAGTGCAGAAATGAGGAAAAGCGCACACAAAAACACACTTAAATTGGTACAAAAACCAGCGCCCGCTGGAGTGCACATAGCCTACGGGAGAAGAGCAGAAAGAGGTTATTAGGGACAGATTCTCCCAAAGAGGAGAATAGTACTGGGAAAGCACTCTTACTCAATGAGCAGAGGGACCCGGCAGGGAACTCCTGTGTGGTCCAGGAGAACAGGGGGAAGATGGTGACCTGGGTGGAAGTCCGGCATCTTCTTGGTCAGGCGAGCGTGATCAGCCCCGGAGTACACACCGCAAAGGTGGCAGTAAACCCGAAGAGACAGGAGGATAAGGGAGAGAAAACACAGGTCAAACCGAGAAATAACGAGGTAAAAAGGCTTAGAGTCCCAGGTGGCAATCCTAATGATCCAGCGATGAGTTCTCCACACGCTGGCTCTTAAATATGCTGAATAATTAGGAAGCAGCAGGTGTGTAATCACGTAGGTGTAGTTGGTACTCTGGAGCTGGGAAGACAGGAACAGGAGGGGAGGGGGAGCACGCTCACCTGATCATCACAGTATCATTATTATTCTGATTCTGATTATCATTATTATTATTAAGGGCCCCTGTCTTCCTTGATCATTGTTTGTCATGTCTTGTCATCCCCTGTCTGTCCTCACTGTCATCATTTTAGTCTTGTGTGCATATTTGTATACCTTGTGTCCTCAGCTCATGTTTCCGTACCCATAGCCACTCTTCCTCATGTGTGCTCCTGCTAGAGACAGATAGAGTGATGATATAGAGTGAAGTACGTGGCGGTGATGCACCTATAAGCTGGTTGCCAACCAAATCTAAAAGAAGAAGAAGCTCTTGGTTGCCTCCCAGCTGTCCCTCTAATTAGTGTCTTCCCTATTTATGTTGCCTTTTGCTTTCAGTTCATTGTTGGGTCATTAATGTCACTGTTGTGTTTCTCCTGCCTGGCTCCCTGTGTGCTTTTCCCCGTGAATTTTGCCACAATGACTCCCGAGTTATTGGAGCCCTCGTGCTGTGTTTTTGCTCTTTGAGGTTTTTGTTAATAAATTATGAATTTTGCATCAAAGTCCTGCCTGCATTAGTGATGGCCAAATGAGGCTTTCTGGAGGACTTGAGGCCTTTCATCAAAATGGCTCATTTCAACGAGGCCTCATGTGAAACTTCATTTTCTCTACGAGGCCATCTAGTGGACAAAATGTATACAACATGCAGATTTTTACAAGGGTGTAATTTGTTTGTGTACTTTTTCATTTCAATAAATGCACTGTCTTTTAAGAAATATCAATGATCATAAGGAAAAAAGAAATAATAAAACTGAGGTGACTACAGTGAATGTGCTTGTGCTACTTATCCATTTTTATTAAGAAATGATAACTTTTCAACAGTCTTATACTGTCTTTCCCAGTGTCGGTAAAATGACATGATTGGCCTGTCTTTCTCACACTTATTTATCTGCTTTCTTCACACGCTACACTGCAGAGTTTAGGTTACACCCTATAATTCACTCGCTGAAACCAGTCAGAATCAGTTCTGCACACAGCCGAACTGTCACATAAGCAGAAATGTACTGATACACTGAGGAAAAACCCCTCCCTCTTGCATGAGAGAGTGGTTAAGCTTTATAAAAACTATAGGCCCCACTTTTTTAGCAGCACTCTCTTGGGGTATTTTCCTAAAGAGCTGTGTTCCAGAGCGCTGCCTGTATTCCATATCTCACTTTCAGTAAAATAAGTGAAAGTATACCTCATCTCTCAGTCTGGTTATTTGGCCTTCGTATAAAAGAACTGGGGGTTAAGGTATTTTAGACGTAACACCAGTACATTCATCTCTGTCCTTACTGTCATGCAGGGCACAATAGTGCCTCAGCATAATAATGTGTTATTGTTGTATCCAAGCTCTCTGAAACACAACAGACTCTTCACCTTGCAAATAAAAATAATTTATTAGAATAACCCCAGCTCTCCAGATGCAAGACAGATATTTTACATCTAGGCTACCACTTAGTGACAGCTGGATAAGACTTTCTTGAAGACTTGAGCCTTTCCATCAAAATGGTTCATATAGACAAAGCTTCATGTGAAACTTCATTTGCTGTACTAGGCCATGTAGTCGACAAAAAGTATACAACATGCAGATTTTTACAAGGGCACTATTGATTTAATGTGTATTTTTTTCAATTTCAATAAATGTGCTCTTTTAAGAAATATCAATAATCATAAGGGAAAACAGAAATAATAAAACTGTGGTGACTGCAGTGAATGTGCCTGTGTTACTTGGTGTGCTTGTACTACTTATCCATTTTTATTAAGAAATAATAAATTTAACAGTCTTATACTGTCTTTCCCAGTATATTCCACTCTGGCCTTATTCTCATGCAGGGCACAATAGCAATAGTGCCTCAGCATAATGATGTGTCATAATGATCCAAGCTCTTTGAAACACAACAGACACTTCACCTTGTAAATAAAAATAAAATTACAAGAACAACACAGTTGGGATTCGATCCCAGGCCTCCCACTTGTAGAACAGATGCTTTACCACTAAGTCATTGCCACAGTCACAACAAATAGCCACAATTTGTGGAAAATACATCAATGGGAGAAATGCGCTCAAAATGTTCCTAAACGGGAGAAGTCCATGTTTTTGGTGCTGCCGCCATCTGAAAATTGGATGTGACAAATCCCTTACACAGTCAAACATCGACAACACAAAACGTGAGGGAAGGGGATTTCCATTGTGTATCGTTGCTCACATTATTTCATGTTGCGTGCAAAATCATGAATGGCTTCCTGACGCAGTCACGTGGTACAACGTCAACAATACACACCTCGAAACGCGCTTTGACAAATATTTCCTGGATAAGCTCGGAGCACCCTCGAAGCTCCAGAGCCTGCCGTCCCATCACTAGCGTGCACTATTGGGTCCTATTTAAAACTACATCTGCCTCCCAAAGCAGATCATTGTGACAGATCCTTCCATTTAGCGTATTTATTTAACTTGTTCAATCTATGAATATTTGAGGTGATTTAAATAACACGATTGATTACAACAGAACTGTGTGTATTTAAGATGGTGATTCTTCTATTTTATTATGATAGAAGTTGGAGGAAGGGCAGGTGGCCTAAAATGTTACTATTCAATAAAGTTAGTTAATGGGAGCTTCTCGGTGTGTGGATCTTTATTGATTTTTTTTTATTTAATTTTCTGTTAGGCTTTTTTAGGATCCAGCAGCTGACCAGGTGGACTGTGTGATATGTGTAACATTTTCATAGATTCTCAGTTACAGCCTGCACCCAGTACTTGACCCTCAATTATTGTTTTTACCCTGCTTTTGACCCATTTTCCCCCTTTTTTACTGTAATTCTTTCCTGTTTTTCACTGTAATTTGAAGGCTGTTATATTAAGTATCTTTTACACTAAAAACAAGTGAAATATACTAATCATAGCAGCTATGAGGGAGTCCTTGTACTCCAATGTGTACCTAGAATTTCTTTAAGATTTATACATTCACTGTATAAATGGTTACAGGCTTTTAGGTCTTTTTAAACTCTGTGTCAGCTGAACATGATGGCATGACAAAGTTCCGGAAATGTTCCCATTCCTGCCCTAGATCTTGACTTTTGTCTGTTGAAGAGGAGTGGTGCAGGCGGCCTCTCTACCCCTAAATCCATGTGTCTGATGATATGCTATCAGTGGTAAGAAGTGAATGCATAGTAAAGGGTGATGAAAAGTTTTAACCTGAAGCCTAAGCCACAGACAAAGACCCCACTCAGTAAGTGAAGAGGGGGATCTCCCTGGCAACAAAGCGGCATTTTCATGACACAGCCATATGCAACACATGTGGGGGGAGACCAGGAGCCGCTCTCCATAAACATTTATTTGTTCTTCCGAGGAACTCATTAAACAAGGCAGACTCTTTTTGGCCCTGGGCGACCTAATTTGTCTTGACATTCTTCAGAAGATACAATGAGAGGGGAGCCCCTCTTTCCTTGTAAGCATCACACGTGGGACAGTCAAATAAACTACCAGTTAGACAGCAGGAAATGCTTGTAAAGATATAATATAGTGAGGTGCCGTGTTTCCTGCAGCTGTTGGTGGACCAGTTAAGAGTCCAGCTTCTATTTGTAGTATGCTAATCAGTCAAAAGAAGCCATTTGTTGAGGCAATGAGTAAAACATGCAGGCAAGATGTGTTTTTTTAAACAGGAGTTATAATTGATTGATCAATAAGATGATTACATGTCACCCTCGAATTCAAAAGTCCCATTCACCGCAAGATGGTGTGTTTGCAGGTTTTAACCTTCTGAAATGTGTCCATTGGTCAAGAGATTATCAAAAAATATCAAAAAACTCACTTATCTTAAAAAAGTCTATACCTCAGTTCTGTCTGTGAGGAGCCAACTCCCAGATTTGCTACAGAAAGTCACAAAAAGGAAAACCCAACCTTGATACCCACCCACTGCTCTGTTATTGGCCAGTCTAACTGATCCAGTCCAGCCCCATTTCCTGCCCTTGTGTTCTCTTGTTTACAGCAAAACTTAGCAATTAGGAGCTGTCTGCTAATGTTACAGTTGAGACCAGAGTATAAAAAGACCAAGGGCTGTATTACAAGGACACAGGTCAGTTGTCAGTTCTCAGTGACGCAGAACACAGGGATGTGATTTTTCCGCTAATTCGCGGAATTCTGCTTTTTTTATCTTCCAAAAATTTTCAGACCAGATGGCGGCGCGTGCACAACGTGAGGCTCAGCATCTCTTCAGATTTTGCGGATTAGCAGTGATATTTCTTCTCATTTCGGGTCTGTTCGTTCAGAACAGCTTCACTTTTACATCCTACACCCGAAATGAACTTTTGGACATTGGGTTACAAAATAACGACCTTTTCATCAGCAACCTACGTCTCATCCCTGAGCTCTGGAGAACACCCGACGCTAGGCAAGCTACCCGGCCGACCGGAAGTGCTCGCAGGCGGCGTAGAGACCGTAAACAAAGGCGGGGGAAGCGCAGAGGGCTAAGAGCTAAGCTAAAGCTAACACCGCACCGGCTTTCTCTACCCAGCATTTTCCTCGCTAATGTACGGTCACTGGCGAACAAAATGGATGAGCTACGGCTTCGGATCACCAACAATAAGAAACTTATGAACTGCAATATCATGATTTTCACGGAAACATGGCTACATAGTGGAGTACCCGACGGTGCTGTCGAGCTGGCCGGATGGCACACTCTCCGGGCAGACAGAGCAGATAATGACTCCGGTAAGACCAGAGATGGGGGAGTGTGCATTTATATTAACAAGGCTTGGTGCACGAACTCTGTCACTGTTGGGAGACACTGCTCAGCTAACCTGGAGTTTCTCATGGTTAAATGTAGACCTTTCTATCTGCCACGGGAGTTCACTTTTCACTTTTCTTCATCTTGCCTGCTGAAGACGTTTTGGACTTTATTTAAAAAATATTTTTAATGCCACACGTGATGGATAATGCTTGTTGGAATATTTTAGGAATGCTATGTTCTTGGAACATAAGTCAATATTATACAGTAATAAATGGCATTCAGTTGTTTGTTTTATGTCATTTAAGCACAGTTCTGGTACTTAAAAATCATAAAAACCCGGACCCCAGACCCCCTACTAAATTTTCAGATAATTTCCCCAACCCCAAATCACATCCCTGAGAACATATTTATGGGCAGTTCCAAATTCATTTTCTTATCACAACAGCGCAGAACAAATTTTCTGCCAGATGCAAAGTCGAAAAGGGTTGTCCTAACACTCTTATTTATTCAGAGGTGTGTTTGGGGCATGATGTGAAATAAACTAATTGTTGCCTTTGCTCTCATTCCCCTTTAATAAACAGGGGTGTAAAAGCAAAGATGTGATGCTAACACAAAAAGGTTTAAGTGGGAGGACAATGCAGGCTCATTCACAAAGTGAAAATGCATTTAAAAGCAAGGAGCTTTTTAACTCCACAGCCTTGCCTGCCCATAGATGAGAGCTGTTGGCTAAAATTCAGAGCTCTTGCCAGTCTTTCTCTTTGTCCATGAGTTTGACAGAGTTTCCTTCAGTTATATTATCGTCAACCCGATCTCACTGAAAAACATATTGTAGAGAATGCGTTCAAGGATGAGGCTGAGTTTATTTCTCAGGTTCAGCTTTATTATGAGATCACATACTCTAGCAATCTCTAAACAAGAAAAGAGACTGAGCAATGACATACTACCACACTCTTATACTGCTGGAGCCACAAAACCTAAGTCACATGGTGCTTTAGCAAACATACAATCACATGGTACTTAATCCCAATCACAATGCAACTCTGATGTTTCACTATTGTCTCTTATCCCTCGATGTTCCGGGAATCCTTCTGGGGCATCCTCTCTGAGACAAAGGCCAAAACTCACACCTCCTCGTCATCTCCTGTAGATCTCTGCAGACCCAGACCTTCTTTGTCCCGCAAGACGTGAAGCACCCAATACACATACAGCCATACATTTGTGGGAAATATGAACTCAGTATATGTGCCACATAACCCCCCCCCCCAAACGTCTATTAAGGGACAAAACATAATCAGAGATGCATGACAGAAAACATCACTACATATCACAAATCAATCCACCAATTGCTTGGGTTTTAACCTCCTGCCATATCTGCTGTAAGCCGGCTTTGTTCCTTCTGCAACGACTTCCTGCATCTGTGGATCAGAATTGTTAGCACATCTCTGTGGTGGCTCCGAAGAATGTCCGAAGAATGTCTTCGCCGTGGCAGACGGCGGGGGGCCCTGGACAACTGCACGTGTTCATCAGCCAGAACAAAGGCGGGTTTGAGTCTGTTAATGCAAATCAACTCTTTTCTGCCTCCTAAATCAAGCAAAAAATGTTTCTCTCCTGTTTCCAACACTCTGAAAGGCCCGTCGTAAGGCGGTCGCAAACCTGGGCGTTGAGCATCATGTCTAACAAAAACAAACTCCGCATTCTTTAAAGCCTTCAGCACAAAAACGCGTGGTAAACTGTGGTGAACTGGGCCAGGAAGGGTGTTTGATCCTGTGCCGCTCTGCAACAGCTGAGAGGGGGGGCAATTTGGCGCAGGGTTGTCGGGATGGAATTCCCCTGGCAAACGGAGGGGTTGTGCAAAAACTAATTCAGCCGGAGAGGCCTGCAAATCCTCCTTAGGTGCGGAACGCAACCCCAATAAAACCCATGGAAGTTTATCCACCCAATTTGTATCCGTAAGAGACGCTCTGAGGGCTGCTTTCAATGACCTATGAAAGCGTTCGCACAAACCATTAGCCTGGGGGTTATACGCGGTAGTGCAGTGAATCTTCACCCCTAGGCTGTGGGCCATCGATGACCAGAGTTCGGAAACAAATTGGGGACCCCTGTCGGATGTTATGTCCGACGGAACTCCAAAACGCGCGACCCAAGCTGTTAAAAACGCGCGTGCAACGTCTGCTGCTGCAGTTGACGCCAGAGGGACCACTTCTGGCCAACGCATGGTGCGATCTACCATCGTCAAAAGGTGTGTACACCCCTGCGACAACGGAAGGGGGCCCACCAAGTCAACATGCACATGATCAAAACGCTTAGCCGGGATGTGAAAAGGCTCCAAAGGGGACCTGTTTACGCAACCCCGGCCAAACAAACTTCTCCCCCACCATCTTAATCGATGCGCGTACCCCCAGGTGCGCCAGAGAATGGATTGAGTCAAAAACGCGGCAGCGCCACGCAGCTGGAACCACAGGGCGAGGCTGCCCCGTGGAGACATCGCAGATTAGAGGGGGCATACCTATTTGCTGCACCCTGTGCTCCAGCCTTAACCCTGTTGGTCCAGACTGGAGCGCACACACATCCGCGTCGCTAACCTGCTCCGCGGCCATGGCTGCATAATCCAAACCTACGCGAACCGGGGCTGCGAGCGCTTCCGCTCCACAAACCTGGCCCGCGGCCACGGCTGCCAAGTCTGCCCCCACGGGGCCTGGCACTGCTACCGCAGGCGAAAGACAATCTGCCACTGCATTATGTTTGCCCGCAACATGCTGAATATCAGTGATGAACTCCGATATCACGGCCAGCTGTCTTTGCTGCCGGCCTGACCAAGGCTCTGAAATCTTGGCCATCGCAAACGTTAGCGGCTTGTGGTCCACAAACGCGGTGAAACGGCGCCCCTCCAGCCAGAACTGGAAATGGCGGATGGCCAAATGCAGGGCCAACAGCTCCCTGTCGAACGCGCTGTATTTCCGCTCGTTATCGCGCAAGGTTTTGCTGAAAAATGCGAGCGGCTGCCAGCTCCCTGCCACAAACTGTTCAACGACCGCCCCCACTGCTAAATCGGAAGCGTCCGTGGTGAGGGCCATGCAGGCCGTTGGCACCGGGTGTGCCAACAAAACGGCGTTCGCCAGGGCTGATTTGACTTGGAAGAATGCACGCTCCCGCTCCAGGGACCATTCGATCTTATTTGCAGGTTTTTGTTTTTTAAGTGCCACGTACAATGGTTGCATGAGCTGCGCTGCGCTTGGGAGGAAACGGTTATAAAAATTAACCATTCCCAAAAATTCCTGCAATGCTTTGACCGTCTGAGGTTGGGGAAAATCTGTTATTGCGCGTACTTTATCGGGCAGAGGGACCGCTCCTTCTGGTGAAACGCGGTGCCCCAAAAAATCGATTTGTGCCACCCCAAACTGGCACTTCGCTGGGTTAATTATTAACCCATGCTCTGCCAGCCTCCAAAAAACCACTGTGAGGTGGCTTTCGTGTTCGTCTTCGGACGTGCTGGCTACCAAAATATCATCCAAGTAGACGAACACGAAAGGGAGGCCGCGTAAAACTGCATCCATCATGCGCTGGAAAGTCTGCGCAGCACCCTTGAGTCCAAACGGCATACGCAAAAACTCAAAAAGCCCAAAAGAAGTTATATAACCACTGTTTTAGGTATGTCCTGAGCGCGGACTGGGACTTGATGGTACCCGCGCACCAAATCTATTTTAGAAAAAATGCGCGCCCCCGCTAAATGCACCGAAAAATCTTGGATGTGCGGAATCAGGTAGCGGTCGTGTGCTGAAGCGTTATTCAACCTGCGGAAATCACCGCAAGGCCGCCACGAGCCATCAGCCTTGGGGACCATATGCAGCGGTGAAGCCCAGGGGCTGTTAGAGCGTCTAATGATGCCCAGCTTTTCCAGGTTGGCGAATTCCTCGCACGCTATGGCTAGTTTAGCTGAGTCCAAGCGCCGAGCTTTTGCAAAAACGGGGGGCCCGGTGGTAGTTATAAAATGTTCCACCCCATGTTTAGCCACTGACGCCGAAAACGCTGGGACTGTGAGTGTTGGAAACTGAGTGAGTAGTGCTTGGAACTTACCACCCGCAGCTGTGACGTTGGGCTGTGCAGTAGGCGGGACCACCCGGGCTGTACAGGAAATAGAGTGGAAAGACAGTGCATTAACCAGACGTCTATTAGCAAGATCAACCAATAAACCATTCGAGCACAAAAAATCAGCACCTAACATGTTATGACTGTCTGCCGCTACGATGAAAGTCCGATCGTGAAAAGACAGGGAGAGGGTCTTCTCCCCGAAGGTCTTGATCGTCAAGCCGTTCGCCGCCAACACCAGGGGTCCGCTGGAAGGCGCCAGCCGGTCAGCGTAGGAAGGTGTGATGAAACTCAGCTGGGAGCCTGTGTCCACCAAGAACTGCCTCCCTGATTTCGCATCCGTAAGGTAGAGCAGCTTGTTCTTCACGCTGAGAGCCGCAGCTGCTACCGACTCCCGGTCCTGGCGTTTCCCAAGCGCCTGAACTGGTACGGTGGAATGCACTTGCGTGCCCTCTCGGCGAAACGTCGATGATAAAAGCAGAGGACGTCGCCCGCTCCATGTCTCCTGGCCTCCGCCGCTGCTGACGTCAGTGAATCTGGTGCTGCAGCCTCTGGCCCCCTGCCGTCTCCGGGCGTTGCGCTCAGCTCCGCTGCCACCGTCATGGCCGTGTGGCATCTATGGGCATCGACGAGTCGCTGTGCCTCCTGGCCCAGCTCGTGGTAATCTCGGTTGGTCAGCAGCTGTGAACCGGCCAGGGTAGCTCTCACCGCTGACGGTAGTGTCCTGAGGAAAAGATGGGTGAAGATAAAGCCGTCATCATCATCACCTCTCAGGCTCAGCATCCTCGCCATCAGGTCCGCAGGCCTGTCTGCCTCACCTTCAGTCAACACCAGGAGCTTCTCTGCTCGCTCTCCCAGCGAGGGGGTGAAAGCACGGATGAGAGCGGCTTTCAATGCGCCGTACTTGTCGTCGTCTGGTGGGTGGTTAGTCAGGCTCTCCACCCGCTGGGCTGTGAGGCTGTCCAGCTTTGCGACTACATGGTAGAACTTCGTTGCATCCGCCTAAATTCCCCGAAGATGGAACTGTGCCTCGACAGTGTTGAACCAGGAGTGCGGGCTATGCTGCCAGAAATCAGGCAGCTGGACTGTGGTAGCTGCGTTAGCCTGGCTGGCTCCTGATGAGTCCGGTGCGGGAAGGTCGTCCCCAGCCATAATTTGTCGTAGGGTCACCAGTGTAGAGAATGCGTTCAAGGATGAGGCTGAGTTTATTTCTCAGGTTCAGCTTTCTTATGAGAACACATACTCTAGCAATCTCTAAACAAGAAAAGAGACTGAGCAATGACATACTACCACACTCTTATACTGCTGGAGCCACGAAACCTAAGTCACATGGTGCTTTAGCAAACATACAATCACATGGTACTTAATCCCAGTCACAATACAACTCTTTGATGTTTCACTATTGTCTCTTATCCCTCGATGTTCCGGGAATCCTTCTGGGGCATCCTCTCTGAGACAAAGGCCAAAACTCACACCTCCTCGTCATCTCCTGTAGATCTCTGCAGACCCAGACCTTCTTTGTCCCGCGAGACGTGAAGCACCCAATACACATACAGCCATACATTTGTGGGAAATATGAACTCAATATATGTGCCACAATATTATCATTAATCAGAGCTTCTCTTTTAACCCAAGAAAGGAGCCGCTCATCGCAGCCTAATTTGCTCTGGCGAATGCAAAATTGTAGATTTAATTCAAAACAACTGTTGGGATGTTTTTATTTTGAATCATTCTTTTAAAAGAATGGCAGTGTGCTGTCTTCACTACAGCATGGGAGCTATAGTTATCCAACCAGCTAAACTCTTCCTCGCATAAAAAAATAACTTGAGTTATAGTGAGCTTCTATTAGCTGTTTACTGTGGCTCTTTTCAGCTTCATACAAGGGCAGAGTGAAAACTGCAAAATGCAGAGCACAATCTATCACCATTTATACAACCACATGCTCTCTAAACTATCCATACACATGTAAATAAAGTTGTTTTAACTAACCACAAATATTTATGAAATGCAAATGTTTTTAACCTTAACTTAATAACTTCACAATGAAATTATTTATGTTTTAACTTATGACATTGCACCTCTAGCGTGAACAGTTAAGTATCAGGAAGTGACATTCAACAAATGTATTTCTTCAAGATGGCTGCCAGGATATGACCTAAGCATGTCAACAAATGTCAAAATAAGATCATTTCAAAATAAAGGACAAACTAACACTCTGCCTGAAGGGCAGCACAGGCAGTGAATGAGGTTAAAATTGTAAACACTGTCATCAAAACATAATGAATATGTGCACACATACCTGCCTAGCTGTTCTCCTGGTAGGACAGACTGGTTCAGCTGCAGTCCAAGAACTAAATTCCCGTAACATTTTTTCCCTCTGTGTAGTGAAAAACTCTGTTTTGTCTTCAAATAGTTTCTATTTAACTGTCCTCATTTCACAGAAAACATCGGCTGAGTGTGTGTTTTCATTAATCGGGACACACAAGCACAAACAGACATGAGATACGATGATGCAATATGCTGACTCAACACACAACAAATTAGTAGACAAAACATTTTCAAAGAAGAGGTCGCCACGAAGGGAGCCCGCTCTAAGTGGTACCTCTCAGGGGCTCTCAGGTGACAGTCAAGGGGGGTTGATGGGGGAGGACTGCGATGGTAGGCAAGGTGTGGGTGGCCTCGGCCCGGCTGTAAACCCGGGGGGGTACAGCTGAGGCAGATGTGGACACACCTCCTGTCTCTCTGGGGAGTTACAGTGAAAAGTAAAAATACTGCACACTCCTTGTTCATTCATTTATTCCCCTAAAATAAACACATTAATGCCTCATAGGTCCATGATGAAAATGAATGGATGGAATAAAAATCTTCAGATTGACACATCTCCCCCCATGTGCCGCATTCACGCCAGAATGCACACATCCTCCCTGTTCATTTATTCATTCCCGCAAAAAAAAAAAATCATACATTAATGCCTAATCTATAGACTCCAATGGTAAGTCCACAATTAAAATGAGTGTGGCTGGAATTAAAATATTTAGTGTGTGATCATATTATAAATAAAATGACGGGTGATTATATTATGTTTACAACTCTCTCCATTAAAATAACAGAAAAACCCAGTGTGCGCTGTGTCCTCATGAGCTCCGGAGCTGCACGATTTCAAAGCATGCCACTGAAATATCATTAAACAATGCACTTCTAACAACAAACCACCTTTTTTCTGATCAAAAGTGCATTGGCGAAACATGCACCTGTAGCAGGGTGGTGGAATTTTTATACAGGGAGCACAACAACATCACCTGGGGAATTTTGCCCCAGGAAATAGTTTTCAATAAACCAAAACCCCTAAGGTCACACAGGTTTGTTACACATACAGAGCAGCAGACGTGATTCCATTAATAACAGATTATTTTACTGAACAATAACAAAATTTTGCTGGAATTAAAACCACAACACTTGCTTGTTGCCTACAATGAATTCACTTTACAGTCACAATTTTAGTTAGGCAAGGGCGTGCCTAGGATCAGGGCTGTGGCTTACCGGGAGGCTAGCCGGGGAAGGAGAAGAAGGGTTCTTAAACTAAACACCACGTGAACTGCACACCAACCATATGGACACCATGCGTGCACTTCGGAGGGAGTCGTGAAGGAAAACCACCACCAGGGGAACCAGCTGCCGCACACCTCAGGCCCACAGCTCCTGTCCTGCAGCAAAAGAAATTTATTCTGTATTGCACAATAAAATATATATATATATTGTAACGTGCTGCTCGACATGGCGACGTCCCACCGGGAGATTCGAACTCACGCCTCCCGCTCCGGAGTCCTGCACCCTACCTGTGTCGCCAATAGGGTCAACCCACTTGGCAAGCCAAGTAGGGTGCTCATATTGAGTTCGCTACACTACTCCCCTCTGGTTCTCGACATCGTCCCGATGTCAGCGCCCCATTACTGCTTTGGACAGGAGATCCCACTTCTGACACCAGTGTAACGTGCTGCTCGACATGGCGACGTCCCACCGGGAGATTCGAACTCACGCCTCCCGCTCCGGAGTCCTGCACCCTACCTGTGTCGCCAATAGGGTCAACCCACTTGGCAAGCCAAGTAGGGTGCTCATATTGAGTTCGCTACAATATATATATATATATACAGTATATATATACAGTATATATATATATATATATATATATATATATATATATATATATAAAAACTCGGGGCAATAAAAGCAAGGTTGTCAAAAATTTAAAAAAGACAGATGCAAAAAAAAAATTATAAACAAAATGAAACACACAAAATTCAAAATATTCCATAAAATAGACCCAAATCCCAAACTAAACTAAATTTGAACAGCAGAATGGAGTCAACTTAAAACAAATAACAGAAGATTATAATGCAACAAAACAAGCAATACTGGATAAACAAAATGAAAAAAACACAGCTATGCTAAAAACTGTAGCTCAATAGGAAAAATGGAAAAATAAAAACCAATTAATTGGATTAAATGAAGCACTGTGCAGCACTCTGTAAAATGCAATGATAGTGGATAAAACAAGATAAGACCAGACGAGACAAGATCAGACAAGACAAGACAATCCCAGACAAGACCACACTCTATGGACCTATTTTTCTTGTTGTGTCCCTAATAAAGGTTTGAATGAATGAGACAAGACAAGATCATGCAAAACAAGACAGCAGTCTTAGAGCGAGTGGCGGCTGCTGGAGACGAGCTGCACACCGTGGCGCTGATTGTCGAAGACAAGTAGTTCCGTTTGCACAGGTGAGATGTGGGATCTATAGCAGCTTGACCGCAAAGTTATAAAAAGCTTGACAAAGGAGAGCACGATAGGGCTCACAGTCAACATACTTGATTCTTATTCAGAGCAGCACACCAACACACAGGAGCCTCACATGCCAAACAGCGCACCACGCCAACAAACTAAATGTCCTGGAGACTAATCAGTTAATCAGTTAAGGTGCCACAACAGACAGGAGCATAGAAAGGTGAAAAAGAAGAGATGAGGTCCATCCTGCTACACACCGTACTAGTGCTGCACCTGAGACTGCGCGCCGCCACACTTCTTTGAAATAAGCCACCTCCTACCAGTGCATAGTGGGCGCACTGTCTACTGGTAATTAGATGGCGTAACAACAAAAACTGACAATGTGCTGACAGAAACTAGCAAACACTGGTGTACGGCAAAAAGTCTGGTGGAAAAGTCCACAGATGACCATCAAAATAGGGTCCCAAGACTTTAAATACCTGGGATCAACCATCCAAAGTAAAGGACGGTGGACAATAGAGGTGAAGAAGAGAATGCAGGGTGGAATGGGTGGAGTCAAGTGTCGGGGTGATTTGTGATGGAAGGATGGCAGCTATAGTGAAAAGGAAGATGTACTAGAGTGAGACCTGGTATGAAGTATGGTTTAGAGATGGTGGCACTGATAAAAAGAAGAAGAAGAATTAAAAGCTATGCAAAATTATGTTACACTATTCTAAGAAGTGATCTATTTGAGTCTTCCTTTGCAAATGCTTTAAGTCAATAATTACCTAGCAAAAATGAACATACATCCATCTTCTACCACTTATCCAGGGGTCTGGGTCATGGATGCAGCAGTTAGGCACAGACTGATGGGCGGGACAATTCCTGGTGGACTGGCCAATCAGGAGTCAAAATGGTCTGAACTATCAGATGTCTTTGTGTTCTGTCTGGTATTATGTGTTCAGTATGTTCAGGTATGCATTATTGGTCAGTAGTAGTGTGTTGTCTGAGGTACCTTGAATGCACCACAGGGCTGTATTAGAAAATGGGTCTGCAGAAGTGCTGGTTTAAAAAAAAAAACAAAAAAAAACACGTATTGCTATTAGTATAAAAAAATGGAGATAAGTGAACTGTCAGTGGTAAAATAGAAGGTAGCGGTGATGGCAGTCGAAAGAAAAGGAAACCAGGAGCAGAGAGGGAGCGAATTAAAAGAAAACCCCTTACCACAGATGAAGCAAAATGCTGTAAAATCATCGAAATGTTTGGAGCTTAAACTGCAGGTCAGAAAAGACTTTTACAAAGCATAATGAGCCTACCGTGTAGTTATTTCCCCTGCTTTCTAACCATTATAAATGCATTATTGATGTAGTTTTACTCTTCTTTTTGTTTTCCATTTTCAGAAGATTTGGAACAAAAATGTAATTTAAAATAGGATTTCATTTCATTCTCTGTATCAGTTGTGTGTGAACTGGACTGTCAGAGGGGTTGGTGCCCATATAATGGTACAGGAAAGACTCCTGAATTTTTATTTATTTATTTATTTTGGCAGGAATTGAACATTTCTGTGGTATCATAGTGGTCCAAAAATTCAGAACTTAACATTAGTTATAAGATTGTATCTTATTTTGAACCTTAATGCAGCTTATGAAACAATATTAGGATTTTTTTTTCCTTTCTAGAACATATAATTAGCCATTGGTTGAATGTAAACAGCAGTCAGCTTAATTGAAAATATGGTTTTTGTTTTTTCTGAAAAGATGAGAGCACCAGAGCTGCTTCTGCAGAGGAGGCGGTGCAGAGTCAGACACAGAGCAAGAACTACAACTTAGAATCACCATCCTAAATATGTAGGTGTGCTGTTAGATTGAATGTAGTCAGGGTGCATAGAATTACTGATTGCCCAAGAAGTGCAGCTTTAAAGGTCTGATGACACAATTTTGACATTTTTTAGCATGTTGTGTAAACCCAAAAGTCATTGTTAATGATCAATATAATGGTTACAATTGCGCCAGCATAACATAGTTATCATCAAAAAACCTCAGCCGCTGACTGGACTGTGGCACCGCCCACCAAATGAAGAAGGAGGCTGAAATGATGTCAGCGAGAGAACGGACGCCGGTGTTGTTGACTGGAATGCCAGCAGCTTTGTAGCAGACAGTTTCTCTGGTTTCTTGTTTTAGTTTTACAGCTATGCCTTCACGTTGTGTTGAGGAGGGGAAGGATGAATGGATTTACACGCAGAATTCAGCACAGCACATGTATTGAACATAAGACTGATGACAACAGTTCCCAAAAAGGTGAAGACTTACAAAAATAAACAGAAACACTTATAGCTGGCGTTTGGGGCCAACATCGCCCAGCGAACGCATGGAGAGAAGACGTTGTAGGATAGGAATATTATATAATATATTAGTATGCCATGCCCTAGGCTGGGAGGGGTGATGCCCCGCCTTTGGGAGGTGGCGTCACCTGTACTATAAAAGCCTGACGCAGGAGACCTCCAGTCTAACGCGCGCTGGTGAGCTAGCATCGGTAGCAGCCATGGAGCTAGCACGACAAAACGAGGCAGCGGAGCGGCTGACAAAACACATTGGCCGCAAGGAAGCCCCTCAGAAGAGTGGAGCACACAGGACGGCCCTGGCTTGGATTTGGACGAGGGCAGCGATGACGAGTACGTGGCCATCGTCAAAAGACGGTCCACCCCGGGGATGCCACGATGCTACAGCTACGGATCCACTAAGCACCATTATCGAGCCAGGGAGTGTACGGTGAGGGGCAAGCGTTGTGGACGGTGCAGTTTGCTCCATCACTTCGCCAGACTTTACCGCAGTTTTGACAAGGAGGAACGGAGGTCTGCTAGGGACGGTGAAAAGTCTACAGTGGCCCACGCTGTCTGTCCCAGCAGCGCAGACGGGACACCGGTGCCGATGTTGGTGGACTCAGAGTTGGCAACCTCCACTTTGAACTTGGAAATTGTAAGACGGTGTTTTCCCCACCACAATGTGAGTAAAACACGCACTGCATGTTGTGATTATGATACTGAGCACATTGACATTTTATTGTCTCAAGAAGGCAGTGATCTTACAGGTAGTGTCATGTTTCACGTGGGAAGTGGCAAAGAAGTGTGGGACTTAGGGTGGCCCATTCCGGGTGAAGAGGGACACCGCTGGCACCTTAGTACGCCGACTAAATGGGGGTCCCGTACCAGTGTTTGTGGTCCAGCGGAGGATGGACCCACACAGCACGGTTTGATCTCTGCAGCGGCGGAAAGGTCCAGAGAGCGTGATTTACAGGGTTCCAGTGGCCGACTGGATACCACTGTTGAGCCAACAGTGACTGATGCCACTCCGATGCACCATCATCTGGTGTCCGGGGCAACACCAGATGGCACATACCCCAACTGTGCTGAGAACCAAGGCGAGGGACATGGCTTGAGTCAACTTGGCGATGCGCTGAGGAGCCATAAGGGAGCCAGATCGCGGCGCAGACAATGGAGAAAATCAGTGAGTGCTCCCCTGGATGAGGGTGATAACGTGCACCCTAGGGTTGAGCCTCGGCTTGGTCGGGTGCGCAGTTCCAGAATCAGGACAGCAGGATGGGATGATCTGCGGGTGATCCAGTCCGGTGGCGACAGCTACTTGAAATTGACTGATGGGTCAAACAGGTATCCCAATGAGCTGCGAGGTCGAAGCACAGCGGAGCGTCCATGCAGTCCGTCTCCAATCTCAACAAAACGGAGATGCTCTGGAAGTGGGCCGCATGACGGACACTCCGGGGGGGAGGGGGGGCTTTGAAAGACCTGGGTTAAATGCATGGGGCTAACAGTGTGTCTAGTGTGCAATTTATTATGTTCTGGTTTGTAGTTAATTGTTCTGTGTTTAAAAAAAAAAGAAAAGTAATGCAACTGTTATGATGTGTTTACTGTGGGGGTGACCTGTGGGTACGTGTTACTGTTTGGTCAGGGTATGGGTGTACAGTAATTCATATTTTGTACAGTGTTGTATTTTAATTTCTATTTCCAGCACAGGTTGCTGAGGAGAGTCCCCTTTCACAAGTCGGGCCTTTATGGCTATGGGTGGTCTCATTAGGGACGTAATTACCTCTGTGTTAGGGTGAGTCATTTAATAGGCATGAGACCACTGTTGTGTGTGAGTATATGACTGTTGTGTGAGTAAGGTACAATAACACCTATGTGTGAATGGTGTAATTATTGCCCATAGTGTGAAAGTGTTTTTTCCTTTCTCTTTATTTTGGGGAGTTCCCTGTTTACATGTATGTATGTATTCTGTGGGTTTATGGGACTGGTACCGCCATTTTCTGTGTCTATTTTCTTATGTGTTTAGCTTAGGAGGGATTGTTTTAATTTGGTGAATGGCTCATTTTTCTTTCAGAGACTCTTGAGTTTAAATAGCGGAGGGTTCCGCTGAGTCTGTGTGGTGTGAATGGATAGGCCTGTTCTCCTGTATTAGAGTGTGATTCTGGTATAAATTTATTGGTTGGGTAATTAGTGTGGTTGCAGTTTTTTCGGGGGGGGGGTGTAGAATAGGAATATTATATAATGTATTAGTATGGCGGTGCCCTAGGCTGGGAGGGGTGATGCCCCGCCTTTGGGAGGTGGCGTCACCTGTACTATAAAAGCCTGAGGCAGGAGACCTCTGGTCTCCTTGCCACACTCCCGTACTCGCAGTAGGGTCTCCCGTTGTGTGTTATAGTTCTTAGCAATAAACATTATAACCGTCACCTCGCCTCCTCATTATTTCGGACATTACAAAAGTGTTAACCACAGTTGCGCCCCAGGGCCGACATCGCTTCAAGGGGCGCAACAGAACCACAGCTGTGTGGAGTGGCTAACACATTGTGATAGTGTTGGCAATATTGGCTGGCTGACAACACGGCAGATGATGCACAAAAAACATCAACAGCTGACTGTCAAAGAGAGAGGGGGCGTGGTCGGACCGGCGAATGTTGGACAGCGCCCACCTAAAAGTGGGTCAAAATGGCTGCCCAACAACCGCCGGCCAGAGCAGTGGCTACAGGCATGGAAAAGAAAAGGAACACAGACATAAAAACAACAAGAACTCAAAAGAAAATACATAATAAACCCAATGCCTGAGCCACAGAAAATGGTCAGAACCGAGCCTACAGGATCACACGGGCTTGGTTCGTGACACCAACTGACTATATTGTATTCATTGCCACTAATTTGGACTTTTTCCTGTTATAATAATTAATTTAATATTTTTGATAGTTATAGGACATGTGTGCTATACCAGTTATGAGTATTGTTTTTCTTGTGACCAAACTCTAGAAAAAATGAGGACTATCTGTTGCTTCTATTGCTTTTATTATTATTGTTGAAAATCACATGCCAGTTGATACAAGACAAAAGCAGCTAATAAACAATGATAACAAACAAAATTGCATTTTTGATGAGACATAAATAATAGGGAATACATTATTTTTAAGGATATTGCCATCAGCAACACAGAGAATAATTTTAGTTTCTAAAGGGGTTTTACAGATAATTGAACTTTAAAATTGTAAGTTATGGCCACGAGTATGATCTAATTTCCAAAAACAAAAAATATTTACAGTATATTATATTTGCAAAATTAAAAAAAAATTCTATCTCTTGTTCAAATACCCAGGATTGATACAGGATTGCATGGAACGTCCCAATGATGACAACAGTTAGGAGATTTTCAAGTATCACACTATAAATATTTAGTAATTTTATTTTCTTGTAAAAACTGGCAACAGTTGTGGTCAGATAAACATTTATTGAATGGAAAACAATACCATGAAAACATAAAGGTAGTTAGTCAGCATAGGTAAAACCAACATATTGTCCGTCTTGTAGTGGAAAGGTCTCTGATCTTGTGAACTACACAGGTTGGTATTGGCAGGCGGACTTTCTCACCAAGGTAGTGGTAGCACCATCGGATGAACTGTCTGTAAGCTGTATATCGCTTCCAATTGTTCCTATAATCCACATTCACATAATGTTTATATAGGTGAAGCAGGCCACTTCCAACACGTCTTCGTTCAGACACACCGCGGGGAAGTAGTGATGACCAGTGATACACTTTATAGCACTGTCTGGAATTTTCTGCTTCACCTTGTACTGCTCCTGACAGCAAATACTCTCCTCCTCTGTTGTCATGCTCACACACAGACCACACTGGCACCTGCAAAAATAAAAAATTGTATCTTTTGATTTGTTTATTTGGGGGGGAGGGTTTGACAGTATCATGTAGATGTTTCAGTTTTATTATAAATACACTACTATGATTTTATTGAAAAATTGGGTTTAAATAAATTATATTTATGAACAAACAATTTGTTGCAATATCTGTAACAAAAGCATAACACTCGGTGTTCCCCTGCCGTGTGTTTGCTGCTGCTGCTGCGGCGGACATGTGTGCTTCACCACCGTCACTCTCTGAGTCTGACTCGCTAGGCACGATATCTGCTTGGTACGGCTCAAACCTATAAGGTCTGATGCCCCCAGATTCTTCATTGTCATCCCATTCTTCTGAACTATAATCGTCTGAAGATTGGACAACACAAACCAATTCCAGTCTACATGTGCTGGAACCATCATCGATGTTTTTAACCGCTTCCATCCTGCGTGGTGTACAATGGGCAGCCAAGCGCCGTGTTCTGTCGCTGAAGTCACAACATGGCTGGGGGATTTTCTAGCCACTAGCACAATTGGTGACGTGCCGTTCATGAAAACGTCAGATAGTCACGTGAAAAAAAGCCTGTTTGACTTAGAACTGCACAGACCAACCTATTTCATCATATTGAAATTATGCGTTGCAAAACTAGATGCAGTCAAAATCGTGTCATCAGACCTTTAAGTTATAGTACAAGATGTGCAGAGAGATAGGGAGAGAGGTCCAGAGCCCACCACAAAATTAGAAAATGATTAATTAATTGAACCTGGATAAAACAGCTGATTAAAAACAGCTGATTGTCACAACATCACGTGACCCTTCTGGTGAAGGCTGCAAGAAATGGTCAAAACATGTTAAGGTATAAACAACCTTTTTCACCGTCTGATAGAAAAGAAAATATTTTTTATGAATAATTAATTAATTGACTAAAAAATATTGAAAAATATATATTTTTTCCTCCCACTTAAAGGTTGCAGCTACATTTATAAGACTGACACCTGATTTGTCAATATACTGGTCTGCAACTATAGCAGCAATGGTTTCTAATTCATAACAGGGTGGGGATGGAGTCATATTCCTGGCCTGAATTTTTATCCCAGTCTGCCCCTGGCAGCAGCCCACCAGAGTAGCCCAGACTTCTGCCCAGTTCACATAGCACCATGATCCCCATGATCCCTCCTGCAGGTGGTGAGCCCAGTGGAGGCTGGATCCATGTGGCTCCTTTGGGTACACTGGATGCTTGACGGAACTTTTTTCATGAAGATCCACTGGACCGCTGTTTGTCTGGCCTTTCACCCAGGACCAGTTTGTCTTGGGAGACCCTACAAGGAGCAAGTTGCCTCCAACAACATAGCTCCTATAGGGCATTCAAACCCCTCCACCACGATAAGGTGGAGATCCACAAAGGGGTAAAATGAACATCAGAATAATTAATTTATCAGCATCCTGTTACTCGCTTGCAACATTTTGTTGAAAACCTTTAAAATGCTTTAAAACGGTAATTGTAAGAAAAACAACATATGAGATGAAGAATGATAATCCCTAATCCTGCTGTGTGCATCAGCTGCTTCAGATTTGTTACAGTTGAGATTTTTTCCAGTTTCCCTCAAATCACTGTAACTGATTAATCATTGCATGATTCTTTTCGCTAGAATTTAATGGAGCTGAAGTATTCTCACATCCCTCTTTGACTTTTGAAAATTTCCTAAGAATTCAAGGACCCCAAGTTTTGGGTTTTTTTTGTTTTGTTTTGATTTTTTGTTCTTTTCAAAGTAGGCTTCATAGTTTTTCCAGCTGTTCCTGTCTGAATGTAGAGATGGTCTTTTCAGGTGGTGATCTGATTTATGTGGAAAAAAATCTTCCAAAGACAAAAAAAGTACATTCGAGAAAAGTTTTTTTTTTTTTTTCAGAAAAGGTTCTAAATGTGAGGGAAAAGTTGCTAATGGATCAGAAAATAGTCTCAAATTTAGGAAAAACACTTGCAAATTGGTGACTGTCATTACTTACTACCAAAGTAACTTTTACTATTATTAATAGGTAAGCGCCCCTTCACACAGCACAGAAATCATTGGGAGATTGATGAGCTCCTTGAGCTTTCATTGAGAGATTGCGTACTTTGGTGATTGTTGAGAGATTATTGTGGACTGAGTCAATACTTTGAGAAGACCCTGGAGACCATGGAGATCACTGGAAGATCCTTGAGAGGTCATTGAGAGATTTTGGTGATCATTGAGTGCTCACTGAAAGATCGTTGAGAGATTTGGCTTTTTTTTTTTTAATGCTCAGTGATCACCACCCCTGTGTAAAGGGGCTATAATCAACTTTTTTGGTGACAACTCTTACTCATACTTCAGTAATTAATATTTTACTTGAGTACAGTTTAAAGACAGTCTACCCACCTTTTTGCATCATAATGTCAACACTCATTTCTAGAGGGCAATAATAGATGTAGCAAAGCTGTTATTAAATCTTGTTTCTAACATACTCTAATGGTTATAAAACAGGTAAACTGGGTAAGGTACACTGACTTTCAAAATCATCCCAAATGGCAGGAGTGGATATTTGTAAAAAAAAAAAAAAAATCTTATGTAACAAATTGCACAATACTTTGATTTTATGTGATATTAAAAGCAAAAGTTGGAGATGAGAAAATAAATGCTAAATTTTTGAAGTGCTTTGAGAAAGAATGACTGTTACTAATGATTCTTAAATGTACTCGACAGGACAGAGTGAATGATTTTCCAGCACTAAATAAGACACTTAAATTGTCACTTATTAATGCCTACACTTCTTTACATAGCCGCTGCTTTACTTCTCCTGGGGCCTCATTTCACCCTGTGGTTCCTGTTGCTACTTTTTTTTTTTTTTGTTACTTATTTGTACCCGTAGGTAGACTTGGTTTGCAGTCTGGTGACAAGCCACCGGCTGCTGGTCGCTGCATGCGCGAGCGCCCTAAACCTACATGTTTTTGGTATGCGGGAGGAAACCGGAGAAATCCCGGAGTAAACCCACGCAACACGGGGAGAACATGCAAACTCCACACAGCTCACTGTTGGTCGGGGGCTGGGATCGAACCCACGATCTCATGATCCCCGCGATCCCCCGGCCGAGGGTAAAACTGTGCTGCCACAGTGCTAAACCACTGCGCCACCGTGCAGCCCTTACCGTACTTGCTGCTGCTCTTGAGATGAGTTTTTGGTCCCTGAAGGCAGACAGACCAGGAATGTTTGTCTTAGAAAATTAGAAGTCATACAAAGTGTCTGTTTTCTCTTTCTGAGAAAAGCTGAAGGTAACTTGTACACACTGAATGACTGCAATTTCTGAATCACTTCTAGCTTTTAAGTGACAAACTTTTATTGCTACATCATGTGTACTGTACTTTTGTCATCACAGGACCCTTGATGCGTTCAAACTGTAATACATCCCAAATCTGGAAAAGATGACAAAAGGTTTCAAAGGGCCTTATTACGATCTAAAGTGTGCAATTGCACCCTGCTTCTGTGTCTTGTGCCAGCAGTTCTGTCAGCATCATCATCATAGCAGTCTGTCGTGGGCGACAATGACTGTTTCATTTAGGTCTGATCAGATTCCTCCACACAGCTCTGCCCTTAGCCTTCCACTGCCAGGAACTCCTGTCTATATCCAACTTCTTCAAGTTTCTTTTTACAGTGTCTTTAAATCTGAGCCTTGGTCTACCCTAATTGCGTTTGCCCTCACATAACTGTGAGTAGAGTAACTGCCGAGGGAGACGCTGGTGGTCCATCCTCTCAACATGTCCGAGCCATCTCAGGTTCATCTGTATTAGCATGTCCTCCATTGATGGTAGACCAGCTCGTTTCAACACTTCTATGTTGGTTATCTTGTCTTTCCATGAGATATTCATTATGGCTCGAAGGTGTCTCATCATGTACGCATGGAGTTTCTGCACCTGCACTCTGTAGACAGTCCAAGTTTCAGCACCATACAATAGAGTAGCCAGTACTATCGCTCTGTACACTTTGCATGTCACACAGATAGACACATGTCAGTTGTTCCATAGTCTCTCCCTCAAGTTTCCAAACATAGCGCTTACTCTTCCCATTCTGAGAGATAGTTCATCCTCCAGCCTAGCATTCTCTGAAACAGTACTCCCTAGATACTTGAAAGTCTTGCACTTGACCAGTGGCTCGGTACCAATGCTGATCTCTTCTGGTAGTGATGCTGATAATTGGAACTTTTGTGGTTGATAAAGGCACTCTCTCTTCTTGATGTTGATATTGAGGCTGAATTGGCTAGCTGCTCTTGCAAATTTCTCCACTAAAGATTGCATATCTTCCACACTGTGTGTAACTAGAGCATTGTCATCGGCAAAGAGCATTTCTCTTACTACCTTTATCAATGTCTTACTCTTGACTTTAAACTGTGCCACATTGAACAAGTCTGCTTCTTTCCTTGTTTGAATGTATACTTCTTCTGAAGTGTCTTTGAAGGCCACCTCAAGCATGGCTGCCAGATATAGTGAGAAGAGTGTAGGTACCACCACATACCCTTGTTTCACCCCGTTGCTTACTGAAAAGTCTTTAGATACTGAACCACTCATTGCCACGTTTGCTTGCATACCTGTATGGAGTGCCTCAATCAGGCTGACAAACTTCTCCGTACAGCCATATTTCTTGAGTACCTGCCAAAGTCCTTGTCGCGAAACAGTATTGAAGGCTTTACTGAAGTCTATGAAGACTACATAAAGCGGCATGTTCTGTTCGATACACTTTTCTTGAACCTGTTTCAAGCAGAAAATTATGTCCATTGTGCTTCTTCCACTTCTAAAGCCATACTGGGTTTCCAGTAGTACATTCTGCGAGATGTGTTCATTGAGTCTGTTCAGTAGTACACGTGAGAGAATCTTACCAACAGTGGCTAGCAGTGATATACCTCGGTAATTTCCACAATCTTTCCTGTCACCTTTCTTGAACAAAGGCACAATACTTGCATCCTTCCAGTCTTGAGGTACTTTCTGGGCATCCCATATCTCTTGGATGAGCTTGTGCAGGCAGTTGGTCAGCTGAACACCACCAAATTTCCACACTTCTGCTGGAATTCCATCCCTTCCTGGAGCTTTACCATCCTGTGTTGTCCTGATAGCTGCCATTAGTTCATCAAAATTTGGTGGTTCATCCAGACTTGATATAGCTGGTCGCTGCACTAGAGCTTCTTTAGCCTCTTCAGTGAGATCTCCAGGGTTGTTTAGTAGTTGGTCAAAGCGGTCTGCAAATCTGTCCAGGATCTTCTCTTTCTCCTGCAAAACCGTTTCACCATCCAAAGCCTTTAGTTGGATCAATCATCTTGGTTTAGGGCCGTAGATTTCTCTCAAACCTGTGAAGAATGTTTTCATGTCCTTCCTGTCTGCTGCAGTTTGAAGTTCCTCTGCTTTCTCATCCTACCAGTTGGACTTCATCTCTCTGGTGTACTTCTGTAGCTCACTCTGAGCCTTTCAGTATTTCTTCTTCTTCGATCTCGTGTTACACTGTAGGTTTTCCTGCCTAGCTGTATTCCTCACTTCTAGTAGTTTCTTCAGATGTTCATCATGCTCATCAAACCAATCTTGATGTTTCCTCTCAGGGTGGCCTAATACATCACTCGCAGTCTGATACACTGTATCCTTCAGTGTTGCCCATTTCTCTTCTACGTCATTCTCTGAGTTGTTGCTGTCCCAGTCTTTTGTTTTCATCCATTTCCTGTGTAAGTTCTTCCTGCTTCTTTTGGCCTTTCAGTGCACTAGTGTTTAGCTTCCATGGTGGCTTCACACCCATCCTGCAGTGCTGTTTTCCTCTGCAAATCCTTAATCTAGATCTCAGCATAACAAGATCAGTACCACAGTCCGTGCCTCTCATTGCTCTGGTGTCCAATACATCCCTTATGTCTCTCTGCCTGACTATGATGTAGTCTAATAAGTGCCAGTGCTTGGATCTTGGGTGCATCCATGTCTTCTTGTGAGTGTCCTTGTGATTAAATAGAGTGTTGGTTATCACAAGGTTGTACTCTGAACATAGTGCAAGTAGAAGTTCTCCATTAGCATTGCACTTGCCTACTCCATGACTGCCTAGCACTCCATTTCATTTCTTAGTGTCCGAACCAACTCTGGCATTAAAATATCCAACGAGTATCAGCCTGTCATCAGTCGGTACATGCATGATAGTCTCATGTAAATCACTGTAGAACTCTTCCTTCATCTCCTCTGTGTTGGTCATTGTTGGGGCATATACACTGATGAGTGTGGCATACATCTTCTGCTGTGGTGGGAGTCTCATAGTCATTATCCTGTCGCTGATTGGCACCGGTTCCTCATCAAGCATTGCTGCTATCTCCTTTCTAACTGCAAAGCATACTCCTGCTTCTCTCCTTTCTTGAGTTGATCTCCCACTCCAAAGGAAGATGTACCCATGGTCTTCCAAGCTGTCATATCCAGGAAATCTTGTTTCACTAAGTGCAGCTATGTCTACATTGTACCTGTTCATTTCCAGGGCCACAAGCGCAGTCTGTCTTTCTGGGCGCTGTGATGTTGTTCTGTCCAACAGAGTGCGTACATTCCATTCCGCTACACACAAGGCTGCTATTTTCCTCTTCTTTTGTCTTCCTGCTCCTAGCTTACTTTTTGCTGCCTGTCGGAGTGTGAACAGATCAGCGCGGACCTTTAAGCCCGGGCGAAGTCCGAGCCAGTATGAGTTGCTTTCTGATTGACCATTTCATGAAACTGTTTGCAAAGTATTTGAGTACCGCTAGCTTTTGCTGGACTAGCAGCACATTCTTGGCAGATAAAGGTATTATCAGTGGCAAGGACAAGCCAAGACAAACTGACTCCAGTATCTGTTGCAGTGACTGACCAGATGATAGGTTTGTTCATCTCTGCTCTTTGTGTAGTGCATGTCATGATGCACCGACTGGCACAGTCCACCACAGACCTTGCGACAGATGTGTTTATCTGCCAGGATGTCCATTCTCACCCCATGTAACTGGGAATGGTCCACCACAGACCTGTGGCAGATATTGTTTTTAGTTCTGCCAGGATGCCCTGTTTCACCCTCCACACACTCGGAAGGGCAGGGATGCCGGTTGAGTCACCGACGGCCCAACCCATGAGACAGGTAGTACCGGTTTTCATGGTTACCCGGTAGCAAGCAATCCAATGCCTGACCTGACCAAAAAAAAAAAAAAGTCTAAACCAAATGGGACAGATCTGAAAGTCTCCCTAAAGAGGATGTGGGAGGAAAACCATACAGGTATAGAAACAAGGGAGAAAATTTGATATGATGTTCCATAAACCGGAATGACACAAGCAAGACAGAATACACATGTCTGAATGAGAGGGAGCAAAAAGATCAGCAAAAAGCGGGCCTATAGTTAGTTGTAAATCACTATTTAAGTGATGCATTTTAAAATCCTGGGCACTCATGCACTGACAAAAGCATACAAGAAACACTAAAAGGATGCACATGAATTTTCTGTTATTTTTAATGGACAGATTTGGAAAAGTTATAGTCTAATGAAAATATTGTTACCAATCATGTTCACTTTGATATGACAAGACACATTTTTGTTTTAGGGGCCATGCACATGACGTTTTTACCTCAAACTGTGGAAGTTAGTCTACAGTTTAGCTGTCTGTGCATACTACACCGGGTATTTGGAGCTGTGAAAGTGTAGAGATTTGAAACCAGTCTCCAGAGTGAAGAGGTTTTCGTGGTACTGATTTTGCACATATGCACAGAAAAAAAGACCTATTGCATGATAGAGCCCCAATTTACAACAGATTTCAGCCAATCCACACACCAAGCAGCATTTATTTCTCACAGAGAAATACAAATATGGAGCTTGTATTTCTGTATTTCTCACAGAAATGCAAGCTCTGTGGCCTTTCGGACGGGTCACGTGGCACTCCAGTCGACTCAGAAGGTCCCCACCCAAACAGAATTCAGGAGCTACGGCGGAACAGACTGGTGTGGGTTGGGACTCATTGGATGTGGGCATTAAGGACTCGCAGGTGCGGTCTACGGTGCCTGGCGCAGGATTTCCTTCTAGGGGACGCTCGGCTAGAACACGTCAGAGGCCCAGGTACCTGGAGGACTATGTGTTAAAGATAGCGTTAGCTAATGAGTGTTGGAACTGGGCGGCAGAATAATCTGCTCCAACACAGGTGTAGCGTTCTGATAGTCTACCCAGACGCCCATTTGGTTGACTGAGTTTTGGCTGTTCAGTGAAAAAAAAAAACACGTTTGTTATTTAGGTTATGGGGGTTCTCCATTTTTGTGAGGGGGGTGAATGTTGTGTGGGGATATGACTTATGGGGCTTGCCGTAGCCTGGCCAGGGGGTTGAGGGTGATGACGTCAGGCGGGCTACGGCTAGAGAATATATTGAGTTGTTTTGTATAATAAAGTCAGTTCGGTGCTCAGTTGAATGCGGCTTCAGTCTCACGTTATTCCGACATAACACGATAATGTTTTCTGGGGCGCAAAAATGTCGCGCCATTAGCTCCACCACTTCCTCAAAGTTATCACATTCGCCCAAAGTACTCAAAATATGCTGTCCTTCCATTCCCAAATTATGAACCAACAGTGCATTTGCCCTCAACATCAACTGCCTCCCAAGGTCCAGCGCCACCAAGTATGTCTGAAACGCGGTGAACCATCTCGCCCAAGCTCCAGAAATCGCCGAATAGATGTCACACAAGCATCCATACCTTTTATCCTCTTCGCCAAATGTTATGTCGGTAGTAGGAGCCAAGGACGAGACCAGGTGTTGAACTGGACACACATTTATTGGTAGACACTCCACAGTATACAAGCATACCCACCAGGCAGAGAGGTGGCCAAGAGACCGCCCCTCCCACTCACTGCTTTCTTATACCCTGGGTGGTGGTGGAACCGGAAAGGTGGAGCCACCACCTGTGTCACACAAATAAAGGTCCAAATTCCAACACAACATGCTCGTGAAGTGAAATTAAAAAAATAATAATAAAATAATTAAATGCGCTAGTAGGCTCCCTGATAGTCATGGGGCCCGTCTCCAGTGTATTTCATCTCCACAATGCAAAAGCTGCCAGAGAACTAAACATCCACCTGAGCTGACTCAAGCTTAAGCATGCCCCAAATCCAACTTATCTTGGAGTGACCCTTGATAGGACCTTATCCTTCAAGGAACATCTAAAGGGGACGGCTGCTAAGGTGAAAGTACGAAACAACCTGCTCTGCAAGCTCGCTGGTGCAAAATGGGGGGCGGCAGTCTCCACCCTGCGCACCTCAGCACTGGCCCTTTCATACTCTGTAGCAGAATATTGTGCCCCTGTCTGGTCCAGGTCATCTTACACACACCATGTAGACACCCAGCTCAACTCAACCATGAGAACTATAACTGGAACAATCCGCTCAACACCACTCCCCTGGCTCTCTGTACTGTCAAACATAGCCCCTCCACACATCCGGCGAGCAGCATTAACTCAAAGGATGCTCCAAAAAGTTAAAGATTTTCCTCACTTACCAATCCATGCAGATATCTACACCCCACCCACTGCCCGACTTTCATCCAGACGGCCGATTTGGAAAAACCCTCCCCCAGCTGACTTTACCATCCAGACAGCTTGGCAAGAGGAATGGGAGACCAAGGAGGTCCCAAACAAACAGCTGGTGATAAACCCCAACCAACAGGTCCCGGGCACCAACCTCCCAAGGAGACAGTGGTCTACACTCAATCGCTTCAGGACTGGACATGGCCCCTGCTTGGCCAGCCTTCACAGATGGGGCAGTAGCCCTAGCCCACTGTGCGCATGTGGAGAGGAGCAAACTATGGAACACATCATAGAGGCTTGCCCGCTCCAAAGACTGGAAGGAGGATTACACACCCTCCATACAGCAAACCAGGAGGCAACTGCTTGGCTTAAGGACTTTGCATTCGCTAAATAAATAAAATGGGGCCCTATAAGCAGTCACTTAATTCGCTCATGCCTCGGGCCAACTGTGGCTCTGACAAGCATATTTTTGTTACTGAATCATTTCTCAACATACAGAAGTAATGAACTGGTGTGGTTAACCTAGAATTGCACTTTAAATACCTTTTTTTGTTCAGTTATTGACCTGAGGGTGCATGCTCATTTATTGCTGCAGCTGACGCATTCCACAGGTGTTAGTAAAGACAAGAGTTTGCAAAGTTGCATAGAAAATATTTTACACATTTTAGGGCATGCTTTCACTGGTGCCAGGTGACTTCCATGCAAAGTGAAATGGCCCTCTGCTCCTATGTCAGCGGGGGGCCTTCACTGGCCCCCATTCATATTGTTTTTTTGCAGGGACAGACTTAGTCCATTTGGGGCCCAAGGCAAAGACAGAAATGGGGCCCTACTTCTTCTTTGTTCTACACTTTCTTTTCAGGCCTCATTGAAATCCTGCCTGAAACTTACCGTCCTCAGAAGTCTTCAAATAATAATATCATTCACGCATCAGGAATTACATCTGTAGAAAAACAAAGAAGTTTAACAAATTGAATGTAGACTCTTGTCTATTATTTAAAAAAAACTGACATGGAAGATCTATTGTTTGTTCACACTTAGTCCCTCCAGGATTTCGCGATATTGCAATTGCACTAATTCACATGAAATCAGGTCATAGCCACATCTTCTGACCAACCTTGCAACTTTGTCCAATCACCGCAACGTTCTCGCAATTTTGGACAATCCTCGTCAACTTCTACCAATTTCGCCAGTCAAATTTGTCCCTGAGTGGCACTCAAACACTCAGTCTAACCAATCGTGGAGGGTGCTGAGGTGTGGGACTCAGACTGGCTGGACAGAGTAACTGTGGGAGAGCATATTCGGCGCCACGCGGCACCGCCTCAGGATGGACCCGATGCCGGTTTTCAGGCTGCCCTGGATGAGGGTGCTGGACAGCACCCCGGGACCCCCAACGCGGCCCTTAAGGACGAGGCACCCTCGCCGGAAGAAAAAGGGGTGAGACCGCGGAGCGTGGTGGTGGTAAAGCGCTCCCAGTGACGGCCTGTCAAGAACAGATCGAACCGGACCAGTGAGGCAACCGGATTGGTGAAGGAGGCCAGTTGCAAGGAAAGAGGAGGGCTCCCTCATTGACTAAGGTTGAAGCTCGAGTGCGACGCGATCACAGCCCACACATGCAGTGGGACGACCAGAGGCGGTTCCAGGTGAAGTCCGACTGGATGGAGGCACACCGGCGTAGGTCTGTTTATACCTGGAGCTGCGGCTGCCGGTGAAGGAGAGGAGACGGCGTAGCAGGAGTCCCGAGGTTAAAAGACGGAGTCACCTGGAGAAAGATCCGCCCAAGGACTGAGGGTTTGTGTGTGTCTTTTCTGGTGCCCAGGTCCTGATTTGTGTGAGTGTTATTGTGTTAGTGCCCCGGTAAATTTTAAAAAAAAAATAAAGGAAAGGTGGATATATTGTGATCTTGCTTAATTTGTGGTATTTTGTGTGAAATTTTGGAGGGTTTACATTTTGAGGGTTTATTGGCCAGGATGGTGGTGGTTTAATAGTGTGCTAAATTGTGTGTATTGAAATTTGATTTAGCCATGTTTAATTGATTATTTACATTAATTCTGAATGCCCAACACAGTTTTGTTTTGTGAGTGCCTGTTATGGGGTGGGTGCTGGGGTGGGGGGGCGCCAATAGCCTGTATGTATATTGTGATTTGGTATGTCTTGTTTTGTGTAACTGTTTTATGAGATTGTTTTAATTAGAAACACGGCTTTATTTTATTTGAGTTGAACTGTTCTCTTTGGCGGCAGAATAACCCGCCCAGCCGTGTAGAGGGTGCTGGCTGTCTGCCCCCAGCCTTAGTTGTGTGAATGGATAGGAGTTTGTTTCTTTTTGTACATATTTTCCCTTTTAGAGTGTGAGTTGGGAGATAAATTGGGGTGGGTTATCTGTGTGCCTGGCATTTTTTTTTTCAAAGGGGGGGGGGGTTTAGATATGGAAATAGGCTGGTACGAGTAAGATGGTGGCCGGGTTGGACGTGGGATAGACCGGGGCGATTAACTGCCTGTTTCCGGTAGTTACACCACCCCTAGTATAAAGGAGGTGGGCGGAAGAGGCAAGTCCTCTTTCGTCGTGGGAGCCACCTGGCCTGTAGGCGTGTGCCGTAAGCCTTTCTTGTACGTAGTTGGCAACCTGATTAAAGCCCTGTTAACCAAGTTGCGACCGGCTCGTTATTCCTATAATTATGGACACAACAGCAGGTGCATCAGCACCTTGGTGTTTTCATTAAACATGTTTCTGAGAAGGACTAGAGTCATATTGTCAGCAAGAACTTCTAAGGCTGTGATGAAGTAAATGGGGTTGCAATGTCTTCATTCAAGAGCCTTCATGTGTCACTAAAGTCCAAGATTACAAAATTCTCATACAGTTACTTTCATACTTTTGAAGCTTTGTCCACCCATCCATCCATCTTCTACTGCTTAATCCATTTCAGGTCGCGGGGGGGCTGGAGCCTATCCCAGCATCTTTGGGCGAGAGGCGGGGTACACCCTGGACAGATCGCCAGTCCATCACAGGGCCAACACAGAGAGACAGACAACCATTCACTCTCACATTCATACCTAAGGACAATTTACAATCCCCAGCTGATGCCAATTAACCTCACCTGCATGCCTTTGGCCTGTGGGAGGAAACCAGAGTACCCGGAGTAAACCCACGCAGACACGAGGAGAACATGCAAACTCCACACAGAAGGGTCACCGATGGTCTGGGGGTGGGATTGAACCCACGATGGTCAGGGGTGGAATCGATCCTGTGACCTTCTTGCTGTGCTGCCACAGTGCTGACCACTTTTCCACTGAGCTGCCCTTGTATTTAATAAAATATGTATTTAAAACCAGTGACTGGAGTTTACATAATTTAAAGTTCTTTGAACTTTATCATACATATATATATATGTATATATATATATATATATACAGTATATATATATACTGTATATATACACACACACACACACACACACACAAATAAATGAAATAAAGTAGCCATAGCAGTTTATCTTGTGTGTACATCATTTCTGTGTATTGACTGTATACTGTTACTGGCAAATTTGGCAATTTTGCATGACATAATTTTGATTTTGTTTATATAATTTTTCTTTATTGTTAATTGGTCATTACAAAGATGGAGAAAAGAGGTGACAAAAAAGGAAAGGCCTGTATTTGTATGGTTTTAAAGAAGTCTGAGGCGTGGTGCTGCTGCTGAACGTAAGACAAACTGATCTCCAGAAATCCAGCCCTCCATTTCATTGGCCCCTTATGCCTTCTATTTTCTACCTTTTTATTTATATTTTAATGCCAATTTTCTTTAATTCATCACTCATCAGTGTTTGCACACTATAGCATATTTCAGCTGTGTTAATAAATTGTAGAAATAGTATTTTTCTTACTTTGCTGCCTATTTAATCCCGTTTGTTCTGCAGAATAGAGACTTATGACAACAGTCACCTTTGCCGCTGAATGTGTGATGATCAAACCAGTTGTAATTACATCTTCAACTACATACAGATGTAAAACGCTTATTCTATATCATATTCTTAGCAAGCATATATAGACAGTGTTAAACAGATCTCCAGAGGTTTTACCTCGTTTACTGGATCCCTTCTAACATTTATGAGTCATCATTGCCATCTAGTGGTCAAATGCAGCATTTCAGAGACATCAAAAAGGGCAACGGTTTCGCAGACTGAGCTTTTCTTTATTCAGGCAGGAGCAGGGGCTTAAATAGACTTGGTACAAATACAGTGCAGCAGGTTTCCCCTCATAGGTGCATTGCCTGCATTCACTCCCACTGATGTGACACACGGCGTTTACATTACTTTCCAAACACCAAATGCTGCACAAACACTCAGTGAAGGACAGACAGACACTGTGCATGGGTGTGTGCTGATTGTTGGGATCATGGCATTTTGGGGGGTGGGGTGGGAGGGTGCAGTTATTGCCATTGGGATAACAGAGTAGGCTAGCATACAGGACTTGCTAATTGAATTCCTAACCTACAGCTTTCCACCTTCATCCTAATTTGTGTTAGATTCATTGAAGCAGACAAAGAAAGACAGAGTGAAGGTATTGCCATTACACAAGGTGAGTGTGACCCAGTGTTGGACAAGAGAAAGGGAAATCATCTGTGCTGCAGAAATGAGAACACATCACTGCTTTCCTACAAATAAGGTGGGTCCAGTTTGATGTTTGTGTGGATGCAAATATGAACAAAAGATTACAATCTAAAATATACTTTTAGTTGTTACCATGCGGATGCATTTGCTGACATCTGAACAACAGAACACGCCACTTTCACTGATGCACATTCATCCCACTATGCCATTTGTGTGAGGTCAAAGGGAAAAGCCACACCGGGGCCAAATTCAAATTTTTGCATCAAATGACTGTAGAGCCAGTTTTACCAGAACTTGATCCATAGTGTGTCTCAACCAAAGGAGCTGGCCCTGATAGGAAAAGATTTAAGAATTCATACAGGTCAAATTAAGTCCCTGCTTGGGGTACTTCAGTTTGCCTAAAAACTGCTGGGCGTGGCTTGGGATTGGTCAAGCACTTATTGGATATAACTCGGCATCATGAAGATGTCAACTAAGCGGAGTATTTCACTGGGCTGAGAAAGCTCACAACTAGTTGGAGATTAAAAAAACTTGAGATGAATCCAATAATTTGCGACAATTTTCAGTTGAAATCACACTGAACTGGCAACTTACAGTAGGACACATTTGTGTACGTCTCAAGATCGTTGCAATAGCATTGCACAAACGGCCAGCGAATTGTTGGCCAACGTTCTCCAGGTGTTGTCATGTCATTGAAGTGTTGCAGGACATTCTGGCAACATGTGCAAGACTATTTTTTTCCTCCACTCACAACAGTCCAGCAATGGCTGCCCAACAATTGCACGACAGATATCTGTACCAATTGTGTAATTGCTACCTTATAAATAGAGGGTGTCTCTCCATTCCAGCGATCATTTTATCATCTGATGTCAAACTCATATACACAACATAATTACACATGTCTGGGAACCACAGAAAACAACAGAATAACAATGTTTTCACTGCTTGCCCACGACAGCTTCTCTCCCTTCAGAGCACACATGTAAAATGACTTTACTACGATGCAAACACATGTATACAATAAACATGCCTGTCAATTACTAGAAACAACAGTAAAGCCACATACTATAACCACTTGTCCACTCCAGCTCCAGTACAGGAAAAAGACCAGGAATTAGCCTGATCCCCCGGACTTCTGGCTAGCAAAGAAACTCATAATAACGACTCTACTTTTTTCCACAACATCAGTAAATGACAAGCAGATATATAAACAACATGACGATGGATAGACTGAAAATGACACTCAACTCTCCAACCAGGGTATTATTCAACTCACTATTAGGCTCCAGGTATTGATTTGGTGTAATAATAAACATCTGCCGCTGGCTGTTGCACCTTTCCATTCAGTCACAACTGCTGCAGGTGCTCATCCGCAATCAGTCAGAATCTAGTTCCATAGGTCCCCAACCCACCGCAAAGTGTAACTTTTCCTGCACTTTCAGACTCACGGAAACTAAATTGAGTAGGGTTTGAGACGAGGTTGAGACACCTGCGATGACTCTGTTACTATTTTGAGAGAAAAGCTGTTGCACAATTTTTTTTTAAAACATGTTCAAAACTCCTGCGAGCCAAGTGCGAGACCCTGCAACTCAGGATTGGAAAATGCAAACTGTCGAGAATGTTTGGAGACATTTTGGAAACTCCCTTGAGAATGTTGTTCTCCAACTAGTCTCAAGCTGTAGCAGCCCAGTGAGATACTATCCTAAACAAAACGCAAGCTAACAAGTAGTGCCACTTTTGAAAGCCACCTGAAGAGTCCAACAGAAGAGCACAGCAAATATCTTAAAGTGACATTCAAAAATCAAGGTTTTTTTTTCCCTTAACATGTCTGTAACATGTTTTTTTATGACTTCTAAGACATATCAAGAGCAAAATCACTCAAATGTGCCATGTCTGTTGTTTGTTTTTTTTTTCCTGTCAAACAGCAGTTAAGCTCCTTCCTTTGGAAAAGGGCAAATTTAGATGGGAGTGTTTTTGGTGATGTCACTATAACAGGTGAACCAATCAGAAGTAAGCACTGGCTGTTCAAATTTGCCAGCTTGCAGACTTTTGTGTGCTGGTGTGTGAGATGTGAGTGGGCCAAATTATTAGATCCTGGCATTTGGAGGAGGAGGAAGAGGGGGAAAAAAATCTTCACAACTGTTAAGACAATAAAAGGTTTTTTTTTGTGTGTAAAAAGGGCACAGGATATCATTTTAGACAATGCAGATTTGTTTTTAAGGGGATTTATATCCGCTGGAGTGCATCTTTAAAGAAGAATAGCATGGCAAGGAGAACATATTATAGTTACAGAATGATCATGTGACTTCTGGAGACCAATGGGTCCGACCTTCACAGAAGACATGACAGGTGACATCAGCTCCTTCAAAGAAAGGAGGTGGTTCATCTGACATCTCTCCAGTAAGTTTTAAACAAAAAAAAGTCAAAAGCTCCTCGTAGTTGTTTATGTCAAACTGACTGTTTCAATCTCCAACTGTGGGCTTGATGCGAAATCATAATTGATTTGACACATCGCTGTATGGCCGTTTTAACCTGTTAAGAAACTAGCTTTGCTTGACTTTACCGCTTCTCCTGTCTAGGCGCAACACTGACAGCCAGTCTCATAAACAGAAGGTTTGGGCCTTGATGGTGCAACTAGTGTAACTGCAAGATTAGACTGCTGGTGTGTTTAGACCAAACATGAAGTTAATTATTATTATTTTATGCAGCATGATTACATATGGTCTTAGAAATGATGCAAACACACACAAAAATCATTTCAGGCGATGCAATTACACCCGAATCTGCTTCCTCGAGTTGGATGCTGTAATGTATGGAGTCTATCACAGTATGATGAATCCCTACAGGGCAGCGTGCACGTAAAATGCACATGATGTATGTGGGTTCTAGTTCTTGCTGCTGATGGTGGTTCAAGTGTGTTATCCTGGTGCTGGCAATAAACATGAGCGCAGGCTACAGAAGAAACCATGTCCCCAGGTTACTGAGTCTCTTAATTATTTTTTATGTCCTGTCGGATAAGTATCTACAGACTTTACATGGTGTCAGAAAAAAGGATGAGCATATTAGGGATCGCCTGGTTGTTGGAATAAAAGACAAAGAACTGTCCCGACGTTTTCAACTAATGGCGGACTTAACGCAGTCACAAGCAGTGGAGCAAGTGTGCCAGGCGGAGGAGATAACGAGGCAGGTTAATCTCCAGACAAGCCACCCTGAGTCCCATCTGTCTAATGTTAATGCAGTGAGGTGACATGGTTGCCCACAAAGAGGAAAAGGCAAGCAGCAGCAATGTAGAGACAACAGCCCAGCACCACAAAAACGGGAAGAGTATGGGAGGTGTGACAAGCCTCAGCACTCCGATGAGAGGAGGTGCCCAGCATTAAAAAGTAAGTGCAACAAATGTCAGAAAAGGGAACATTGGCAGGGCACATGTCACTCAAAAGCTGTAAGAGAGGTCACAGAAGACAATAAGCAGCTATACTTTCTTGGAGAAGTGGGCACACAAGACAATAAAGATGACTGGACTGTAAAATTAACCATAGCCAACACTTCAGTCACCTTTCAAATAGACACTGGAGCAGATACAACAGTTATCACCAAAGAGACATTTAAAAAGATGCGGCCAGTAACTAAACTGAATCCTCCAGACACCAAGCTAGTGAGCCCAGGTGGCAATCTTAAATGCACGGGCATGTTCCGAGCGACCACCAACCACAGGGAGAGACAGTACATTTTCCCAGTATATGTCATAGATGGGGAAGGCAACTGCCTGTCAGGTCGACCTGATGCCATAGGGATGGGCCTGGTGAAGAGGACAGATGAGGTCAGCAGTGTCTTTGGGTCAGCAGGACTGCTGAAAACAGAGCCAGTGAAAATAATATTACAAGAAGATGCTCAGCCATACGCAGTTCATACAGCAGGGCAGATACCCCTGCCACTGCTTCCACTGATAAAAAAAAGGAGCTGTAACATATGGAAAATGAGGACATTATTGTAAAAGTGACCAAGCCTACTGAATGGTGTGCAGCTATGGTACCAGTACTTAAGCCCAATAAGACTGAAGTTCACTGCTGTGTGGACTTTACAAAGCTGAATCGAGCAGTAGAGAGAAATATGTTTTGCCCACGGTAGAAGAGATAATGCCTCAACTCGCTGGGTCAAAAGTGTTCACGTCATTGGATGCTGCAAGTGGGTTTTACCAGACACCCATACACGAAGACAGCATAAAGTTCACTACCTTCATAACGCCTTTTGGGAGATACGCCTTCCGTCATCTCCCATTTCAGACAACAAGCACTCCTGAAATTTTCCAGAGGAAGATGGCGGAGACGTTAGCAGGACTTGAGGGCACCGAGGTTTACAATCGATGATATACTCATTCACGGTGAGACAGAGGAAATCCATGACCAATGCTTAGCGGAAGCACTGAGGGTGAGCCAGGCAGCAGGACTCAAACTCAACAAAGCCAAGTGTAAGTTTAAGCAGAAGCAGGTCCGCTTCCTAGGACACATCATCGATAGAACAGGGGTCAGGCCCAATCCAGATAAAGTGGTCGGAATTGTGAACTTTCCCCAGCCTGGCACCGTGACAGAGCTGAAGAGGTTTTTGGGGATAAGATAAGATAAGCCTTTATTAGTCCCACAATGGGGAAATTCCAGGATTGCAACAGCACAGGGACAGCAACACTCAGAGCAACAATCAGAAGGCAAGAAAAAACAACATCTAGCAAACATATGTCCATATTACTATAAATGTATATATATAGACACACAGTGCAGAGCATTATGGTTGGTTGGTGAATGTGCAGCAGAAAGTCTAAGCTCTCTCTCCGCGGATGCAGCGGGCCAGCTGGAAGTCTTTGGGCATGATGGTGACCCCCTTAGCGAAGAAGAGACCACCAGGTGGGTCTCGCTGGTCTCCTGCAGAGCCATGACGGCGAAACTCAGGAAACGCAGGACGGTCTTGAAGTCCTGAGCGATCTCCCTCACCAGGCGCTGGACGGGCAGCTTACGGATGAGCAGCTCCGTGGATTTCTGGTAGCGACGGATCTCTCTCAGAGCCACGGACCTGTGACGGCGAGGCCTCTTCACTCTGCCGGTGGCCAGAGCGCCTCTCCGAGCAGCCCTGGTGGCTAGCTGTCTCCTGGGGGGCTTCTTCCTCCAGTAGATTTTACGGGCGGTCTGCTTGGTTCTTGCCATCGCTCTTTATTATTCTGTCTTATATTTCTTTCACGCCGCCTAAACTCCAGCCCGGCACCCGCTTCGTTTTCGCTACAGCTCCCGGTATGTCGAGTTTCCCATTAGCACTGGGCGGCGGCCAAGTGCTAGCTAGCACTAGCTCCTCCCCGCTGTAACGTCTCCCGCTGCAAACCGTGGCTCCGTCCGCCGACCCGGGAGACCCCCGGGGCGATCCGTGCGTCCATGATATATATACAGAGTGAAAGGTGTAGAAAGAAGAAGGAAGATAAAAAAAAAGAGGCTGTTGCAACAGGCAGCCGACTCGTGTGGCGCCGCCGGTCCGGCAGAGCCGGAACCGGAAAGGGAAAGTTTACCATGGTGATGATGAATGGATGGTGAATTATCTGGCAAAATATGTTCCTGAGCTTTCTACAGTTGGACAACCATTACACGAACGAAAGGCATCAAACTAATGGGGGTGGGGTCCAGCACAACAAACTGCTTTCCACAAACTTAAAGAGGATCTCACCACAGCACCCATACTCACCTTTTATGATGCAACTAAGCCTACAACAGTGTCAGCAGACGCCAGCAGCTATGGGCTGGGGGGTGTCTTGCTCCAGTTACACAGGGACGATTGGAAACCCGTGGCCTACTGTTCGAGACGCCTGAGCGGCGCAGAAACAAGGTATACCCAGACTGAAAAGGAGTGCTTTGCCAGCGTGTGGGCCTGTGAAAGGTTTGAGAAATATTTGTATGGACTGAAGGGTTTTAGACTGATTACCGATCATAAGCCCCTAGTACCTCTCATGAATAGTAAAGACTTGGATGGTGTTCCCATTAGATGTCTGAGACTGTTAATGAGACTTATGCGTTTTAATGCTACTGCCGAATGTGCACCAGGCAAGACCTTAGCAGTAGCTGGTGCACTGTCCAGGGGCCCAGAGCAGAGTGGGGGAGAGATAAGCTCTCATGACGACATGGCAGCACACATCGATGCTTTTACGTGCCAGGTGCTAGCCACACCCCAGAGAATGGTAGCGATAAAACAACAAACAAACGCTGACCCACAGCTTCAGACAGTTTTGGGTTTTGTCAGACAGGGATGGCCCGACTACACAGCTAAAATGTCTGTGATAGCTAGAGACTTCTACCATGTGAGAGAAGAGCTATCAGAGCTAGACGGTTTAGTCCTTAGAGGGAGATGTATAGTCATTCCTACTGTTATGAGAGAGACTATGTTGGAGAGGATCCATGATGGACATCAAGGCCTAGTCAAAAGTAAAGAAAGGGCTAGACAGTCTATTCGGTGGCCCAAAATGTCAGAAGGTATTATGACTAAAGTGCAGCAGTGTGAGTTCTGCAGGGAAAACAGAAACACACAGAGAAAAGAGCCATTGCTATCAAGTGAGCTTCCATCTAGGCCATGGCAGAAAATCACCATAGACTTAAGTGAGTTCAAAAAGCAGAACTACTTGGTAGTGTCAGACCATTATTCCAGGTATTTGGAGATTCTAAATCTGCCAGCTACTACTAGCAGTGATGTGGTAACTAGACGTAAAGCTACCTTCGCACACTACGGCATCTCTGAAGTGTTAGTGAGCGACAACGGACCTCAGCTAGCTTCAGAGGAAATGCAGAAGTTTAGCTGAGAGTATGACTTTATTCATGGGACGTCCAGTCCACATTACCCTCAAAGTAATGGGCGTGTAGAGAGGGCTGTTCAGACAGCCAAAAGCATACTGAAACAGGAAGATCCCGTCTTAGCCCTGATGACCTATAGAGCTACGCCAAGTTCTTCAACTGGGATAAGCCCAGCAGAGCTCCTGATGGGAAGGAAAATTAGAACAACACTACCCACCTTGCTGTCTAACCTAGAATCTAAATGGCCTGACAAGGACAAAGTAAAATGGGCAGATGTTTCAGCTAAAGAGAGACAAGACTACTACTACAACAACAGAAATGGAGTGAGGCTTCTACCACAACTAAGCCCAGGAGACTCTGTACTCATGAAGCTGGATGGAAAGAAACAGTGGACTACACCAACTATTGTCCACAGTCACAGCTCCACTCCCAGGTCCTATGTAGTGGAGACAGCCCATGGCGAACAATACAGAAGGAATAGGCGCCATCTGTTGGCCGCGCCTAAAGTCCAGATCCTGTCAGCAAGGGTCTGGACCCAGTTTTACCCATGGAGGACAATGACACTGTGATAACTCAAGCTAAAGAAGCACCAGCTGACCACACACAAGCAACTGTTACACGGTCTGTTAGAGTGTGCAAAAGTTGTTAAATTGGATTTGTAAAGCCATGTTGTAAGTCACTCTAAAAAGAGGGGGGTTAATGAATACATTGTTAAATAATGACACATAAAGGTGTTTGAGTTGTTATACTATGGTCATTAATGTTCCATAAAGGTGATGATAAAGAGGCATTTTTTGGGAAATATGTGAATTGTCCCGCTGTTAGACCAGATAAATGCTAAAGAATAATATTACTGTTTTGAGTTTAAAGCACTGAGTCCGTGTATAGGAATATCAATCAGCTGCGGTAAGCAAAGCATTATCCATTCTGATAAAGTTCAGTGTAAGTGGACATCATCTCTTAAAAGGGAGAGATGTAATGTATGGAGTCTATCACAGCACGATGTATCCCTACAGGGGAGCGTGCACATAAAATGCGCATGACGTATGCGGGTTCTAGTTCTTGCTGCTGATGGTGGTTCAAGTGTGTTCTCCTGGTGCTGGTAATGAACATGAGCGCAGGCTACAGAAGAAACCATGTCTCCAGGTTATTGAGTCTCTAATTATTTTTTTATGTCCTGTCGGATAAGCATCTATAGACATTACAGATGTGATTCAACTTGGGTGAAAAATTTGTTTGATTCTTGGTTGAAAAAGCCAATCAGTATCAAGATTCTACCATCACTGGATGCGAGAATCATTAATGGAGGATAAACTTTTTGAACATGAGACCACCACTCACCAGCAACAGATGTATCCTGCACCATACATTCCTCCATCTCCCTCGGCCCACCAGTATCCCGTGGGAGTGGGGCACCTCCCCATCAGGCCTGAGTGTGCGCAGGCACAGCTGCTGGAGAGCAGGTCAGTCTAGCGGGCAACGACCTGTCATGGGCAGTGAGAGCACGCCCCTCCCTCCTGCCGCACGTTCACAAACTCATCACTGCACCTGAGGCAGAGGACACACCTGCACCCGCTCATCAGCCAGCGTACTTAAGGAGGCCTCCTCCACGCAGTCAACGCTGGCCCGTCTGGGTATACTGCCCTAATTCAGGCAAGCAGGTCGTTTGTACTAAGCTTAGACACGTCGTCTGTACTCTTTTCTCTCCTTACAGGTTGCTACCATCGTGTGGGTGTGTCTCGGGACTGCGTGCACTCTCCTGCCACCTCACCACTTCCTCAGCGACAAATCTTCACCCGGTCAGGCACTACTAGCTCATTCCCCCTACCCTACTGGTTCGTCTATTCCCCGTTGGAGTCCTGCCGGTCCATCCTCGGAGTCCCGAGTACGTGGTAATTTGGCTCGCCCATATTCCCTACTCTGTTCTTCCACTGACAGTTCTCGCTTTCTCTCCACAGGTGGATTGATTCTTCTGGCGAGTGGCTGTTTAATTAACTGTGGGCTGTTTTCTCACATATAATAAACTGTTGAACGTCCCCCCCTTGTGTGGTTCCGTCCTGTGCTAGCATCATGCACGTGAGCTGTCAGCTTAACCATGACACGACCGGGATGGTGTCACTCCAAGCATCCCACCCAGAACCACCCCAAGACCGTGAGCCTTGGGTCCTGACCCAGAGCCACCCCCCCACCCCCCAGCTAACCTCCAGGAAGGTGCTTCTCTCCATACAACTCAAACTCTTTTAAAAGCAAAGATTGCTTGCAGGTTTAATTTTCGACAGTCAGGTGTGCGTCAAGACACGCAGACACAACAGGCACAAAGTCAGGTGAGAAAGAGAGAGAATATTTGATCATTTTTCAAAATAAAAGACACACTTCAATAGCCAATACAGAGGAATAGAATAAATTGTTAATTTTTTCTCTTCGTTCTGGTACCAAGTGGCCCATGGACCAGGACCAGTGGACCACTGCTGTAAACAGCGTCTGTCATGAAGATGCTGTTTCTGAAGGAAACAGTGACATTTTCCCAACTGTGTGCGCCGCTGGATAATGCTGTCAGTGTTAAAATGATGGCATTTTGGGATTCTATACCGAAGCGGCAGCAGAAGTCATGAATGCACCCCTGCCCTCGGTGGTAAATTTTCACTTGCGTCTCTCAGCTCTGGGTGCTGTGTTCATGCGAGTAGAGCAGCACAAATTTTCATTTTGTGTTTGGTCTGAACGCGCCAATAGAATGTAAAGTTGCAGCCAACTTAGCTAAAGACCAGTTTTAAGACCAGTTGGTGTAATTGGCCCCATGTGCTGAAGATATTACTGCTTGTCCAGACTTTTGGAAGGCTGTAAAGGTCATGTTAATTTCTCGTTTCAAGCTCTCATATACATTATCTCCAAGTCCATAACATTCTTTCATTATTTAACATCAGTAAAGCTGAAGTGCAGTCTATGGTGTTGACGCTACTGTGTCTGCCATTACGGAAAACCTCAATTCTCATTGATTCTATGAGCTGTGGAAATTTGACATTATGGTGGATTTTCCCTTCATGTCCAGCTGTTCTCTTCACAGATGTGCACAAATCAGAGCTCTTGTGATCCATATCATACTTTTCAAGCTGGTCAACCAAAGCCACTGTTTAACAATTTTTGATAAAACTGCCATGCTAGTACATTTCATGTTTCACAAGAGGAGTCATCAGATTGAGATGAGGCTCCATGTCCTTTCCCCAAAGTTGTACATTATCAGTCTACATCTAGACTACCCTAGAATTCCAATACTACATCAGTCTGATGGATCTCTGATTGTCTTATTCAAGGAACAGACTCAGGACTTTCACAGAACCGACAGCAATAAAGGATAAACCACATCACTTTGGTCTGCATGCATGTGCCTTCTCATGACAAAGCCCCTGTCAGTCAGTGCAGTGGTGTGGAGCTGGCATCTTTGCGGCCCTTTGCTTTGGAGCCACGGCTAGCCTCCTGCGAGGTAGGTGAGATTGGGACATCAAAGGCAGGGTTTTGAATATGCAAAGCGGCTGGTTTGCACTTCTTCAAATGAGTCTTGGTATGACGTGGAGGAGAGAAGTCACCACGGGAGCCAACGGTTTGATGGGCTGCGTGGCTCACAGAGAGCTCCGTAGAGGGGGCAGAGGTCACTGGACAGGGACGGGCTGTCTGAGGTTTACCCTGAGGACACGAGGTGGAGAGGAGTGGAGCAGATTCCAGAAGTTCTTTAGTCCCCTGTGTGCACTGAGGGGGAAGCAAGGAAAAGAAAAGAGGAAACAGTCAAGACTAGCAGGGTGTTCAATCAGTTGAGTGAATTTAAAGCAACACTATGTAAGATTTTTAGCCAATCATAGGGTGCTTTGTTAGTTGCCAGCTGTTGGGACTGAGGCCAGTTGTCTTCTCAGTGTTCCTACCAGGAATATGAAAGTTGCAAAGTCTTGTTGCGGGCAATGCGGGCCCACTCAGGCTATGATGGAAGTGACATTTACCTAGTCAAAGTTAATCTTTCATCAAAATGATACTGGAAACATTAAGGAGAAAATCTTTCATAATGTTGCTTTAAGTGACAACTTCTCATGATTTAAAGGTCAGCTGAGAGTGCAAGCGGGGTGAATCTGTGATTTCAAGCAGGAGATGCCGTTTCATGCATTATAGGAGACTACAACCAGGCCTGAAAAATTAATCTACTAGCAAGGATCTTACTACAAAGTAGTAGAACCTTATTGAAGAACTATGAGTTTATGAACTTGTTCAGTATTCTGTACAGTGGAGGCCGTTTGTTTCCAACTGAAGTGAAGAGCTGTTTAGGTAATTTAATCACAGAATGGCATGCACAAATGATGCAATCTGGAGATGGCAGTTGCGGTACCATCAGCAGCTGTGTGGTTGCTGTGTGGCATCAGTTTAATGGTTGAAGTGGATCTAGAAAACAGAAACTCTTGGAGCTGCAAAAGAAATCTGGTTTGACATAAGTTTATGGGAAGCAGCATATCTGTTTTATGTACCAATACATTTTCCTGATGAGTTTGTGCTGTTCCTTCCCCCACTGGTTTTATATCATATTGAACTGATGCCTATTACAATATACTGTGTGTGTGTGTGGGGGGGGGGGTTTCCTAATTGGCCCCTACCTTGTGATTTATAGGTTTCTACACTGTGACCCAACCCAGTGTCATGGCCATGCAGGTAATTGATATGTTGTTCCACTACAGCAGTGGTTTTCAACATTTTTTTTTTTACATTGAAAAAAAAAAAAAAAAATCCCACAGCACACCACCAACCAAAAATATTGACACACATTGTAGCCCATTACAGCTTCACGTAATGACAATTTAGCCTTGTAATGTATTTATACTCTGTGTGAAATGCAGCGCAATTACAACAAAGTCAAGGGACAGACAAACACGGATGAACCTGCTCCAGGTGGACCTGCATCTATGCCAGCTGGGCCCCACTCAACTCAGATGAAAAATCTGCTTGATGCCTGGTAACAACAGCCAACCAGCACCAAGACACCACCGCGAGCACCAACAATGGAGAACAAACTTGTTTGAAAATGAGACCACAACCACCAGAGACAGATGGAATAGAGTTCTGAAGCCAAGGGATGTGTCCACCCGTAGACATCCCGCCGGTCTGCCAACGTGGGCCAGCAGCCATTGAAACTGGACGTCGGTGTAATATGTGAGTTTGGCCGCTGGGGCTTGCCATAGCCGTTTGAAGGGATAATGTCATGTGGGTTGCGGCTGCTGTATATATTCACCTCTTCTGAAATAAAGTTCAGTTGGTTGCTCAGCACAACCTGACTCAAGTCTCACTCATTTCCATACATAACATTTGGCGATCGAGGATTAACTCTTGGAGGTATGTGGAGCACCTCTATAGCCGTTTTTGGAGCACCCAGGAGAACCAGCAATTCTGTGGCCTCGCTGGCTGGCCATGTTTGAGGCATACATTGCAGCGTTAGGCCTGGGTGGACTCGACGGGGTAAGGAAGCGAGCACTTTTGGTTCACAAACTCAGCGTAGAAGGGCAAAGAATTATCCACACATTAGGGGAGACGGAGTCTTATGCAGACGCTGTTGGGCTGCTTGCGAGCAACTTTGCCGAACACACATGGAGCACGAAGCTGTGGGTTGAAAAGACACTAAGCTAGCTAGCTTGGGGGAGTCAATGGCCCAGCTAGTAGCAACGCAGAAATTGGCCACGGAGCTAGGTGGGCGCCAAACACAGATGCTAGACGCCACAGGCTACAAGCTAAATAGCACAGTGAAATCAGAGCCAAAGGAGAGGGAGCCCATGCCCATTGAGAACGACAAGCCAGCCGAAAAGCACAGCACGGAGGGAGAGCAGCGAGCGAACTCGGCTCAATTGTCCCTGCAGCCAGAGTCAGAGCAGCGGAAGGGGGAGCGCAAGCATGCTGAGAGCCCTTAAAAGCAGCAGCGGCGACCAGGCACGTGCACAACACACGGCACAGCACAGCAAAGCGCTTCAGATGACACTGGAGAGGTACTGGACTGTTTCTGTATCTGAGACGAGCCACAGGCAAAGACGGACACCACGGCGGTCAAGCAGGGCCAGTTTCACTCAGGTTTGGTGCGGGTGGGTTTCGGTGCCGGCGCTCGGGACATGGTAGAGGGAGGTACCAAGCATGGCAGCGAGGCACCTGCGTCGACGAGTGACACTGAGGTGCTAGCCCCAGATGCCCCCGGTACTTGGCAACAGTGGGGTGGGGGGTCGGCGGCTACAACATTTACAGATGAGGACGGGGCCAGACCGGCAAGCATGGAGTCACCGCATGCTCAGCAGCAGCACATCAGGCCGAGTGAAATTTCACTTTGGCTTATGGACTTGGTTCGGGGTGAAAGACGTCCACGGCGAAGATGGGCCAAACGACAGCCAGCAAATCATCGAGGGTGTCTGCGCATTGTGGCTAAGCTGGGCGCAACATGCTTCAGGTTGTCCGACGGCTCACCGAGGCACGCCAATCAGCTTCGGTGTGTCCAGGAAGACACTCCAGGTGGCGAGGCTGGACGGGAGTCGGTGATGGAGATGTGGGATCCAGGCTCCGTCATCCAGAGGATCGGCCATCGCTCTGGGGGTCTGCGGTCTCCAGGAGCACGCCTGCTGAGGGGCTGCCCTGGACCTCTCCCCATACAAGTTAGTGTTTTCACCCAAATGACTGTGCAGTAGCACTTTTATAGTTCTTGTTTTGCATGCATTTTATGGGGTTGTGTGTGTATATATATTATATATATATATGTTTTGCTTTTAGTTAGGAGCACAGCTGTAATTTTTTTAACTTTGAATAAAGACTTTTAAGTTATTTGGGTGGCAGAATAATCCACCCTGCCATGAGGGCTGTACGGTAATCCACCTGTCAGCTCTATTTTTAGGTTGTTTTGAGTGTGTTAGGCCAATTTAGTACCTTAGTTTTCATTATTTTAGTGCGTGATTTGGGTCACAAATTTAGAGAGGTTTTCAATTGTGTGTATGGTTTTGGACTTTTGTAAAGGGGGGTGGGATGTAATATGTGAGTTTGGCTGCTGGGGTTTGCCGTAGCCGTCTGAAGGGATGATGTCAGGCGGGCTGCTGCTGCATATATTCACCTCTTCTGTAATAAAGTTCAGTTCATTGCTCGGCACAACCTGACTCACATCTCGCTCATTTCCATACATAACAGTCGGCCCACCCGTCCAGTGCTGGGAACAGCCATCACCAGGATGTGATCTCTGAAGGAGGCAGCGGCGTCCCCCCAGCCGTGTGCCCCTTCGGATGCACCCTGTATCTTTGAAATACTATTTTCTTTCTTTTTGTGACCAATTAAGTGAATTGAGCTGATTTCCCGCAGCACCCTGGTGATCTCTCACGGCAGACTGGTTGAAAATCACTGCACTACAGGACACCGTGTAACACTCAGTTTCTCCCTCCAAAGCTTAGCCATTACATAGTGTGTCCTACATTTGCTTTTTTTCATAGTTAGACTGTTTCAAAGACATCAAAGTGTGTGGGTGAGTGTCTCCAGACTGAGGCGCTCTCATTACTCTAATGATTAGGACTAGGGTAAAGTGAGCGGCTCATTTTCAAACAAGATTTAACTCCTCATCTCACTTCTCTCATCTCTCCTCTTTTTCTGGATATACTTACTTTCACAGTCACTAGAAGATGCTGTTTGCACTTTGCACTACTTCTGTCACAGTAATTCACTTTATCTACCATTACAAAACGCCCAATATCCACTGTAAAAAGCCACTTCAGCTTTCAAAAAATACACTACTCACAAAAAGTTAGGGATATTCAGCTTTTGGGTGAAATTTCAGGATGCACCTAAAATGCACTATAACCTTTACAGGTGAACTTAACTTGACCTTCTCTAACCTTTTGAATGCACATGTCTAACTGTTCCATGTTCCAGTACCTTTTGCATAACTTGCTGTTCTCCAACAAGGTGATTAACAGCAAAATTCACAACAGGTGTTTGATCCATGAATCAACCAATAAATTTTCTGGTTCAATTACAATTTGTATTTAAACAGTCCTCTTCATCACGTTGTTCACATTTTTACATCATGAGACCAAGACGACGCCTAACAATTGAGCAACAGTACCTTGCCACTACGAGGCTTCAAATAGGATGTTCTCAGAAGAAAGTGGCCACTGAGCTTAGAGTGTCTTCAGCAGGTTGCAACAGAGATACAGAGAGACTAGAAGCGTAACAGAAAGGAATAGAAGTGAACGTCCTTTGGCCACATCTCGTGCTGGTGACCGCTTCATTGTGAACAGTGCCCTGCGGAACCGGATGATGAATGCCACTCAACTCTAGGCACATTTAAGGGAGGTGAGAGGCACCCAAATGTCACATCAGACCATTCACATCAGTGTGCTCTGCATGCTAGATGACTTGCAAGGGTATGTGACCACACCACAAGGCACAGGCATCATTGTCTTGCATGGGCCAGGGAGCAGTTACGCTGGACAAGGGACCAGTGGGCCTCAGTGCCGTTCTCCGACAAAAGTCGATTCACGCTGAGCAGAAATGATGGCCGCCAACAATGTTTGAGACATCAAGGAGAGCACTATGCATGAGCCAGACGAACCTTTGGTGATGTTACAGTCTGGACAGGTGTGTCTAGTCAATACAGAACTGCCCTACACCTTGTGACTGGTACAGTGACGAGCCAATACTACCTGAATAACATCACTAATCCGGTCATTGTGCCCCTGCATGAACAACACAGGGATAATTTCATCTTCATGGACGACAATGCTCCAGCTCATCGAGATCACATCATTAGAGAATGGCTGCTGGAGGCTGGGGCACCTCAAATGGAGTGGCCTGCACTTTCTCCAGACCTGAATCCCACAGAAACCCCATGGAATCAGCTGAGTTGCCATGTAGAGGCTCGTAACCCTGCACCCCACAACCTCAATGACTTGAGGGCTGCCCTTCAAGAAGAGAGGAATGCCATGCCTCAGCAGACAATAAGTCAACTTGTGAACAACATGAGACGCCGTTGTCAAGCTGTAATTGATGCGCAAGGGTACATTATAAGTTATTGAGACACTGACATTTTTTGTTGTGGTATACCCACCACTGTTGTTGGCTTCTGTTTCAATAAATTGTTTGAGATGAGGAACTCACCATTGCATGCTTCTACTTAAATGCCCTACTTTCATGATATATCACTGTAGTGTGAACTTTTAACATTTTCCATAAATTTCACCCAAAAGCCAAATATCCCTAACTTTTTGTGAGTAGTGTATTCATTATAAACCGGTTCCTGAACGCTGGGGGTTGACTTCATAAAACATATTCTGTAATTATTACACAGAATGAGATATGCTAAGGCTCTTTTTTGTTTAAATTTTATCATATAACTTCTTGAACTGAATTTAGAAACCGCATTATTTTTATAGATGCACTCATAAGAATGTGAACAGTTTTCATAACTGTGACTTTCATGGTACACCGACTTGGATTTCAAATTAGGAGCTTGGCCTCTTTGACAAGTGTGCTGAGACTGACAGCTGCAAACTGCCGTTTGTAAAGCTTGTCCTTTGTTAATTTGAGCTGTCTCAGCACTGTTTGTGACTTTTTAGAGATTTTCAATGGAATGATTTAACAGACAGCATTACTTGTTTTAAAGTATGTGGTGTCTAAAACATTTTGGCCCATACACTGGATTGAAAGCTCAGTATTAAAACTCAGTTCTTTTATACCCCTCTATTTTTATGTATCACAGTACAATCTGTTTTAAGTGGTATGACATTGTATTGTTTGCTTTGTATGAATTTGTTTTTGTTTGTCCTTTTTTATGCTGCCTTTTGGCCAGGTCGTCATTGGAAATGAGAAATGGCTCTCAACTGACCTAGTTAAATAAAGATTAAATGGAAAAAAAAAATAAAATCCAGTATATAGAAAGTTTAAGTTTGCTACTGTGAGCTGAAAAGTTTTTTTTCCCTCAGAGATATTGATGTACAGTGGGGTAAAAAAGTATTTAGTCAGCCACCAATTGTGCAAGTTCTCCCACTTAAAAGATGAGAGAGGTCTCCAATTTTCATCACAGGTATACCTCAACTATGAGAGACAAAATGAGAAAAAAAAAATCCAGAAAATCACATTGAAGGATTTTTAATGAATTAATTGGTAAATTCCTCGGTAAAATAAGTATTTGGTCAATAACAAAAGTTCATCTCAATACTTTGTTATATACCCTTTGTTGGCAATGACAGAGGTCAAACGTTTTCTGTAAGTTTTCATAAGGTTTTCACACACACTGTTGCTGGTATTTTGGCCCATTCCACCAAGCAGATTAGAGCAGTGATGTGTTGGGGCTGTCGCTGGGCAACACGGACTTTCAACTCCCTCCAAAGATTTTCTATGGGGTTGAGATCTGGAGACTGGCTAGGCCACTCCAGGACCTTGAAATGCTTCTTACAAAGCCACTCCTTCGTTGCCCAGGCGGTGTGTTTGGGATCATTGTCATGCTGAAAGACCCAGCCACGTTTCATCTTCAATGCCCTTACTGGTGGAAGGAGGTTTTCACTCAAAATCTCACAATACATGGCCCCATTCATTCTTTCCTTTACACGGATCAGTCGTCCTGGTCCCTTTGCAGAAAAACAGCCCCAAAGTATGATGTTTCCACCCCTATGCTTCACAGTAGGTATGGTGTTCTTTCTCCTCCAAACACGACAAGTTCTATTTTGGTTTCATCTGACCATATGACATTCTCCCAATCCTCTTCTGGATCATCCAAATGCTCTCTAGCAAACTTCAGACGGGCCTAGACATGTACTGGCTTAAGCAGGGGGACACATCTGGCACTGCAGGATTTGAGTCCCTGGCGGCGTAGTGTGTTTTTGATGTAGCCTTTGTTACTTTGGTCCCAGCTCTCCGCAGGTCATTCACTAGGTCCCCCCATGTGGTTCTGGGATTTATGCTCACCATTCTTGTGATCATTTTGACCCCACGGGGTGAGATCTTGCGTGGAGCCCCAGATCGAGGGAGATTATCAGTGGTCTTGTATGTCTTCCATTTTCTAATAATTGCTCCCACAGTTGATTTCTTCACACCAAGCTGCTTACCTATTGCAGATTCAGTCTTCCCAGCCTGGTGCAGGTCTACAATTTTGTTTCTGGTGTCCTTTGACAGCTCTTTGGTCTTGGCCATAGTGGAGTTTGGAGTCTGACTGTTTGAGGTTGTGGACAGGTGTTTTTTTATACTGATAATGAGTTCAAACAGGTGCCATTAATACACGTAACGAGTGGAGGACAGAGGAGCCTCTTAAAGAAGAAGTTACAGGTCTATGAGAGCCAGAAATCTTGCTTGTTTGTAGGTGACCAAATACTTATTTTACTGAGGAATTTACCAATTAATTCATTAAAAATCCTTCAATGTGATTTTCTGGACTTTTTTTTTCTCATTTTGTCTCTCATAGTTGAGGTATACCTATGATGAAAATTGGAGGCCTCTCTCATCTTTTAAAGTGGGAGAACTTGCACAATTGGTGGCTGACTAAATATTTTTTTGCCCCACTGTATACTAACATCACACAGTTGCTGCAGATTTGTTGGCTGCACATCCATGATGCTCCATGACTGCATACATTCTTTAATGTTGTTTACACCAAATTTTGACCCTACAATCTGAATGTTGGCCAAAGACACTCAGACCAGGGAACATTTTTTCCCCCAATCTTTTACTGTTTTTGGTGATCCTGTGGGGATTGTAACCTGTTTCCTGCTCTTAGCTGACAGGAGTGGTAGCAGTTGAGGTCCTCAGCTTTTGTAGATCATCTTCTTCAATAGTCAATGTGTTGTTCCTTCAGAGATGCTCTTCAGTATTCCTCAGTTGTAATGAGTTGTTGTTTGAGTAAGGCTGCGTGTCCACCAAATGTGGTTTTTTGTTGCCTGACCACCCTGAGCTTTTTTTTTTTTCCCCAGCATTTGTACCCAGCGCTCTGGGGGAAAAAAGTCTGTGCCCTGTATCCCTGCAACAGCTTGTCACTCTCAGCTCATCACTCCCACTTTTCCTATTGTCGGACTTTCTACAGATTTTTTAATAGCAGTCTCTATATAACAATGGACAGGAAACGTTTTCTAGCAGCTCTGGATGTAAAATATGACGACACTGAAAGCAGGAGTCTGAGTACAGACTAGTACTGGTGTCCTATGTCCCGCCCACGCAGCAGTTCTGATTGGCTGCTTAAGGTCTGACATTGACGAGCTCAGCTGCAGTCTCTGAAAAGTTGAACATTTTTCAACTCTGAGCGCCGCGACAAAAAACGGCCACCGCCGAGAGCGTTTCAGCACCGTGGGTGCTCAGCGCTGTAAACGCTGGACTACATAGAGAATGAATGGAAAATTGCCGCCCAGAGCTGAAAAAACACGTTTGGTGGACACGCAGCCTTAGTGTTGCCTTTCAGTCACCTCAAGCCTGTCTGGTCACTCTCCTCGGACTTCTGGCATCAACAAGACATTTGGACCCAGAGAACTGCTGCTCACTGGATGTTTTCTCTTTTTTAGTCTGTTCTCTGTAAACCTGAGAGATGGTTGTGTGTGAAAAATCCCAGTAGATCAGCAGTTGGTATTGGTACTCACAGCTATGCCATATACAGAGCCAGCAAATCACCTTTCTTACCCATTCCGCTACTCAGTTTGAACTTCAGCAACTCATCTTAACCATGTCTACATGCCTAAATACATTGAGTTGCTGCTGTGTGATTGGCTGATTAGTATTTGCATAAACAAGCAGTTGAACAAGTGTATGTATTAAAGAGGCTTGTGAGTATTTCACATTTAAAGATACTACATTCTGTTCACACTACAGACAAGTGAATTGTGAAACTATTTTACATGCAATACAGTCTGTATTATGTTAAATGAAATGCATGTCTGAGACTAAAGTCATGCAGCATGAAGACATGCAAGAACGATGGCAAGCAGACTTCACACACAGTACTCTTCCTCGTCTTAACAGGCTTACCGAGCTCATGGCTCACTTTTCCTGCTCTAACAGTGACTAATCAGCCCATGCAGGACTCGGCAAAGTCCAGACACTTCTCCTCCTGTGTTGGTGGTGGGACACGGGCACAGAGACACATCACATACAGAACAGATAGTCGGGACAGGCTGACACACACAGGGATGGAACTGACACTGACATTTTAACTGAAATATGAAGTACAAAATGAAATGATGGAAAATGAAATGAGAACACAGATGATGAACTGTACTGAAAAAATTTTAATTTATGGTGCCTCTTAGAAAAAAAACAGACATGTTTTAAAATAAAGAAGGAAATGCATGAGATGAAACTGGAAAAAACAAAAATAATAAAGCTTGTTTCACTATAACCATTTATGTGAAGACAAACATGGCAACAGACACCACAATATAAAACCTACACACAGCGGGAACACAACAGCCTTTTGTTACAGCAGCATCAGCTCAACAGCTTGATTTCATGTAATACTTTTTCCATGGCTGCCAGGTTAAGAATAAAAGATAAATCTGTCCCTCTATTCTTTAAAGTCAAAGAAAAAACAGAGCTGTACAGTTAGTGTAAACGTAAAAGTAGGGGTTGAGGGGAAATTTGGGTGCAGTGTAATATTGCGATACTTGGCACTCGTGATGACGCACTGATCCCTAAATGCATGCACCAGTCTTTTATTATATACGGAAATGTTGCAAACTCTCAGGTATTAATTAACCAAATGAGTTTTAAATCCACTACATAGTGCAAAGTAAGCGCACATTGTCAGGTGAAGTCATAGCTTTCTGCCAGGTGTTCTAATTAAGAAGTGGTCAGAGGAACGACATCGGAGTAAGAACTCAGAAATACGCCGAAAAGTTAACTTGATTGTCGGACCTTTGGGGGGGATTTTATAACAGAGACAGAAATAAAGACCTCGACATGACGCACTGAACCCACCAGGAGCCTCGCACAAACAAACAAAAAAAAAAAAAACACTTAGGGAACGCTATGAACACTAAGGACTGCCACCCACCCATCTTGGCCACATCCAACGGCAGACAGACGCCAAACCAAAACACTCCGGGAACACTGCGAACACACGGGCCTGGCACACTCCTCTCGGCACCATCCAGGAACAACAGCGTTAGCGGGCTACAATCAAGCCAAAACAGCTCCAAGTTAAAAAAAAATCAAAAAAATCAACCAACTGACACCCTCTTCCCAACAAAGCCGCCTCCAAACTCAGAGTGAGCCAAGAAGACAGCACAGTCCACCACCCTCCCCATGTGCAGAGACCTGTGTCGTCGCGGAAAACGAAATCCCCTGTAACATGAGTAAAGCACTGGAGCCCAGGCATGTGACCCTGTCCTGCTGCCACAGTGGTCGCTAAGCTCCACCAAGGAGTGAAGCCCAAAGTCAAGAAATCCCAGAGCAGAGCACAACAGCCCATCCATCCCACAGGAGACTGGGAGCCTCCATCCACCGAAACAAAAGCAGCGGCGGTGAGTTGAAAAAAGTGAAAACTTACATGAGACAGATGTTGACAAAATTTGATGCCGAATAAGAAGAGCAAAAATATAAGGTGTAGCTTGCCTATTTTGTTGTAAACGGACATGAAATATCGAGCCAGATGTTTACAAGGGCGGCACTTCTGGGTCATGGACGTCTGATTTTTACAATCACCCCTTTCCAAGCAGCACCTCACTATGGAAATTAAGGTATCCAACACAGTATCGCAATTCTCACATACTAGAAGATGCCACTGATATTAACTGTAATTGAAAGATTATTAGAACACAGCTGATGAAGAGTGATACAGCTGAAACTAGACGTTTACAAAAAGACAACCCCCCTTCCCCCCCGTCTCACATTAAATCAGACTAAACTTTTTCCATTTTAGGTCAGATTAGGATTACCAAAATTATTTGTATTTGCTAAATCATTTTTCTATTTGCTAATTTTTTGGGGATTTTTTTTTCCCCTTTCTTCAAAATCAGTAGTTTGTATCCACTAAGACTGCTATGCCTTTAAACAATTTGGGAAACCCCAGAGGATGGTGTTATGGTTTTGTAAGCTTCTGATAGGTTAACTGACAACATTTGAACTAACTGGAGGCACACCTGTGGATGTATTTTAACCACACCTCAACCACACTGCTTCCCTGTGTGATATCATGGGAAAAAAATCAAAAGAAATCAGCCAAGATATTAGGAAGAGAATTGTGGACCTCCACAAGTGTGGTTCATCCTTGGGCAGAATTTCCAAGGTGCCACATTCATCTGTTCTAACAATTATACGCAAGTATAAACACCATTTGAATATGCAACCATCATACCGCTCACAAAAGAGACGAGTTCTGTAACCTAGAGATGAATGTGTCATGGTGTGAAATGTGCCTATCAACCCCAGAACAAAAACAAAAGACCTTGTGAAGATGCTGGCTGAAGCTGGTAAAACAGTGTCATTATCCACAGTGATACGAGTCCTGTACCAACATGGTAAATGGCATTCACTTATATAGCGCTTTTATTCTCATCTCTAGATGACCAAAGCGCTTCACAGATCCTGCAATCCACACATTCACACACTGATGGCGGCATAGCTGCCCAACATGGCGCTGTCCAGACCCACCAAGAGCAATTGGGGTAAAGTGTCTTGCCCAGGGACACAACGGCAAAATATGTGGGGAGAACGGGATTCGAACCGCCAACCATCCAGTTATTAGATGACCTGCTTTCCCTCCTGAGCCACTGCCGTCCCTGCAGTGGGCTGAAAGGCCATGGAACATGGGCTGAAAGGCCTCTCAGCAAAGAAGAAGCCGTTACTTCAAAAACAACACAAAAAAGCCAGATTACGCCTTATTCATGCTGCATTTCCCCTCTAGTCCGCTTTGGTCCATGTGTGCTTTGGATGAGCCCAGCACGCACGTGGCGCTGTTCATGCTCACTTTTTTCCATCTCCCCAGGCCAAGCGGTTGATGCATGTGCACAATCATCATTTGTAGTTTCACTCCCGCTCAATAGGTAGCGCCAATGCGCTGAAACGCCAGGATTTTCACCAACGAAGAAACACTGCTTGCTTTCTGCTGCTCGACTTCCTGGTTTTCACTCCTGTTCCACGAAGATGCTGCTGCTGAAGTGTTTATGTATGATTCATGTATGTTTATTTTCATCTTCCGCTTCCTCATCTTCTTTGTCTTGTTATGCTGTGCCAATATTGCCACCTCTTGAATGGGATGTTCAGTCTTGCGCATGCACTTTTCAACGTGTTCAGGTCGTGGGCAGGTGGCGCGGTCGCAAAATTTGGGCTGCATGCGGTTGTCCACGGTCGAGCACTGCGGACACTAGTGGAGTCGAGACAATGACGTAAATTTCATCACACAAGGTTTCTGGTTACACGTACGTGGACAGCAGAGGTGCAGCATGAATCCAGCTTTACAGTTTGCAAATGCACACAGGGACAAAGCCCTTAAAACCCTCCTGTTGTCCTTGGGTCAAAATGACCCACCACTGTGTTAAAAACCAAAAAAAATCCCCCTAAACAATATTTTTTCAACTTAAAATTTTATGACTTTTCCTAGATTGACTCCAACATTAGGATAAGTGAATTGTTGCCTTTATTCACATTTCCATGTAAGCTGTACAAAATAAGGTACAAAGGTCGTCTTCGGGTCAAAATGACCCGACAGTCAAATTGAGTTGAAATCACGGTCACAGAGTTATTTACACACCACAGAATGTGAGAATGTTTTAGTTCCGTCTCAGATCAATCAATAGTAGACGTAAACAAGACAAGACAGGTGGCCTTCTCGTGGACTGCAGTGCCTTTGATCGGTCTCAGATCAATCAGTAGCAGACGTAAACAAGACAAGACAGGTGGATTTCCAGAGGTTATAAAGGTGCTGCAGATGACAGTACCCCGAATTCTCTCTGTGCTGAAGCCATGAGTGCACGTTATACCGTCGAACAGGCTATAGAGCTGATTTTTTCAGATGTCCAGCAAGACAACTCTGATTCAGAAGAGGAAGTGGAGGATGTATCAGAAGAAGAAGATGGGGAGGAATACAACCCAGAGCATGATGAATCATCTTCAGAAGAAGAAGAAGAAAACCCTGAAGCTGAAAGAGAGACTTTCCTTTCAAAAAACGGCAAAATAACATGGTCCTCGGCAGCATATGACCAACACGGCAGGGAGGCAAAACAAAATGTCATAAAGACGACCCCAGGACCCACAAGGTATGCCGTTTCTCATGCCCATGACATTGTCTCTACATTCTACCTGTTCGTCACACCAGCAATACAAAAAATAATCCTGGAGATGACAAATCTGGAGGGTTTTCGCAAATATGGAGACAGCTGGAGAAAGATGGATGAGACTGACCTGCAGGCCTACTTAGGGCTGCTAATCTTAGCAGGTGTATACAGGTCCCGAGGTGAGGCTGTAGCTAGTCTATGGGATGCAGAGAGTGGAAGGCCAATTTTCCAAGCCACAATGCCACTCAAAGTCTTTCACACCTACTCAAGACTGCTACGATTTGATAACCGTGAGTCAAGACCAGCAAGACGTGTGACAGACAAACTTGCAGCCATAAGAGAGGTCTGGGACAAGTGGGTGGAGCGGCTGCCTTACCTCTACAACCCAGGGCCTGACGTAACAGTGGATGAGCAACTAGTTCCATTTAGAGGTAATTTATTTTCATATTTGTAATAAAATATAATAATGTAATAGTTTTCACTATTGATTTCTATGACTGTTTTCTGTGACACTGATACTAATCACTGATGCTAATCTCTTCTGTCCAAAGGTCGTTGTCGTTTCCAGCAGTATATGCCCAGCAAGCCAGCAAAATATGGGATCAAGTCATGGGTGGCTTGCGATGCCAAATCAAGCTACGCTTGGAAGATGCAAGTCTATACAGGAAAGCCGACCAGTGGAGGCCCAGAGAAGAACCAGGGGATGCGAGTTGTGCTTGATGTGACAGAGGGACTGAGGGGTCACAATGTGACATGTGACAATTTCTTCACTTCTTATGAACTCGGACAGCAGCTCCTGAAGAGGAAGATCACCATGGTTGGCACAGTTCGAAAGAACAAGCCTGAGCTCCCACCTGCACTGCTTGCATCAAAGGAGAGAGAGGTCTTCTCACCAAAGTTTGCCTTCAAGCCCACCACCACTCTAGTTTCCTACCTCCCAAAGAAAAACAAGAATGTAGTACTTCTGAGCACACAGCACAAAGACGCTGCCATTAGCGATCGTGAGGACAGGAAGCCACCCATCATCCTAGACTACAACTGCAACAAAGGAGGTGTGGACAACCTAGATAAGGTGATTGGGACATACAGCTGCAGAAGGATGACTGCCCACTGGCCCCTGGTCATCTTCCACAACATCATTGATGTTTCCTCCTACAATGCCTTTGTGATTTGGAGAGAGCTCAACCCGACCTGGATGCCTCGTAAGCAGAACAAGAGGAGGGTGTTTCTGGAGCAGCCAGGAAAGGCACTTGTAACTCCACTCACTGAAAAAAGGAAGCATGTCCCCCGCACAGAAGCCTCTGCAGCAGTTGTGAAAGCTATTCAGAGTGCAGGAACTCCTGATCAACCTGAGGATCCAGCTGCCACAGCCGCTGCCCCAGCTGGGGCAAGTAAGAAGAAGAGATGTCAGTTCTGCCTGCCAAAGAAGGACTGTAAAACACATACAGTGTGCTGCAGGTGTAAGAAAAATATCTGCAAAGGCTGTGCACTTGCATACTGCCCTACATGTGCTAATTAGTTGAATGAGTTATGTTGTTTTTCATTTTTGTATTGAATATTTTCTTACATTGTTCACTAGCAAAAAAAAAAAAAAAAAAATCAAAAGAAACTGAATCATTGGGATGAATAAAAATGCATTCAAAACTCATTTTTGCACATTTCTATTCTTTCTTATACAGGTGAAGAGGGAAAACTCAGGTATTCACACATTTTGTGGTGAATGACAAGCTGTTTCTTCAAGCAAAATAAAATTTGGTGTTTAAAATTCAATTAAGCTGCTTATATTGGGGGTTTAGTGAAGACGGGTCATTTTGACCCGGAGGACACGGGGTGTATACAGAATATGAGGACAACAGGAGGGTTTTATTAAAGGCAATGCTACCAAATACCAAGGATGGATGTAAACTTCTAACTTTGAAGAAAGTAATAAAAGATTCTCTAAAATTATTCATCAAATACAAAAATTATTTAGCAAATAGAAAAAAAATTGGTAACCCTAACTGACCAAACACAGGAAAAGTTTAGTCTGATTTAATATCAGTGAGAAAAAAAATGGTTAAGTGTCTTTTTAAACAGTGTATGTAAACTTCTTCAACAGTATTCAGTGAAATGCCTTGAGTGTGATTATCGGAGAATATTGTAACTCCTGAAGTCCCTATTGTCCAATCACACTGCTCAGTTGGAACTTACTGTTGTATAAAAGTGAATTATACCCTGGGACTGTTTCGGTCAGAGTTCTTCAGGTGCCTTTTGGCAAACTCCAGGTGGGCTGCTATGTGCCTTTTACTAAGGAGTGGCTTCCGTCTGGCCACTCTACCATACAGGCCTGATTGGAGGATTGCTGCAGAGATGGTTGTCCTTCTGGAAGGCTCTTGTCTCTTCACAGAGGAACGTTGGAGCTCTGATAAAGTGACCATTGGGTTCTTGGTCACCTCCCTGACTAAGGTCCTTCTCCCCCAATGGCTCAGTTTAGATGGCTGGCCAGCTCTAGGAAGAGTCCTGGTGGTTTCCAAACTTCTTCCATTTACGGATGATGGAGGCCACTGTGTTCATTGGAACCTTCAAAGCAGCAGAAATTTTTCTGTACCCTTCTCCAGGTTTGTGTCTTGAGACAATCCTGTCTCAGAGGTCTACAAACAATTCCTTTGACTTCATGTCTGGTTTGTGCTCTGACATGCACTGTCAACTGTGGGACCTTATATAGACAGATGTGTGCCTTTCCAAATCATGTCCAATCAACTGAATTTACCATAGGTGGACTCCAATTAAACTGTAGAAACATCTCAAGGATGATCAGTAGAAACAGGATGCACCTGAGCTCAATTTTGAGCTTTATGGCAAAGGCTGTGAATACTTATGTACATGTGATTTTTTATTTTTAATAAATTTGCAAAAATCTCAAAAAAAAAAAAAAAAACTTCTTTCACGTTGTCATTATGGGGTATTGCGTGTAGAATTTTGAGAAAGAAAATGATTTTAATCCCTTTTGGAATAAGGCTGCAACATAAAATGTGGAAAAAGTGAAGCGCGGTGAATACTTTCCAGATGTACTGTATATAGCCTACGCCTACTCAGAGCTCAAATGACTACCTTGTGGCATTTGACCTGGACACAACTGGATGCAGACCCACCTGAGGATCATGTAACAGTTTGGTATGGTTCCTGGCATTATCCTAGACAAGAAAAGATTCTGGCCAATTGTAGAATTGGTTTTTATCTTTATTCTCCCACATAACCAAAAATTTAGCATTCCTCTAATCAGAGCTATACATTCACAGCTGCTAATGAGTATAATTTTAGCTAATGTTTATGAAGCGATATAGTCTTGTCACCATTTTAAAAAAAACAAACAAACATTTTGGAAGCATATTATTACAATCATAGAAAGCGAGGTTCAGACTAAGAACCTCATGGAATCTGAGTGTGTTATTTCACAAACTGAACATTTAAGAATGGAAAAGTGGTATAAGTGAACAAAGGATGCTCTTGTACTTTGAGAGCTGTCAACATTGAATTTCAAAAGTTATCTAGAGCAACGGTCTGCAGCTATTTAATGGGTAGAAACAAAGCACACTATGCAGCTTTCTTGTTCTGGGTAGGAATACTGAAAGGACTACAACTATGGTGACTAGGACTTCAGTTCCAACAGCCAATCACAGGGTGCTTCTATGTTGTTGGCTAAAGTTGTGCCCTGTGATTGGCTGCTGCGACTGAGGTCGTAGTTGCCATAATTGCAGTTCTTTCAATGTTCCTACCTAGAGCAGAGCTGCTGCAGGCAATGTAGGTATACTCAGGCTATGGGGGGAGCTATGGGCTATCGGGTAAAAGGTTAACTGTCAAAATAATTTTCAAGATGTTATTTTAAGGTGAAAATGTTACATAGTGTTGCTTTAACTCAGGGGTGTCCAATCATGTGCCATGGAGGGCCAAGACCCTGCAGGTTTTCTCTTCTACCCAGTCTCCTCAGCAGGTGTTTTCACTGATCAGCAATCAGTGGGAAGAAATTCATTGAAATCTGCTGCTGAAGACACTGGTTGGAGGTAAAGCCTGCAGGGTCTTGGCCCTCCATGGCACATGATTGGACGCCCCTGCTTTAACTACTGAGAAATTTCACTCATAATTATAAACTGGGGGTGTTTTCATACAGAGCTAAAATAAAAACTGGATTGGTGTCTGAAACAGTGTGGACCTTATTGTAATTCATCTTTGTCTCTTTGCTCAATAGGATGCTGCAGCAGAAATCTCCATCATCGATTGCTTCATTTATGTTAGTCAACTTGCTAATGTCAATCAGATGGGCATCGTAATTACATAAATGGGGGGGGGGGGGTTGCATTGTGCTGCATGAAGTAGAATAACTCTCCTGGCTCAAAATTAGTCGTGGGAAAAGGCTACATCTCTTTTACAGCTGTGTGAACAAATAGTACTCACTACCAAATACTGACATCATGCTGTTGAACTGATGGTGGCTTTTAATATATTGCCCAACCCTAATTGATGCTTCAACTGGGACTCCTGCATTCAAGAAGAGATGGTCTTGAGTGACCTTTAACTTTTAAGCTAAACGTTAGCAAAAGTTTTTAGTTTTATTCCTTCAATTAATGTTAAATTAAGATACCATGTCACTAATTAGCCATCCAATGCTGAAAAAATAATGGATTTAATAATAACATTTGTACTAGACTATATTCTATACCCATGTTCAACAACAGGCAGCAGAGAGATGATGGGTTTTGGGGGACACAACAGGCAACAAGGCTTCTCTCAGGCAAACAAGGAGTTTTGGAGGGAGTCAGAGGATGCAGGCACAGGGAGTGGGGTTCCTGCAAGGCAAAAGCCGATTGAGAAGATCCCCCTACCACGTTTATCTCATTTTTAGCAGCTAGAGTGGGGAGCTCAATGTCAGTGCTGCCAGTCTGGGCCGACTCATCTGCGGGGAGGAATCCTCGTCTGTCAATCAGGCTGAAATGAGCCAGAAACAAAACAAGTTTAAATATTTTATGTAGGTTTTTTCAAGCAGATTGTAAATGCACATATAACAAGTCACAGTTCAGTCAATTACAAGATGCAAGACTGGAAATAAAAAAAAAAAAAAAAAAAAAATTAAATACCCTGTTAATCAATTCACTGTGGGGCTCACCAGACACCAGATATTGTCTGGTGCGTGTTAAATATTTTGTATCACTGCAAACTGAATACATTCAAGAAGCAGAAAAAGAGAACACAGGTTGCACATTTTCCGATGATGAATAAGCAAAACAATCTAAAGTATCTCTGAAAAAATGAGTCCCTTACAATGAATCTGCTGGTTTTAACGGCAAAACTCAAAGACACTGACTCACTATTACTGTTATAAACCCAGAGATGTGATAAAGTAGCCAGAAATTGTTCTGAAGTAAAAGTAGCTTTCATAGACAAATACGAATAAGTATTTATGAAAAAAAGTTACCTGAGTAGTAAATAGCTTTACTCTGGGCAGAGTTTTGCTCATTAATTTCCCTTTATCCCCCTCACTGCAAATGTGAACCTTTGTTGCATGATTTTTAACTTTTAAACTGGCTACTTCTTACTCAAATTTAAACTTGTATTCTGATAAATTTGCACTGTGGGTTTTTTTTTTGTTTTTTTTTTTGCAAATTCTTGCAGTATGTCTGATAAAGTCACCATTCTCATCTTTACAAATGGTGTTGGCACAACAAAAGTAACATCACATCCACTGGTGCATGATCTGATTTTGTGTCGTTTCAGCTGATTGTGCATTTCCTGATTTTTGTAACCTAGCATGTGCAGCACACCTGGTCCGTTTTACAAAATGGGGAATAAAAGCCTTTCCCCCCCCCACTTTTTTAACATCTAAGCATTTGTATGGGTTTAGATTATATATGATGCTATGCTATATTTTATAGTTTATTTTTGCACATTTCTGTTTTTTATACATTAAAAACAATAAATATTTTTTATTTAATTGGACCAAAGTTTGAAGAGCAAAAATGGAAATCTGTATACAATAAAACATTAAATCAAGAAAAATATACTTGTTTTCAGTTTGGCCATTTTTTATTTATTTATTGTTATTTAGCAAATGCAGAGTTCTCAAGCCAAACAACTGCTTCCAGATCTGCGGTATGGAGGGCAGCCAGCCCTCCTTTCAGTCTGTGGAGCGGACAGGCTTCAATGATATGTTCTGCTGTTTGCTCCTCTCCACAAGCACACAGTGGGCTTGGGGTGCTGCCGCATTTGTAAAGGCTAGCCAAGCAAGGGCCATGTCCAGTTCTGAATCTATTCAGGGTTGACCACAGTCTTCTTGGGAGGTTGTCACCAAGGACTTGCTGGGTGGGGTCTGACACCAGATGTTTACGTGGGATATCCCTGGACTCCCACTCCTTCTTCCAGACTGGGTGGGGAAGCTGGCAGGTAGAAGGTTCTTCCAAATCAGTCGTCTAGATCAGGGGTGTCCAATCATGTGCCATGGATGGCCAAGACCCTGCAGGCTTTACCTCCAACCAGTGTCTTTAACAGCAGATTTCACTGAACTTCTTCCCACTGATTGCTGATCAGTGAAAACACCTGCTGAAGAGACTGGGTAGAAGAGAAAACCTGCAGGGTCTTGGCCCTCTATGGCACATGATTGGACACCCCTGGTCTAGATGATAGATGGGCAGTGGGAGGGTTGAAAATGTCTGTATAGATTGGTAGATGGGGGGAATGTATGACTTTTTGCTGCATTGTTTGTGATTGCTACACGCCAGATGCGTGGGGGAGTTATGTTTGATAGGACAGGGAGCCAGGGGAGTGGTGTTGAGTGAATAGCCCCGGTTATGATTGGCATGGGTGTATTAAGCTGGGTGTCCACATAATGTGTGTGGGATGACCTAGCCCAAACAGGGGCACAGTATTCTGCTCCAGAGTATGCTAAGGCCAGTACTGAGGTGCGCAGAGTGGTGGCTGCAGTCCCCCATTTTGAACCAGCAAGCTTGCAGAGCAAGTTGTTTCTAGACTTCACCTTTACTGCCGTACCTTTCAGATATTCTTTAAAGGATAGTGTCCTATCAACAGTCACTCCTAGGGAGGTTGGATTGGTGGCATGCTTCAACTTGACTCCTCTCAGTTGGATATTTAGCTCTGTAGCAGCTTTTGCATTGTTGAGGTGGAATTTGCTGGACACTGTTTTGCTTGGACTTAGAATTAGGCACCAGGTGCTGCTATACTGGTCTGGCTTTACACCATCTTCGGTGAGCACCTGTTCCAATGATTCAAAGTCTGGGGCTTGGGCTGCCAGGCAGCTGTCATCTGCATAGATGAATTTGTGGGATTTTGTGGCGGGTAGGTTGTTAATGTAGAGGTTAAACAAGGTTGGGGCGAGGACTGACCCTTGTGAGAGCCCGTTTGTCTGCCTTCTCCATGCACTCTTATTCAGTCCAAGGTGAACTCCGAACCTCCTGTTGGTTAGCAGAGTTTCAATGATTGTTGTTGCCCAGGCAGGGAGTGCTTTGGTGAGTTTCAGCAGGAGGCCTTTATGCCATACAGTGCCATAGGCAGCTGTAAGGTCGAGGAACACTGTTCCTGTCTTCAGTCTACTCTCAAAACCATTTTCATTGAAAGTGGTCAGAGCCAAAGCTTGTTCTCCTGTGTCACGGCCTTTTCAGAAACCGGCCTGATTTACACAAAGGATCTCTTCTACTGCTGGGGATAGGCGTTTTAATATAAGGCATTCCAAGATTTTAAAAGGGACGCAGAGTAGAGAGATTGGGCGGTAGCTTGTTGGCAGTTTGTGATCTTTACCAGATTTTAGTACGGTATTACTTTTGCCATCCACCATTTCTGTAGGACTGTGTTGGTCTGCACAATCCTAGTGTAGAATTTGGTCCCAGATCTTTCATGAACTCTGGAGAGATGTACATATCCTGCCGCTTTTCCACTTTTCAGGTCCTGCAGGACTTTCTCCAGTGCAGCGACCTCAAAGGGCTCAGTGTTGTTGTCCTCTCTGGGCTGTTTACTGTACAACTTTAGCGCTGCTGATATCAGTTTCCTGGTGTGCTTGTCCTGGGTTGCATGGATGACCACCATGTCCCAACAAGGCTGCGACTAGGGCTGTCGCGGCAGAGGAATTTCCCCTGCGGTGACGGTGGGCAGCTCAACACTGCAGTATGCGGTATTACTGCAAATATTTTTAGGACCCTGTGGGCTCATAATTTAAACAGGGTTTAAAACTTATGTGGCAAATGAGGGAAGCTGTGAGGGTCTCGCTACAGCTCCGCTCTCAACTTTATGTGCATGTGTGATAACTATGCGAAGCTCCCATCTTTTTAAAAAAAAAGATAAAAAAGTTGATTGTTTTCATAAAGCAGTGGCAGTAACTACGGGGTTTATGGACTGGAGACTGCAGCAACATTCAGCTTATTTAAGCAGGACAGTCTCCGTACAGGACCCTGCGTGGCTCTTGTCTCCGTGATTTTTGCCACTGAAAAATCACGTTAAAACAAGCTGCTCTCAGAGCTCATACACAGGAGCATACACAGTCAGGATCATACACACTCCACTCAGAAGGAAATAACACGCTTTGCGCCCTTTCAGTGCTCACTATCATGGCTGTATTTAACAAGGAGTCCAAATGCTTTCACCACGAACTGCCTGCTGGCGTCCGTCTGGAAAGAGTGCCCCAAACGGTGCTGTCGCTGTCAGCACCCGGCGGCAGCAGCACCATGTGCTGTGGAAGCTTCAAGAGTACCAGGTGTAAGCATGCTGCTGGCAATAAAAATACACTTCATTTAACAATTTATTGAATAATCAATGGGGGCACATAAATGAACAACGAGATATAGCCACACACACAAAAAATGTGAACACCGCGGTTGTTGTGGTTGATAGTTTTCCTCCATGGTAGGCATGTCCATAGCGTGGTATTACATAATTGCGGTTATCGCGACGTCAGCAAGGAGGTGGTGGAGTCATGTTTTGGGCCAGAATTATGGGGAGAGAAATGGTAGGCTCTTTTAGGGCCCTGAAAGTGTGAAAATGATCTCGGCAAAGTATATAGAGTTTCTGACTGACCACTTTCTTCCATGAAACAAAAAGAACCGTACCTTCCATAGAAAAATTATCTTCATGCATGACAATGCACCATCTCATGCTGCAAAAAATACCTCTGTGTCATTGGCTGCTATGGGCATAAAAGGAGAGAAACTCATGGTCTGGCCCCCATCCTCCCCTGACCTCAACCCTACTGAGAACCTTTGGAGCATCCTCAAGCAAAAGCTCTATGAGGGTGGGAGGCAGTTCACATCAAAACAGCAGCTGTGGGAGGCTATTCTGACATCTTGCAAAGAAATTCAAGCAGAAACTCTGCAAAAACTCAAGTTCAGTGGATGCAAGAATTGTGAAGGTTATACCAAAGAAGGGGTCCTATGTTAACATGTAACTTGGCCTGTTAAGATGTTTTTGATTGAAATAGCTTTTGATTTCAGTAAATATGACCTCTTAATGCTGCAAATTCAACAAATGACCATTTTCAATTCTTTACAACCAATAAAATGTTTTGAAACTCTGTTGTGCATAATAATTTGGAACAGTGCATTTTGAGGTTTTTTTTATTTTTGCAAAAAAAATAGTTATCATTGGGAGGTTTGTTCAATAAAATTTGAATTATGCTCTAACAGTGGTTGATGACTTGAAAATTATACTGATTGTCATTTGCACCAACTATTTAGGAAAATCAGAGACAAATATCATTTGCATAATAATTTGTAACACTGTGTATAATTAATAGAGGTCTACTTTTCATTTACATATTTTAGTCATTTTTTTAAAGTTGTATGTTAATGCTAGATATCCAATTACTACAATTAGTAGTAATTTTAGTAGTAGTTGAAAGTAACATAAATGGATCCTTTCATGAAATGGTCTCTAGATGAGAAAGGTGATGTTGAAGGATTTGTTATATAAGCATTCCTTCAGTATTTCATAGTCAGTGATGTGTAGTCAGGGAAGGCAGGCGAGGTAGAGCTGCACATGTCATCATGAAAAATAAAAAAGAAATAATGATAGATAAATATTATTATTTGTGACCCGTGCTGGCAAAATGAGTCGCAATGAGGAAATTTTCAAATCTGAGGTATAGTTATTTTCATATTCTACATTGAAAGACCTTCAAAATGATATTTAATTTGTACGAACTGGGCAAAAATGGACCAGCAACAAGCCGATTTTTTTTATATCTTGGCTGTTTTGAAAACTCGCATTCAATCGGCCCTGAGTTACGTCTTCTGGAAAAACGTGTATTTTTAGAAAGTAGGGGTTCCAAGCTTTACAATGATACCAGGCACTGAAGGGGTTTTTCCTGGGACTTGCTGCCAGCAAACAAAGAAAGAATCATGATTTTTGACTTCTAGTGCTTGTAGCTCATAATTACCCGGTGCGCATTCCGACTCATTTTGCCAGCACGGATCACATTTGTCCTCTGATCTGTCTTGTAGTTCTAAATGTGATTTCCAAATGATTCTAATCATTTCATTAATATTTATATTTAAAAATCAATGAATCTGCATATTTCCTGTTCAAATTCAAGGCAAAGAGGTGAAGTGATGCAGCAGCAAACAGAGGCTCAGATGACTGCGCAATCCTTCATAAACTGGATTGAGCTTGTGCAATATACACAATTCTTTTGCCATCTCTCTGTATGTCAACACAATTTTGTTTGTAGTCACATTTACCGTGTTCTCACTTTCCATTGTCTAGATAATGTCCTTCACATGTGTTGATATTTAGTCTTCCTAATTTAACATAATACTTCAGTTAAAAATCACCATAAGAGGCTGCACACTACCACTGCCCAAACGAGGGAAGGCGTGCATGAGCACCGTAAGCACAGGGTTTTTAAAAGCTAAAAGGACGTTTTGGGGTTGTTTTTTTTTTACAAAGTCACAGCGGTTTTTGTCCAGGATAGCCAAATTTACTTCATTTACAAGTAAACATAAGACCATGCATGCATAGTTGTTGTAAATACTTGAATTTGTAATGAATGAGTGTAAATTGTGGCACTACAACACACAGAGATACAGCTCTCTGAACCACTAGTTTATGTTCTTCCTTGGCCAAACACAAAGTATAATGAATTTTGTCCATCCATCTTCTTCCGCTTAATCCTTTTCGGGTCCCAGGGGGGGGGCTGAAGCCTATCCCAGCATCTTTGGCCAAGAAGCAGGGTACACCCTGGACAGATCGCCAGGCCATCGCAGGGCCAACACAGACAGACAGACAACACAGACACTCTCAGTCATACCTAAGGACAATTTAGAATCCCCAGTTGATGCCAATTAACCTAATAGCATGTTTTTGGCATGTGGGAGGAAACCTGAGAAATCCCGGAGTAAACCCATGCAGACACGAGGAGAACATGCAAACTCCACACAGATCACTGTTGGTCGAGGGCTGGAATCGAACCCAGGATCCCCCGGCCAAGGGTGAGTTGCTGTGCTGCCGCGGTGCTAACCACTCTGCCACCGTGCTGCCCATAATGAATTTTGTGCCCAACAAAACTTGACTGTAAAAATAACTTAATACATTAAACTTGTGTAACCAAAAGTCTTTGCACGTTGTCTATACTCAAGGAGTTATATTAAAAAAAGTTAAATTTAAAAAAGGACTTTTATTACTGCCTTTTCTGTGTATTACATTAATTCAATAATTCAATAAAATACCTTACCACTTGTTTTAATAAAGTTATTTATAAAATCAAAGATTAACAGATTATAAAACCATGCAAGCTTTCAAATGAATCTGTTGGGTTCATATATTTGTAAATGTGATTGTGAAAGTGTGAGTGCCTCACCAGCCATGAACCTCACTGCACGTCACTGTTCATAATATTTACCTTTTGTTCTTATTAAAGACAAAAATAGGAAGGAGATGTTTTTACCTTCTTTACATGTTTCGACTGTGCACTGCAGCCTTCGTCAGAAGTGTCAGCTGATTGCTGCCAGGTGTCACTTTATCAGCTGACTTTCATAGGCGGGGCCAGCCCAGCAGACCTGTCAGATCCACCGAGCCGGCCCCGCTTTCCGCCGTCCGATGGCCTGTGGAGAATGTGGTCCCAGGTGAGGGAAAGCATAAAGGCCCCCTCATCCCGGTTCATGCTATCTTTTCCCCGCTTCCTGATTTCTATGGCCTCCTTGATCCACACACACACACAGACACAAACGCTGGATCAAGGAGTCAGCTGTCAGCTGATAAAATGACACCTGGCAGCAATCAGCTGACACTTCTGATGAAGGCTGCAGTGAACAGTCGAAACATGTAAAGAAGGTAAAAACATCTCCTTCCTAATTCTGTCTTTAATAAGAACAAAAGGTAAATAATTAAAAGAAGACAAAATGAACCTATTTGAGCCATTACTGTTCATAATATGTCGGGTTTAGGACCAACCTGGGTGGCATAGGCGCACAGAGCACTGAACAGCAGTTGATGAAGATGTTTCTATGACTGTATGGGTTGATGACTCCCTCTCCACTCTTTCCAGACCAGGAGCCTTTAATCTGAAAACATAAAACACACAACTCATTTTATCTCACAAGGTATTTTTCTTCTCACAAACATCAATTTCACACCAACGTCTCCATGAAGTTTACAGACATACAACAAAATTGGACTTTTTAGAGCTGCAATAGAACTACAACACCCAGTCGGAGACGGGACTCACGTCTTCGTTGGTGGTCAGATTGGATGCCACCAGGTACGTATGGAAGCCTGAAAGGCCCAAGATGGACCAGACTGAGAAGAAACAGATAACCAGCTCCACTGCAGTGGAAATCTGGGTCAAGGAAAGCACCAGCATGTTGCAGACAGAGTTGACATGACCAAACACAATATCCCACTAGTATGGTTTCAAAATAATCCCTGGATGAAGAAGTTAACACACCAGTTACAACAACTGGATACATTATGATAAGAAGGGAGTAATACTCAGACTGAGATGTTGTCTTTTTAAGAAGCCATTATTATTAATTCTCAAAACTCCATGCTGATGTTTCTAATAGTTTTATTTGGGTTAATGTATGTGCATATTCATATGTACTCAGAGAACAAAAGTCATTTTTTTAATCAAACATGTATGTACACATGCCTCTATGTCAATAGATAGGAGTTTATTAGGAATATTACAAATTACAAGGAATATTACAAATATTCAGGAAGTGATTTGTTTTTTTTTTGTTTGTTTTAAACAAGAAGAGTGGTGGTGCTCACAAATTTAGCATAAGGTACAAATAATTACAAATAGTTATTAATTAGTAATAGTTAATTAATCCAAATTAATAAGCACAAGTTGCAAGAATAAAGGTGGAAATATGTGACAGAAGATGCTTATTTACAATTTAAAAAGTGACAAATTTAACATAAGCAAGTCCCACATTTATGAGAAAAAAGGTACACATTCATTAGAAAACACAACACCCGAATGAGGAAAAAAAAAAGTTACACATTTTCAAGTACAAAAGATGTACGTTTTTATAATGGCTTTACTTTTTTCCCTCTTAAATTTCCTATTTTCTCACCAATTTGTGAGTTTTTCTTGTAAACTTGTAAATTTCTAATAAAATCAGTACTTTCTTCCTATACATTTGCAATTTTTTGTAGTAAGTTATGTTTATCCACACAAATTTACAACTATACTATCTCATAAATTTGAAACTTTTTTCTGTTAATATGCAATTTTTTTCTCAACTTTTCAAAAATGTCCTTGTACATTTACAACTATACTCTCACTGGCAGTTTAGTTGTGCTGTATAAACTATCCTTGCACAGAATCAGTCACGTGGCACCAGTGAGAGCATGCCTGATTCTGTTAACGCAGGGATGGCAATTTTCCGCCGATCCGCGGATTTCCGCCGATTTTATCATCATCTATGTCATAATTTTGTACCTTTACCTTGTTCTCAATAAAGTTTGGAGAAAAAAAACATACGCGATCGGCGCTTCCCCGAAGTCTCGCGATAACCCGGATGTACTCAAGCTACTGCTGTATTGTAAACAGCCCTGCGATTGGATAGTTGCAAACGATTGGACCAATCAAATGGCTCGTATGCTTTGTCAAAAATTCATTTCGGCTTGTTCTCAGGGATGTGATTTTTCCGGTAATTCACCGAATTCCGCTTTATTTGTATATTATATGTACGTTAAGTACGTTAGCGGCTTATGGTCCACGACGCAGTGAAAGTGTGCCCTTTCAGCCAGAACCGGAAGTGGCGTACGCCAGGTAGAGAGCCATTAACTCTTTGTCGAACACGCTGTATTTACGCTCACTGTCGTGCAAAGACCTGCTTAAAAAAAAGGTGAGCGGCTGCCAAGAACCGGCAACGCATTGCTCCACGACGGCCGCTATGCCCATGTCCGAGACGTGGGTAATGAGCGCTGTTTTAACCTCAGAACGCCTGCTCCCGTTCAGGAGTCCAGTCGACTCGGTTTCCGTTTGAGTACAGCGTACAGCGGCTGTTTAAGCTGAGCTGCGCGGGGGAGGAAAATGAGCTGCTCAAGACTCAATGGAGATTGAAACTGGTGATCTGAAATGAATGCTGAAATTATAAAAAGTAATGGTATGTTGGAATTTTATTTCTATTATGGAATAGATAAAATTAACTGATTTTGATTTGATCAAGTGTTAAAGCATGTGATGGATAATGCTTGTTGGAATATTTACCTCCGCTAAGGAGGTTATATTTTCATCGGCGTTGGTCTGTCTGTCTGTCTGTTTGTTAGCAAGGAAAAGTTATGAACGGATTTTCATGAAATTTTCAGGAAAGGTGTGCAATGGCACGGGAAACAGATGATTAGATTTTGGTGATGATCTGAGAGTGCATACCTCCATCAAGGGCTTTTTTTGTATTTGTGCAGCAGGATTACACAAAAACTACTGGATGGATTTGGATAAAATTTTCACCAGAGGTGGTTCTTGGGCTAGAGAGGAACCCATTATATTTTGGTGATGATCTGAGAATGCATACCTCAGCCAAGGCGCTTATCTTCTCACAGTGTGTTAGCAACAATACTCCAAAACTGATGGACAGACTTTGATGCAATTTTCACCACAAGTGGCTATAGGCCTACACACAAAACCATTACATTTTGGAGTTGATCCATGACAAACGGAAGGAGACTTGGCGGAGGGATGCGCTCTGAGTGCTTTTCTAGTTTAGGAATGCTATCTTCTTGGAACATAAGTCAATATTATACAGTAATAAGTGGCATTCAGCTGTTTGTTTTATGTCATGTAAGCACAGTTCTGGTACTTAAAAATCATAAAAACCCAGGAGCTTCGGGGAGCGAAGTGACAATAAAGGTGAAAATTGGCTCAAAGTTCAATGAGGTAACAGAAACACTTGGACAGTTTCTGAAGAAACCAGAAAAGGAGATGAAGTTCAAAGTTCAGAGACTGACACAGCTTGCTGCCAAAAGGAAGAAAGTTTCACATTAGAAGTGACTTGGTGACCAGTGTAAATAGTGTAAAAAACTCTAATAGAACTGTTAAATATGTTGGACTAAAGACAGTGAGACAACATTGAAGAAAAAGTAAGTTAACTTTTCATTAAATTTAATGATTTATCTAAGTCTAGTATTTCTTTTTTTTAATCATTTTTTTCAGTCTAAATTACTTGTATTTTACTGAAAACCTCCCAGCTTCAGGGGGGCTGCGCCCCCCGGCCCCCCCATAAGTCAACCGACCAAATTAGATTTCAGCTGAAATCAGAATTTCCTGTTGCCATCCCTGTAACGGCAGCTCGCCCCCGCTGGTGCAGTCCAACATCAAAGCTAAAGTTCAGCAGCCTGATCTGCCAGCCTGACCTGGTCAGAGTGACATCTAATGGGACAGACACCCACCATACCTGCCTAGCCAAGGTAATGCTAATATATCGGTCTACCTGCCAATCATGGACAAAATATAACAAAATGTGCCACAGTCATGTGAAATATATTATTCACTGTGGACTAAATGATCCAAGTGGGAACAAGGATGTCTAGTGGGGTGACAAGAATTTATAGAAAATAGCAACGGCTTTGCTTATAACTTCAGCATTATTTTAAACCAGCATTTGGCAGGGAAATAGAGGGCTGAATTTATGGAACAAACACCGAGCTGAGGGACTAGTACCCAACACGGGGGAAGAGGTTTCTCCCTTTTTGACATCAAAAAGGAAACATTTCTGATTTGACTGCTTGAGAATATATTTTCTGAAAGGTGACACAATTAGAAGAGAGAGAGAGAGAAGATGAACTTGTTTCGATTTTGGAGTGTTTGTAGACAGCCTAAGGACATATATTATAGTTGGAAAAGCATGGAACAGTGAATTGTGCATAATACTATACGACCTTTAGGGTAGTATCTCACTGGGATGAAACAGCTCACAACTAGTTGGAGATAAAAAAAAAGAAAAAAGAAAAAAAAATCTGACAAATCTGAGAATTTGCAACAATTTTCATTTGGAATCCTATGGAACACTGTCTCATGAATGTTGCAATAATGTTGCACAAACTCCCAGTGTGTTTTTGACCAAAGTTCTCCAGGTGTTTGCATACATGTCATGCAAGTGTTGCAGGACAACATGCGCAAGTCAAAATTTAGGCCTTTTGTTGGCACTCCTGACAGTCCCACAATGGTTGCCCAACACTCGAGATGAGATTAAGATGGGTTTGAGACACCTGCGATGACAGACTATTTTGAGAGAAAGCTGTCGCACAAATTTTTTGAACATGTTCAAAATTCCTGGGAGACGAACGCAAAACCCTGCGACTCAGGAGAGGAAAATGAGAACCACCGAGAATGTTAGGAGACATTTTGGAAACTCACTCAAGAATGCCATTCTCCAACTAGTCTCATGCCGTTTCAGTCCAGTGAGATACTACCCTTAGGTCCAAAAACTTGAACACATGTGACAGTAAAGGATATCTGCCTGGAGTCTCTTGAAGAGCAGATACCAGGCCTTTCCCACCCTGAGCCCCTGAAAGAGAGCAAAACACAACTGTGTTATCAAGCCTCCTCCAATAAACGGAAACAAATGTGCTTAGTCTCAAACACTTTGGCATGTGCCACTGGATTCATTACTTTTCCCACAAAATATGAAACTTCTGCAAACCAGAGAAGAGCCACGTACTCAGCGCCAGATGTGTGGTCACGCAGCCAAAGATGAATGCCGTCAGGAAGGAGAGCGACACGATGAAGGTGTAGAAAAAGCGGTAGTTTCGTTTCCCCACGCAGTTCCCCACCCAGGGACAGTGATGGTCAAACCTCTCTGCAGGATAAATGTACAATTCACAGTAAGCTTCTGAGTTGTTTTTTTTTTTTAACTTAAAGGAAGCATTTTACAACATTATAGGGCAGAGGTGTGCAACCTGAGGCTCTCTGTGCAGAGACTGAAGCAAAAAAAATTTATTTTGACCGAAAAATTTTTCCCCAAGCCAAATTATCCCTGTCAGCTGTGTTTCTCTTCCAGCTCCGACCCCTCAAAACAGTGAAAGAAGTGCTTGCATTCGTGCTGCAATGACTAGTCGATTAATCAACTAGTCAATCAACAGAAAATTAATCAACAACAAATATGATAATTAACTATTCACTGATGCACCCTTGTCCATGTTCTTAATAGGGCTGCAATGATTAGTAGAAAGTTGTTGATAATGTCGATCATAAAAATTTGTCGACACAGATTTTTATTGTCCAAGAATTGTTTAATTTTCAAGTTTATATGTAAGCTGCAGAAATGTTGTTTAATTGTTCCAGAGAAGAAGATGAGGAACGCATCATGGTGACAGAGAGAAAATCACGGAGAAGGCCAAACTATGAGGATTTTACTGAAAATAAATAAATGAAACAAGTTAAATGTAGACTGTAGAGTTGTCAGATCAGCTGCATTACAGTGATGCATCCCTTCCCTCCTCCTCTCAGTTCCCCTGTCTCTGGCCACCTGTCAGCTGACCTCCGTAGTGCTCTGGGCCACTTCAAAACACTGCGCCGGTAAAATTAGCGAGTAAGGTTAGCGCTTCTTATTTTCAATGAGTGACTCACTCAGCTTTAGAAATGGACCACACTATGAGTGTGTGCTGTTTAAATAGTTTACCTGCTGGCAGACAACAATCTCTCTTGGATGATCATTGCTGACTGCTGAGCTGCTTCAGTTATGCTGGTAATGTGTTAACTGCAGTAAATGAATGAATTACCACAGCAGCTTAATCTTTTTCGTATTCTCCATTATAGTTGCAGTAATATCAGCCCTCATTCTGAATATGAGTGCATCTCAGTAAATTAAAATACCATGATTTGTAATTTAATTTTAAAAAGATAACCATAATCATCACAAATAAATTAAAACAGCTTAAATATTTCACTGTATGTGTAGTGAAGGATCACATTCCTGCACTGATATTTAAAGTGTCTGTAAACTCAATCTGGACCAGAAGAAGTACTTTTACTTTTCATCCAAAGCCTAATTAAGCTTTTAAACTTCTATACCCAGCAAGGTTTCAAACAGGATGGACTAGCTTCTTGTATTCTTTATTTTTACTTTAATGGAGTTAAATATTACTTTAGATTGATTTGAACTTGCAGAGTTACAACAGCCCTTTGGGGGTGGCTGTGGCGCAGGTGTAGTGTGGCCGACTACTGATCGGAGAGTCAGGGGTTCAATTCTCGCTCTGTCTGCTCTGTCTGCAGTCTGCATGTCGAAGTGTCCTTGAGCAAGACACTGAATGCTAAATGGCATTCACTTATATAGATATTTACAGATCTTGCTATCCACCCATTCACAAAAACATTCACACACTGATGGTGGTGGAGCTGCCATACACAGGTGCTGGCCTCACCCACCAGGACTAACTGGGGGTTCAGTGTCTTGCTCAAGGACACTTCAACATGAAGAGTGCAGAAAGAGCGGGAATCAAACCCTTGACCCTCCGATCTGTAGTCAACCACTACACACCTGCGCCACAGCCGCAGCTGAACCCCCAGTTGACTAGTCTCCCAGTTTCTGCCACTGAAAAACATCCCCACAGCATGATGCTGCCACCACCATGCTTCACTGTAGGGATGGTATTGGCCTGGTGATGAATGGTGCCTGGATTCCTCCAAACATGACGCCTGGCATTCACGCCAAAGAGTTCAATCTTTGTCTCATCAGACCAGAGAATTTTGTTTCTCATGGTCCGACAGTCCTTCAGGTGTCTTTTGGCAAACTCCAGGCGGGCTGCTATGTGCCTTTAACAAAGGAGTGGCTTCTGTCTGGCCACTCTACCAAACAGGCCTGATTAGTGGATTGCTGCAGAGATGGTTGTCCTTCTGGAAGGTTCTCCTCTCTCCACAGAGGAACACTGGAGCTCTGAAAGAATGAGCATCAGGTTCTTGGTCACCCCCCTGACTAAGACCCTTCTCCCCCAATCGCTCAGTTTAGACGGCCGGCCAGCACTAGGAAGAGTCCTGGTGGTTCCGAACTACTTCCATTTATGGATGATGGAGGCCATTGTGCTCATTGGGACTTTCAATACAGCAGAAATTTTTCTGTAACCTTCCCCAGATTTGTGCCTCGAGACAATCCTGTCTCAAAGGGCTACAGACAATTCCTCTGACTTCATGCTTGGTTTGTGCTCTGACATGCACTGTCAACTGTGGGACCTTATATAGACAAGTGTGTGCCTTTCCAAATCATGTCCCATCAACTGAATTTACCACAGGTGGACTCCAATTAAGCTGTAGAAACATCTCAAGGATGATCAGTGGAAACAGGATGCACCTGAGCTCAATTTTGAGCTTCATGGCAAAGGCTGTGAATACTTATGTATATGTGAGTTCTTTGTTTTTTATTTTTAATGAAATTGCAAAAATCTAAAAAAAATAAAAAATAAATGTTGTCATTATGGGGTATGGTGGATGAATATGAATATGGGTGGGCAATATAAGCTGCGGCTTCAGCCATCACCCATTTCGGACAACTTATGTTGAACTGTATAATTAGAGGGTATTGTGTGTAGAATTTTGAGGAAAAAACTTTATTTAATTCATTTTGGAATAAGGCTGTAACAAAACAAAATGTGGAAAAAGTGAAGCGCTGTGAATACTTTCTGGATGCACTGTATATTAAGAGCTAATTTGTTCCTCCGACACGTTTTAATTTATTTGTTATTTATTTAGTGTGTATGTGGCTGCTGTCACACACTTTTGTAGCTTTAGTAATATTTTTTCAGACAAAATTAAGAAACTCGGCAGTAATTTAAACCAAAGAAACAATGGTCTGATACACTATAATGTTTCCTATGAGCGACAAGTTAGCATTGTCATTTAGCATTTGCTGTTTTATAATTAGAGAGAGATGGTGTTAACGTTACTTACCTCCAATTAAAACGAGGCTAGAGGACTATCCTCTCTGACACAGCACAGTGGGAAAAAGTCCCACATCCCTGGCAAACAGAAGTTGCAGCTGTATGACCAAAACATTAGCTTTCAGGGAGTGGCTGTGCTCTGGCACACTGCGGGAGGAGAGACGGGGGAGAGGTGGAGCAGTGACAAGTAGAAAGGGGGTATGTGTCTTTTCAAACCCAATATACAGCGGGGAAAAATCAGTATTGAACACGTCAACGTTTTTCTCATTAAACATATTCTGATGGAGCCACTGACCTGAGATTTTCACCAGATATCAGTAACAACCCAAGTAATCCATAACAAAGAAATCAAGGCAACTGTGTTCACAAAACAAGTGATATTTAATAAAGTGGAATGGCACAAGGAATAAGTATTGAACACATGAAGAAAAAGAGGTGCAAAAGGGCACAGAAAGCCAAGAAACCAGCTGAAGTCCATCAGAATTTAAGAAGCCATCCCATCCCCCATCAGTGCAAATTCATTTCAGCTGGTGAAGTCCTGACTGATGATCTTTAAAAAGGTCTATGAATATCAGATATATTACACCATAAAGAACTCATGATGGGTAGAAGCAAAGAGCTCTCTAGACCTCTGCAACCTTATTGTTGCAAAACATAATGATGGCATTGGTTACAGGTGCATTTCTAAACTGCTGAATGCTCCAGTGAGCACTGTTGGAGCCATCATTCGGAAGTGGAAAGAACATCATTTTTACCATAAACCGGCCACAACCAGGAGCTTCTCGCAAGATTTCTGACAGAGAAGTCAAAAGAATTATCAGAAGAGTTATTCAAAAGCCAAAGACCACTCATGGAGAGCTCCAGAAAGACCTGGAGTTAGGGTTTCAAAGAAAACAATAAGTAATGCACTCAACCAACATGGGCTCTATGCCTGCTCACCTCACAAGATTCTACTGCTGAAGAAAAAGCACGTTGAAGCTTGAAGCTCATTTAAAGTTTGCCGCACAACATTTGGACAAGCCAGTAAAAATACTGGGAGAATATAGTCTGGTCAGATGAGACCAAAATTGAACTTTTTGGATGCCACAACACACAGCATGTTTGGAGAAGAAATGGCACTGCACATCAGCCCAAAAACACCATACCAACAGTGACGTTTGGAGGTGGGAGCATCATGGTGTGGGGGTGTTTTTCAGCACATGGTACAGGCAGACTTCATATAACTGAAGGAAAGATGAATGGACAAATGTACAGAGACATCCTTGAAAAGAACCTGTTGCCATCTGCCAAGATGCTGAAGATGAAACGAGGGTGGACATTTCAGCAAGACAGTGATCCCAAACACACAGCTGAGGAAACTCTCAGCTGACTCCAGAGAAGGAAAATCAAGCTGCTAAAATGACCCAGTCAGTCACCTGATCTGAATCCAATTGAAAATCTATGAAACAAACTGAAGATCAAAGTTCACAGAAGACACCCACGGAACCTTCAAGATTTGAAGACAGTTTGTGTGGAAAAATGGGCTAAAATCACTCCTGAGCAATGCCTGTGCCTGGTTTCTCCATACAGGAGGTGTCTGGAAGCTGTTATTACCAATAAAGGCTTTTCTATTAAATATTAAATGAATTTCACCAGTGTGTTCAATACTTATTCCCTGTGTCATTCCACTTTATTAAATATAACTTTTTTGTGAAGACAGTTGCCTTGATTTCTTTGCATGTATGGTTACTTGGGTTGTTACTGATATCTGGTGAAGATCTCAGGTCAATGGCTCCATCAGAAATTTGTTTAATGAGAAAAATGTTGACGTGTTCAATACTTATTTTCCCCGCTGTAAACGATATAGATTTATATGAAACGGCAGATGTTTCGTGTCACCAATATATATCGTCATATCGCACAGCCCTAGTATCTCCTATCAGCTCTTAGAATAGAGGGTTGGTACTAGTAAAGCACTTTGAGTGGTCTTTGAGACTAGAATAACTGTTATATACTGTAAAGACAGGTCCCTTACCTCCCCCAAAAATGAAATCCCTAAATTCCTTGCAATTGTACTTTGAGAAATGTTGTTGTTAAACTGCTGGACTATTTGCTTATGCAGTTGTTCACAAAATGGTGAACCTTGACCCATTCTTGCTTGTGACCGACTGAGCCTTTCAGGATCCTTCTTTTATACGCAATCATGACCCTCACCTGTTTCCAATTAACCTGTTCAAACTGATAAACTTCATTTTTTGTTTATTGTTTGATGATCCACTGGTGAACATTAAATATCTTGTATTTGTATTCAATTGAATATACTGTCGGTTGAGACAGATTTTTAAATCACTGTATTTTGTTTTATTCATGTTTGTTCATGTTAATAAAATATATATATTTTTTTTAAAGGGGACAGCTTGGTGGTGCAGTGGGGTTTTTTTTTTCCACAATATCTTTATTGAACCTTTTTTTTTTTTTTTAAACAAACATGATACAAACAATCAAACACTAACACTAAAGTACTAAAAAAAAAAATGCACTAAAAAACACCAACAACCACCAACAAAATCAAATCTTCAACAATGCTCCTCTGTTTAGTCTAGACAATCCAGCACATAAGTATACATATTATATTCACCAGTTTGGAATTTACAAGGTCCGCACATATCATTCATCTTCTTCTTCAAGAGTTATGTTTAAATTTTTTACATAATCAATAAAAGGTCTCCATATATTCTCAAACACAATTTCCTTTGATTTCAGTATATATGTTATTCTTTCTAATGGAAGGTTTGTTAACATCTGTCTTAACCACTGAGTCACATCTGGTCTATAAGTCTTTTTCCATAATAGTGCAATACATTTTTTGGCATTAAGCAAACTGAGGTCTATGAATGTTCTTTCACTTTTATTAAAATTATGCTTTTCTGGGTACAGACCCAACAAAAACAGTTTAGGATTCAATATGATTTGTTTTGAGATTATTTTTTCAATTGTTACCCTCACCTCTTCCCAAAACATTCTTATTAATCTACATTCCCATTCACAATGAAATAGAGTTCCTTTACTTTCCATACATTTTGTGCACGTATCTGGTATATTTTTGTTATATCTATTTAACTCCTCCGGTGTAACATACATCCGCATTAACCATTTGAAGTGTATCAATTTAAGGCGTACATTTATTGATTTGGTTTGAGCTTCTGTACAAGCCAATTCCCATTGTTCCTCTGGAATTTCAGTTTGCAGATCTTCTTTCCAGTAGTTTAATCTTTTCAGTGAATTTTCACTTGAAAATAGTGTCAATGAGTTATAAAACTCTGAAATAATACCCTTTCTTTTACTATCTTTCATCAACATTTTTTCCAAGGATGAATAGATAGGTCGAGTGAGAGCTTTATTTTGATTTGATCGAATAAAGTTTCTAAGTTGAAGATATTTAAAAAAATGTGTTCTATTGAGATTAAATTTGATCCTCAACTCTTCAAAAGACATTATGTTTTCTGCACATGGCAAATATAAATCCTGAATCTTTTGTATCCCTTTTAAATTCCATACTTTAAATACAGCGTCCGCTCTCCCTGGTTTAAAATATTGATTACCCCATATTGGACTAAATTGTGACAATAGCTGTGGTTCTTTTAAATAGTTTTTAGCTTCACACCATATTTTGATCATATGCTTTACAAATGGATTTTTAACTTGTTTTTGTAATTTTTTTGCCGAATCTGAGTATATGAATATGGGAAGAGGTAAAGGTAAATTGTATGATTCCATTTCAGTCCAGTGAGGGAGATCATTTGATGAAAAATAATATGTCATAGACCTCAGTTGTGCCGACCAATAATACAACATAAAATTTGGACATTTCAGACCTCCACGATCAAATGGTAAATATAATAAAGACAGACGTAATCTAGCCCTCCTGTTGTTCCATATAAATTCCACTAACTTTTTTTTAATTCTTGAGAATAGATCTAAAGGTGGTGATAAGGGAATGTATTGAAATAAATAAAGTATTTTAGGTAAAATATTACTTTTAAGTATATTGATTCTCCCGATCATCGACATTGGTAGTGACATCCATCTCTGAAGTAACTCATCAATATCTGTCATTAAGGCTTCATAATTGACACTGGCGACTGATTCTAGCTTAGGCACAATTTGGATTCCTAAATATTTGAACTGATTTACAACATTGAATTGATTTACCTCAGGGGCTGGGTAATTTCTCTGGGTCTCATTTAGCATTAATATTGAAGATTTAGTTTTATTTATTTTATATCCTGATATTTCCCCGAAATTCTTTATTAAATTCAACAAGGTCGGAATTGATTTTTTAAGATTCGACATAAACAAAATTATGTCATCGGCATACAGGGAGATTTTATGTTCTGTTGGTCCAACTTTAATTCCATATATTTGTGACTGTAGACGTATCGCCATCGCTAAAGGTTCAATTGCCATAGTAAACAGTAAAGGTGAAAGTGGACAGCCTTGTCGACATCCTCTATTGATTTTTATTGATTTTGAAATATTGTTATTTGTTAGAATTTCTGCAGTAGCATTATTATATATTATCTGAACCCATTTTATAAAATTATTTCCAAGTCCAAACCTTTGTAAGACTTCAAAAAGAAAGGGCCATTCTATCAAAGGCTTTTTCGGCATCCAGTGATAAGAGAGCTGTATCCGGTGCTTCTTTATTAGAATAAATAATATTAAATAGTCTTCTTACATTATGGAAGCCTTGTCTTCCCTTTATAAAGCCATTCTGATCTCGATTAATAATATTTGGTAAAATTTCTTGTATTTGTCTTGCTAAAATTTTACAAATTATCTTAAGGTCGGCATTTAATAGGCTTATTGGTCTCATATTTTCACATTTATTAGAGGGCTTACCTGGTTTTGGCAACAGTATAATTAAGGCATTATTCATATATGATGGTAAATTACTATTTTGAAATGCTTCTAAAACCATTTCCAAAAAAGGTTTTGTTAATTTATTCTTAAATTTTTTATAAAGGTCGACTGGAAGACCATCTGGTCCTGCACTTTTTCCTGATTTCATATTATCAATGGCTAGTCCAACTTCTTCTTGACTAATTTTAGACTCCAGTATCTCCCTATTTTCATTTGGAATACACGGTATAGATAGTTCATTCAAAAACCCATGTAGTTTTGTTAAGTCAGATTCATTTTTGGTATCATATAATTTTTCATAGTAATCTCTAAAGGCTCTATTAATTTCTGAAGGATCTATAACTACCTGTCCGTTACTTATAATACTGGTAATTGGTGTTTTAGATTCTAATTGTTTAATCTGCCATGCCAATAACTTTCCTGATTTTTCACCTTGTTCATAAAAAGATTGTTTCAATCTTAGAAGACTCGAGGCAGCTCTATTCGCTGATTTTTTGTCATATTCAGCTCTCAAAATCAGTAATTCGTTCTCCAACCTTGGATCTCTTCCTGCATATACTCTTTCTTGAAGAATTTTTATTTTATGTTCCAATTGGGCTCTCTCCTCTCGAGTCTTCTTAGATTTTGAACCTGTATAACTAATAATATGTCCCCTAATAAAAGCTTTGAAAGCCTCCCACTTTACACATGCTGATGTTTGTGTAGTATTGATATCAAAGAACTCATCTATCTGTTTTTCTATATACTTAAATTCCTCATCCTGAAGCCATTTATGCTGAAATTGCCATCTACCTGGTTCCTTTGTCAATTTCTTATCTACATACATTAGACAGCAGGGTGCACGATCAGAGATCACGATGTTATCATAAAAACAGTTTTGAATCTTGGACCTTAATTCTGTGGAGATCAAAAAATAATCTATACGTGAGAATGTCTTGTAGGTATTGGAATAACAAGAGTATGCTTTAACTTGTGGCTTCATTTCTCTCCATATATCTATCAATTTCAATTCTTTCATAAAATGATTAATGGTCATCCTACATCCATTGTGCGTACAGTCCAGTCCTGTTGATCTATCTATACTGGGATTCAATGTACAATTAAAATCCCCTGCTATTATATGTTGCCCTGTAAGTGATGATAAGATAAGAAATAAATTGGCAAAGAACTTTTGATCATCTATATTGGGACCATATAAGTTCACCAAATTTATGTTTTCTAATAGCAAAGATCCTTGAATGATTACATATCTTCCAAATTTGTCTCCAATTACATTTTTCACTTGAAATGGGACTGATTTATGTATGAGAGTCATAACTCCCCTGGCTCGGGATGAAAATGATGAGGTGAAAACATTTCCTTGCCATCTACTCCTAATTCTTTTTACATCTTGCTCTATTAGATGAGTTTCTTGTAAAAACACAATTTTTGAACCCATGTCTTTTATTTTATTCATAACTTGTTTAAGTTTTTTTAAATTTTGTAGACCTCTGCAATTCCATGAAGTTAAATTAAGATTAACGCTTTGATTTATAATCAATAGGGAGTTTGGGATTACCTTGCAGTGTAAACATGCTCAAACAGAAAAGCAAAAAAAAGAGTGGTTGAACATTCACCCTACAAACTACACACAAACAAATTCCCCCTTCCCACATTTGTGGCAATCCCCCCAAAAGCAAAAGAGAAATTCCGTCTCCCGATATAGCCATCGACCGTTCCACACCCACGAGGAACAGCCAAAGCCACTCCTTCTTCATCCTCCCAATCACCCTAACTCTACTGCTTTTAATAACGTAACATTAACTCTCTTCTGTAATTTTCCAATTTAGCTCCAAATTTTTTTAGCAATTTTGTACTTTTTTTTTTTTTTTTTAATATGTAATACATTCTATATTTTGTAATCTTGTTATATGCTTCTAATCAGTTAAATGCTCAAATATTCTACCCTATATTCTGTTCATGCTTAGCTCCCACCAGTCTCTTCCTGGATCTTCTTGATGAGCTCCTGCGCCTCCTCGGGGGTCTTGAAGATGCGTGTTCTGCCCTCATATGTGACCAGAAGTCTTGCAGGGTGAATCACTCCATGACGAATCTCAAGGTTGCGCAGTTCTTTGCGGATGGGGTCAAACTGCTTCCTTAATTGTTGGATTCCTGAGGCCAGATCTGGGTAGAACCGCACCTGCTGATCTTGGTATTTAATTTCTCCTTTGGCCCGCACCGCGTTGGAGATCGTCATCCTGTCTCTGTAGCTGAGAAACTTCATAATTAGCGTCCTCGGTGCTGCCTTGTTACCTCTCGGTGGGAGCTTTCCAAGACGACTGATGATTTTAGCTCCGCGTTGTTCAGCGCCTCCGGGATCCACCCCTCCAAAAAGGTGCATGAATCACGACCTTCGGCTCCCTCCGGTAAACCCACCAGCCTCAGGTTGTTCCTTCTGGACCGAGATTCCAAGTCCAGAACGCTATTTTCCAGATCTTTATTTTTTTTTTCCAAAGTGCGCACCTTTATTTGAAGTCCGCTAATTTCATCCTCCGCACTTGAGACACGAAGCTCCGCCTGCGTCACTCGTTCCACGCAGTCACCCAACTCCTTTCTCATTGCATCCAACGCTGCCATAATCCCATCAAGTTTAGCGGAAAAGTCTGCTCTCATTGAGCTAATGGCAGCCAGCACTGCACCTGTGTCGCCATCGTTAGCAGCAGCAGTTACCGCACCACCGCTAGTTTCATCCGCCATATCCGCAGCTTTTTCTACTGCGCCACAAACTTTAAAGTCCGTTAATTTGGACTGCTTCGGCGATTCAATTTTTCCCCCTCCTGATTTTCCAGCCTTAGTCTTCACCGGCATATCCTCACCCAAACGCTGGGAAAAGTTCTGTTCCAAATGAGAGAGTTATTTGCCGAATTTTTATTTCCAAGGGCAGAGCAGAGTGATACGTGTCCTTCTAGGCGGCCGCCATAACCGGAAGTCCAGTGGTGCAGTGGTTAGCACAGTGGCAAGCACAGTATTAAGGTCACGGGATCAATTCCGTCCCTGACCATCAGTGACCCTTCTGTGTGGAGTTTGCATGTTCTCCCCGAGTCTGCATGAGTTTACCCCGGTTTCCTCCCACAGGCCAAAAACATGCAAGTTAGGTTAATTGGAGACTCTAAAGTGGGCCCAGGTGCATGTGTGAATGGTGAAGGGATGGCACCGTACCGTGGATGCCCTGAATCTCCCCTCTGGAGATCAATAAAGTACACAAAATTGAAAAAATAAATAAATAAATAAATAAAATGTTTTACACAAAATTCCAACTTCAGTGGAAATGGGGTTGTAATCCTGATTGAAACTAAATCAGGATTAACTAAATTAATCATCAGAATATGCTTAAAACTTTGAAATGTCATTACAACATAATGGAATCATTTCGAAGTACATTTTGTTAGGAAACTATTTCTATAGCACTTTAAGTGAATGCTCTTTTACACATCTTAATATCTAAAATAACAGGGCACTGATTAATGATTATCTATCTATAAATTCAAGACATCTCTGTCTGTGTGTGTATTCCTCACATATCTCTCAAACTGTTTGTCACACTGGCCTAAGATTTCAAACATGCTTTGCTGAAGCTACGAGGGTGTGCATCCCCAAATATGGAGTCACTCAGTCAAAATAAGTATTTTTTTTATCAATAAAGGTTTAGCCACCGCTGTGTGACCGCTCTATGTCTTCATCCCCTGGCTTCAAGAAGTGTAGCCGGGGTTTCGGATTGACTCCATGCTCATTGGAGAATATGCCACATCACGGCCATGCTGACTGGACAACACAGCATCACGACCTGTCAGTCACCATAACGCTTCTCAAACAAAGATTTTAGAAGTGCTTTGCTGCTGAGGTGTGCATCCACAGGTATGGAGCCGCTCAGTCAAAATATAGAGCATAAAGTTGCTGTGATTGCGTAGGTCTAATGGATATATTCGGCATAGAAAACACAAGGTGCTGGGGGTGGCGGGGGGAGGTGCTGCCGGGGACCCGTGGTGCCGCAAATGACATCACTACCACACGGGTAAACAGCAGCAAAGACTCCCATCCCTTCCCACCGGGCGCTCCACACTCAGCCTGCCTGGTCAGTGGTAGATGAAAGTTCCGACTGCTGCTTCATTATGGAGCGGAATGACCACATCAACTGCATATTACATGCAGACAAATATGCACGCCTTGACTAAACAACAACAAGATGCAAAAATGTCCAAATAACGAAATAAATCATCTTTATTTAAATATTTACAGACAAATAGGCAACACTGATGCAAAAGTTGCAGTCAGCTGGGTCTTTCTGCTGGGTGAGAGAGAGAGAGTTTTGAGTTTTAAAAAATCCCTTTATTGCACAATTCAGAAATGTAAGATCGCCAATATCATTCCACCAAGTGTCTCACATTTCAAAAGTGCAAACATAACTCATCCCCCTCTCCCACAGAACACAAAACATTCCCTACAGTCCATCTATTGGTGAGTACCTCCAAATTGTCCACCATTTTATAGTAAGAGTACTCCACCTAGAGTCTGACTTTTAACAAGGCCTTGAAAACAAACACAGGATCCACATTGCCAGTGTTAGTAGTCCGATTTTTCCTTGTCAGCCAGATGGCAAGTTTAGCAGTACCAGATAGGAAGTTCATCAAAGTATGCACAGACCTCTTTGCCACTTTATACTTTGGCCCGTAAATAAACAAACCAAAAGAGAAGCATTCACCCAAATCATGAAACCACACTTTCAGAAGATCAAAAAGGCCAGATAAACGAAAATATTGAACAAATGCTCCAGGGTCTCAACTTGGGAACAAAACAAACATTCTTCCCCCACATTCAGATCCAGGTGTGCTCTGTATTTATTTGTAGCTATTGCCCCATGAACAATCCTCCACTGGAGATCTGCCGTCCGTTTCTCAATAGGGAGCTTGTACATGGACCGTCAGCTGCCTTTTGGGGAGAATACCGGCCCCAAAAACCCCGCCCACTTCGACTCTTTCACGTCCGTCAGAGAATGCAGATTCAGAACTTTCACACAGATGTGATACACCGCCTTCGTCCCCACAAACTGGAACTTGCCCAGACGAGGATTTCTGAAGGACAGCAGGTGATCTTCTCCCTCCTGCCACTCTCCCACAGCTGGACTTACGGAAAGGGCAGGAAAGTTGGACACAGTGCCCTCATCCCATTGAGTGGAAAGAGTCCGGTCTTCCACAAATGCTCTAAGCGGTCGTGGCAGGGCAGCACACACTTCCTTCACCACCCTATGCACCAGTCTGACAGATGTAATGTTGGCACTCCGCCGCAACGTTTCTATCGACGTGGTTGACATCTTCATAAGATGACCAAGCTTGGTACAGCGTGCCTCTCTTAAACAAGTTCGCAGACTAACAGACTGCAGCACTTGAGTGTCCATGAATTGATTGAAAAACAGTGGTTCCTCGAATAGCCACATGCCTGGTGTCTCCTCAGGAATGCGGGCTACGGTGAAGACTTGCCATGCATGTAAGACAGATGTGTAGAAAGCAGAAAGTCCAGTAAGGTCCACCTCCCCGGACTTCACGAGGAAAAGCTGCTTATCATAGCCCAAGCGGCCAACTCTCCTCAGGAGCAGTTTTGCAGTGTCCATCCAGCAGGGGCCACATCCGTAATGGAGCCGTTGTGCAGTCTGAAGCCTAAAACAGGCGATCTTGGACTGTATGTCCACCAGGCCCTGTCCTCCCTCGGCAACAGGCAGGTAGAGAACAGCCGCACGGACCCAATGTCGACCAGACCAAAAGAAATCCACGATGATCTTCTGAACCTCCTCAACCAGGCTCCTGGGCGGCATCAAAGCAGTAAGCCTATGCCAAAGAGCCGAAGCAACCAGATTATTGGCGACCAGAACCCTTCCCCTATATGACAGCTGTGGTAGCAACTATTTCCATTTAGAAAAGCGAGCACACACCTTCTCCTTAATTCCCTCCCAGTTCTTGCGTTCAAAGTCCTCAGAGCCCAAAAATACCCCCAACACTTTCAGACCGGCTTTCCCCCACAGAAGATTTCCAGGAAGCTGAGGAATGTCCTGATGTAACCACTGGCCCACCAATGGACCCTCACTCTTGGCCCAGTTTACCCGTGCAGAAGATGCTTTCTCATAAATAGATAAAGTGTCCACCAGACACTGTACATCCCTGTGGGATGTGATGAAAACGTTGACGTCATCCGCATAAGCAGACAAGACGATTGGATGACAACTGCTGGAGGGCCTCGGCAGAATCAAACCATCCAGCTGAGTGTGCAACCTGCACAGCAAAGGCTCAATAGCCAAGCTATACAGTTGACCTGAGATGGGACAACCCTGCCTTATTCCCCGACGTGCAGGGATTGGCTGACTCAGCCCTGCGGCCATCTTTACCAAACACTCAGCTCCAGTATATAGCAAATTGACCCACCTCAAAAACATATTGCCAAAACCAAACCCCTTCAGTGTGGAAAACAAATAAGAATGGTCAACCCTATCAAAAGCCTTTTCTTGGTCCAAAGACATAATACTGAACTGTAAATCATAACATTTACTGAGATGAAGAACGTCACGTACAAGAAAAATATTGTCCATAATGGTTCGGTCAGGAATACAATGTTTGATCTCTGTCTATGATGAAACCCAATAAATTTTTCAGTCTATTGGACAGGGCTTTAGAAAGCACCTTGTAGTCCATGCAAAGAAGAGCCACAGGCCTCCAGTTTTTAAGCAAGGCTAAGTCCCCTTCCTTAGGCAGCAGAGATAGTACTGCACGCCGGCAGGAGACAGGTAAAGTTCCATTTCTGTAACAGGCAATTAGAGAGAGAGAGAGACTGACTGGTGAAGGGATCGGCACCATACGTGGATGCCCTGAATTTCTCTCTGGAGATCAATAAAGTATACAAGATACAAATACAAAATAAAAATAATAATAATTTTTGCTGTTCTGTACTTATGATATTGCTAAAATATAAAAGGATGCACTACAATGGGTCTCAAATATTTGTAAACGTGTCCTGTTATAGTACTGCATTTTATTGACGATAGACTATAAACTATACATATAAACTAAATTATAATGGTGACTGAACAACTCCCATTCCCCAAAGTGCAAGATACAACATTTATGAATATAAGTCATAAAACATCACACAAATAAGTGATCTGACAAAAAATAAACAAGCGGTTCTTAAAACAGTGGCTAATACTGGATGTCCCATTCATTTTCAATTATTCTGTAATTAATATTCACACAATCAATCTCAGTTCAGTCCGTTTCATATTTGTCAACGTCTAACATGTGTGATTGCCTACATATAGGCTACACTTCTGTATTCCACTTTCTAACACAGCCTACGTTTGGGCCTGCAAAGCCTGATTGGGCTACCTTCTTCTTCTTCTTTTAGATTTGATTGGTGGTTGGCAACCAGTTTACAGGTGCATTACTGCCACTGACTTGATTATCATCACTCTATATCTTTGTATAAGTTCTCAAAGTCAAAGTCAAGGTCAAAGTACCTTTATTGATCTCCTTTAGGAGAGATCTGTCTTGGACAATTTCTGAACAGCTCCTTATGTGTGAAAAAATTATCCGTCCTTGGACTGTGTCCAGGAGCTGGGACTTCTCGTCCTTGGAACAATCAATTATATCGATTGGGCTACCTGTTTCAGACAGGAATACTTGCTTTCTACGGGCATGCACTAGTTCTGATAATAGACTTTTGTAGTGACAGTTATGCAGTTTAATCGCAATAGATGATTAAATCATATGTCGTCTTTCCCCAATTGCAAATTTAGGTGAAAACAGCTGCAAATTCACAAGAAAAAGTAGCAAATTTACATGCAAAAACAAATGCAAGTTAGTCCTGCTGACAGACCAACAAATGTTTGTACTTAAAATTTAGCATTTTTATCTTCATTGTGAGGCTCAGATGTGTTTTACAACTCTGAGTAGTTGGGTTTTTTTTAGTCAAGAATTGTCCACAACGGTACTTTCCCCTGTAGAGGGTGCTGACCCCACCTATAAATTAATTTCCTGTGTGGAAGTATCTTGTATGTTCTCTTATTTTATCAAATATTGTTACTAAACACCTTAACTCACCCACACAGTTGTCACACAGGCTGCAGTGGGAAGTGCGCGGAGGACGGAACATCTTGCAGGTGAAGCAGTACTTGAGCTTGACCACCTGCTGGTTGATAAGGACTTCCTTGGTACGTGGTGGAGGTCGATAGCTGGTGGTCCCCATGTCGTCTACAGAGGGGAAGGATGGAAAGAAAGAGTTTGACAAACATCTCCTGCACTTGTTGATTAAGATAATTATTTTCTTCATGTTTTATATTTCCAATAAAAATGTCCCAAAACAATGACAACGGGGGATTGGTAGACACCGATTATTAATAGATTCCAGAATGAGTATATGCATTTATAAAGCAATTTTCTAGCTCTAGGAAGACAGACACAATTTAGGGGACCTCAAGGCTGTGTGTCCACCAAAACACGGGTTCTTTTTTTTTTTTTTAGGGCTATAGGATTCAAAAATTAATAGGAAGTGTAGAGGCTCTTGCTTTGAAAGACTTCAGCACATCTGCATCCACAGGACATCACTAGTTTCTCACACTGCTCTGGTTTGCGGGACAGGATTATGCGAAGACTCTCAATGGGGAATCAGTTCAACACTGCAGCTGGAATTACTTGCCAGTTTACTGCTGAACAGGGCAAGGATCTGTCTTGGCACACAGTGTCTCTCCATTAAAGACAATTTGGACTCAAAGCTCACTCTGCAGTGACCAAAGCTCTTATCAGCAGAAAGAATAAAAAGGCTCGACTTGCCTTTGCTGAGGAGCATGTTGTGTGGACAGAGGAGAACTGATCCAGAGTGCACTTCAGTGATGTAAATAAGTTCAATTTATTTGGGTCTGATGGGAAACAATATGTTCAGCATCAAACTGGGGAAAGACTGAACCCAAAGTGTGTAAATCATCACGCTTGAAGGTCCACCTGCTTCAAATTAACATAGCGGAGAAATGGACTGGAGCAAAGAAAAAGACGACACAAGCGCAAAAACCCATCCCCGCTGCCCCGCACCACAAGACAGAAAAGCAGATAGGACTCAAGTTCCCACTGAGGTAACAGACAACAGAGGAGTCCAGACCATACTGGCTTTGCCTGGATTTCCGGGATGCTGTGACTTGCAATAGATGAAGCAGCTCACAATTTATTTTCCTGTTAAAACAGTTTACTAGTGCATCTCAGTAAATTACAATGTGAAAGGGTTTTTTTTTTTGGTTTTTTTGGTTTTTTGTAATATAACTAAAAAAGATAAACATGATACTGTTAATAGTTTTTAAAATAAATTAAAAATTATGACATTTGTAATTTACTGACATGTACCAGCACATAGTACACCCTATACAGTAGAAAATTTATTAAACTACAAAAAAATGCCAGTCTGTAGTAAAAAACAAAATGCAAATGTTCAATAAATCTGAGGAATATGATGTTCATGTTTTATTGAGTATATTAAAAAACAGTAATTAACTTTTTGTATGTTAAAGATAGAAAGATCGTATTGTACCGAGGGAAATTCAGATTCTCAGGAAAACTGCCGCTTCTCCATTAATCGTTAAATGATCGATAAGATGGATCAATTAACAATTAATGAATTACTTGATAACTTGCATCCCCATTTCAGATGCAAGTAAATTTTGCATTTCATTTGGAAATCAAGGTCTAAGGCTACGGTCACACTGCAGCTTTTAATGCTCAATTCTGATTTTTTTGCACAAATGCGACCCATATCTGATTTTTTTAATGACTGTGTGAACAACACAGATCCGATTTTTTCACGCCAGATCCAGGCTACTTTCAGATGTGGTCCTAATTCTGAATCTTATCTGATATTTTCCAAAGCGACCTCCGTCTGAATGGTCATGTTGCATTTCATCCGACTTTTTCCTCAGTGAAGTGAGACAGACGTTACGATTCTGCGGTGGTGGATGCCGCAGGCGTGGGAGACACGGCTGATTTGTGCTCTCTTTTTAATCAATCTCCTTCCCGTTATCACTGGATTGTAATTTTTGTCAGCTCAGACTGCACAATAACTTCAAAAATTGTGGGCGCGGGGGGGGGGGGGGGGTCCCGGGCTGAAGCTATAGACATTACATGGGCACAGTAACGGCACATTTATAAAAAAAAAAAAAAAAAAAAGTAGCCATCTGGCATGTAGAGGAATGAAGGTGGCCTCATTTATTTTGTGCATAAACATTCCTGCATGTTTTTTTAACATTTATTTTGCTGAGCTGCATCAAAGGTGAAGAAGTTCTGTCCCCTCAATCGTTCAGTGCTCATATTTACTTCCTCAAACACAGCGCTGTGCCTGACATTGTGTTTTCTTCTGCACATGTGGGTCACTTCATAGCTGGACACCGTTCATACTCCAGTCTGATGGGGGTCGCATTTAAATTATAATGTGAATGCCCACACAAAAAAAAAATCGGATCTCAGCCAAAAATCGGAATTGAGCATCAAGACCTGCAGTATGACTGTAGCCTTAGAGTCTGAAGGAAGATTGGAGAGGCACAGAATCCAAGTTGCTTGAGGTCCAATATGAAGTTTCCAGTTACTGATGATTTGGACAGCCATGTCATCTACTGGTGTTGGTCCACTGTGTGTTCTTAGTCCAAAGTCAGCAGAGCCATCTACCAGGAAATTTTAGAGCACTTCTGCTGACAAGTTTTATGGAGATGCTGATTTCATTTTCCAGCTGGACATTATCTGCAAAATGGGCAATAATGGGAAAAGACACCTTATGCCTGTATCACCGCCTTAGGAGCGTTCACACAGCAATCACATAAACACTCAAAGTGGTTTGGAAAGACACTGGAAGTCTCCTAATTTTTTTGTATTTTCATTTACTTATTTGGATTTTAGTAGAAATTATAAATAATCACACCAAAGACTCTTGTCGAGAGTGAGTGAATTCAACTAAATATTTTAGCCTGGACCTTAGATACTCAGTGCTCATGCTGAATCTGCTTCAAAAATAGCTGAAACAGCAGCAGTGCAGTTGGATAACAGGAACATCTTATATCACTGCTGCCTAAACTTTGGTCATGAGTGGGAGTTTCTCGGGTCCACACAGAGCCATCTTTAGAAGCTGAGGTTGTTATGTTGAAGAAAGCTTACAGAAACTTTCAAACGGTATGACTGATGGAGCACTCTGAACACATCTCAAGTGCAAAAGTATAAGAGACTGGGGTAAAGCGGCTTGAGCAGAATCTTAGTCAAAATGCAAAACACATTTTAGTCCAAATTTAAAAAGCAGCACTGCCCCTTTCTTGCAGCAAAATGGTCCCAAAGAAAGCCAATGTGGCATTTATAAACAGTCAGTCATGGCATTTTCTACTCAGGACCTTTGATGTGTCAAAGTGTTTGTCGTTATTAAAATAAACTAGCAGCAGCGTGAGTGATCACCATCCTGATACAATTTCACTTATCATTTCACAATAAACTAAACAAAGTCGCCTGCTATTCAATCTGGCATCTCCCAGATTTATACAACATAAAAACTCAAATGTACAAATAATACAAATGAAGTAGTACTTGTTATGACTGTCTGAACACCATTAAATGGTACATGCTAGGCCTGTTAACCAAAACTGAACCAAAACAGACATGCAGACCATCAAACCGACAATTTTGTCCATTTCAGTGTGTCATTTTCCCCACTGTGTGTCTAGCACTGCCCTCTTATATACGTGAACTTAGAGTGTGTGACATAATTCAACCAAGACATCATTAGAAAGAACTACTGTGTTTTTATTCTGTGTAGACAAAAAAAAAAAAAAAAAAAAATCAATAAAATTTTGTTTCCATATACTACCATAAATTACATCATCATGCAGACGATTGCAATGTTCATTTGCTGAAATTAGGTCAAACGCCGCCACCATTTTGTGACGTAATGAGGGGAACTAAAGATGTAAACAATCATGGCTGAGTACACTGAAGCGGAGGAAGTTGTGAGCAAATTCAGCAAAGATTTGAGCGATGCGTCGATAGTTTTTGAGGAAGAAGCAGGATCGAGTGATGAAGAAGAGAGTTGGTTCTAACGAAGGACTGCAACCCTATTTATTTGAACCATATCTTTCAGGAAGTGAAGATGACTCCCACGTTTCAGGGAATGAAGGGTCCGACATGAAGGGTTAGAGATGGACATCGGTCGCCTCCAAAACACTGAGTGGTAATATACAGATAGATCTAAATTTCCCCGATCAGGTGGTCGGGGAAATTAAAAAAAAAAAAAAATGCTCAGATGTTCAGTTTTGGTAGGCAGTGAGATTTATAAAAATGAAAACTGAAAAAAGTAATATAACGTTTTTTTAACACAAAGTCGTTCCGTTTGGAGTAAAGTCAACACTTTGTTGTTTGTTGTTGAGATATACCTTATAAGGCATTTTGATGATGACCTTTGACCTTGCGAATCCAAAACTACAGTCACACTTCAGGGTCACAGGGTAAACCTGTGTGCCAAGTTTGGTGACCATAACTTTACTCGTTATACAGTAATAAGGCATAGGGAATGTTAACCTTGACCTTTGACCTTTTGACCCTAAACCCATAGTCAGAGGTCAGGATGCCAAGGTGAATCTGTGTACCAGGTTTGATGGCCCTAGCTTTCTATGTTGTTGAGATACAGTTTATAAGCCATTTTGATGTTGACCTTTGATTTTGTGATCCCAAAACTACAGTCACACTTCAGAGTTACAGGGTGAACCTGTGTACCAAGTTTGGTGACCCTAACTTTACTCACTGTATAGTAATAAGGCATAGGAAATGTTAACCTTGACCTTTGACCCCAAATCCATAGTCAAAGGTCAGGATCCCAAGGTGAACCTTTACACCAGGTTTGGTAGCCCTAGCGTTAACTCATTTTATAGCAATAGTGAATGTAGCATTTACCATAGTGCAACTGCAATGTTAACTTTGAACCTTTGACCCCTTGACCCCAAACCCATAGTTAGGTGAGGGTGTAAATCGTCCAAGATGTGTATTTGATACAACTACTGTATCAGTTTGAAAAGCCTACATCATTTCTTTCAGTAGTTACTGTGTTTACAAGAGTTAGGGGAAAATCTGACTTGACCTTTGACCTCAAGGTCATCCGATGAGACTGAAATTGCACTATGCACATCAGTGTATCTCAAACCATGGTACCAAGTTTCAAAACAATCAGAACAAAACTGTAGGAGTTGATTTCACAAGACAGTTGCTGTCTATGAAGTGAGGTGAAACAGCAGGTCATAGATCAGGGGCTACAATTCCCACAAAAAATCATCCGATCAGAAGCAAATTGCAATATGTGCATCCTCAGTGTATCTCAAACCATGGTACCAAGTTTCAAAGCAATCAGAACAAAACTGTAGGAGGAGTTGATTTCACAAAAGTGGGACAAATGGATGGACTGACACATAACATAATCCCCCGCCAGTCTTTGCCCAAAGGGCTCTTTGACTGGCGGAAGATAAAAATTTGAGACGTGTTCAGATTCATTTAGAAGAAGCTACTTTTTATACACATTTTCTGTTTCCTCAGAAAACTCCTTATTAATATTGATTAATATAATTTTACAGTATATCCCTTATTCAATCTCTTTGCTTTGAATTATTTAATTTGATAACCAGTGGACTGGTTGTCAAATGATAACTTTTCTACATACACAGTTGAAACCAGACATTTGCATATCTATAAACTGTAAAGGGAAAAAAAATTACACTAATTCAGAATTCAGTCCAATCAAGTCCAGTGACTGCAGTGTTTATGGTGTGCTGTTTGATTACAGTATACAGTGGGGAAAAAAAGTATTTAGTCAGCCACCAATTGTGCAAGTTCTCCCACTTAAAAGATGAGAGAGGCCTCCAATTTTCATCATAGGTATACCTCAACTATGAGAGACAAAATGAGAAAAAAAAAATCCAGAAAATCACATTGAAGGATTTTTAATGAATTAATTGGTAAATTCCTCAGTAAAATAAGTATTTGGTCACCTACAAACAAGCAAGATTTCTGGCTCTCACAGACCTGTAACTTCTTCTTTAAGAGGCTCCTCTGTCCTCCACTCGTTACCTGTATTAATGGCACCTGTTTGAACTCTTTATCAGTATAAAAGACACCTGTCCACAACCTCAAACAGTCAGACTCCAAACTCCACTATGGCCAAGACCAAAGAGCTGCCAAAGGACACCAGAAACAAAATTGTAGACCTGCACCAGGCTGGGAAGACTGAATCTGCAATAGGTAAGCAGCTTGGTGTGAAGAAATCAACTGTGGGAGCAATTATTAGAAAATGGAAGACATACAAGACCACTGATAATCTCCCTCCATCTGGGGCTCCACGCAAGATCTCACCCTGTGGGGTCAAAATTATCACGAGAACGGTGAGCAAAAATCCCAGAACCACACGGGGGGACCTAGTGAATGATCTGTAGAGAGCTGGGACCGAAGTAACAAAGGCTACCATCAGTAACACACTACGCCGCCAGGGACTCAAATCCTGCAGTGCCAGACGTGTCCCCCTGCTTAAGCCAGTACATGTCCAGGCCTGTCTGAAGTTTGCTAGAGAGCATTTGGATGATCCAGAAGAGGATTGGGAGAATGTCATATGGTCAGATGAAACCAAAATAGAACTTTATTGTAAAAACACAACTTGTCGTGTTTGGAGGAGAAACAACACCATGCCTGCTGTGAATCATGGGGGTGGAAACATCATGCTTTGGGGCTGTTTTTCTGCAAAGGGACCAGGACAACTGATCCGTGTAAAGGAAAGAATGAATGGGGCCATGTATCGTGAGATTTTGAGTGAAAACCTCCTTCCATCAGCAAGGGCATTGAAGATGAAACGTGGCTGGGTCTTTCAGCATGACAATGATCCCAAACACACCACCCGGGCAACGAAGGAGTGGCTTCGTAAGAAGCATTTCAAGGTCCTGGAGTGGCCTAGCCAGTCTCCAGATCTCAACCCCATAGAAAATCTTTGGAGGGAGTTGAAAGTCTGTGTTGCCCAGCGACAGCCCCAAAACATCACTGCTCTAGAGGAGATCTGCATGGAGGAATGGGCCAAAATACCAGCAACAGTGTGTGAAAACCTTGTGAAGACTTACAGAAAACGTCTGACCTCTGTCATTGCCAACAAAGGGTATATAACAAAGTATTGAGATGAACTTTTGTTATTGACCAAATACTTATTTAACCGAGGAATTTACCAATTAATTCATTAAAAATCCTTCAATGTGATTTTCTGGATTTTTTTTTTCTCATTTTGTCTCTCATAGTTGAGGTATACCTATGATGAAAATTGGAGACCTCTCTCATCTTTTAAGTGGGAGAACTTGCACAATTGGTGGCTGACTAAATACTTTTTTTTCCCCACTGTATATTGTTTTTATTAGGATGATTAAAGCCCTGAGTTTGGATAATCAAAATTAAGACTAAGACATTTTAAGGACACCCCATCAAATTTAAGACCACAAATCCACAAAATAGCAAAAATGATGTGAGCACATTACAGTTTTTATCCATACATCTAAGAGAAAGAGAAACTGCTGCAAATTTAAGATGATGTTCACGGTATCGGCAACTATCAGGAAGTTAAATTCCAGACTTGTTAAGGCCACTTTATGAAAGTTAAGACTTTACATGTGCAACATAGAGAGTAACAAATTACATGTAGTTTTGTCCAAATATTTAGTGGAAGTTAAAGTCCTACAAATGTTCAGAGTCATCAGTCACTAAATTTACACTGTTGTCATTAGGTAATTACATTTTGAAATATGGGCCTGCTGCTGGTCTGATCATTTCAGTGCCAGTTATATTAAAATGCAAACCAGTGACTACAGTTAACAAAATTTCACCATACACCACAAGAAAATAGTAATCTTATTTATTATGTTGGAGCTATTTTTAGGACCCCTGTAAAATGTATATGAACATTCATTGGCATTTTAAGGATAATTAAGACCTTCATTTTAGATAAAAAAAAAACTGACTTTCAAAAAAAACACTAAAGTTGTACTAATCATGAGGACATCAGATGACATTCCAGATATGACTGCCAAGACTAGTCCTTACCGATGTGTTTCTCAATGTCTGCAGCTTCCTCTGGCGTTGCTCTGGGCAGGATGCCAGGGTCAGTGAAGCTGGTCTGGAGCAGGGTGATGACCACAAACACGAAGAGGACTCCACCAATGACGGGTATGCAGCTGGTCAGGTGTTTGACCAGGAAGGGACAGCTGGGATATAGGACAGAGAGAAACCGAGAGGATGAGGACATGCTGGGAAAAGATCCAAATGCGACTCAGTCTCGTGTTATCTAAGCCATTTTTCACTCGTCAAGAAATCTAGTTTTAAATAACATTCAGGAGTTTTAATCACAGTCTAAATCCCTAAAGATGGAGCCCATTTATAGCGCACAGTGGGAGACTACAGAGTTCTTATTATTAGGAAATCACCCTTTTTCAATAGTACACTTGAAGTAAAATGTTCACATTTGACCATTTTAGCACAGTTTATCATTTGATGTTTTATCATTTTAATATTTGCCTATTATTTTAATTCATTTGTTCTACTTTGGTCCTAAAGAACAACATCACCATTTTTTTAGATGCACAGTGATGCAGATGTAGAAAATTCTGAATCTCTGCACCATTGTCAAAGAATCCTGCTAAGAGACAAACAAGAGCAGGGCCAAGCGGTACGAAGAGACACTTAATTTTTGTTTCATATTTCAAAACCGGTTCTGATAACCACAAGTGTACTACAGAAAGCCTAAGCCACGCCCCCTCTACTTCCGCATATGGGACCTTCAGAAAAAAAAATCTCCATTGATGTGAATGGTAAGAGAAAAATTATCTTTCAATCCTGAGTGAATTTTGTCACGAGTTACACAAATGATGTGTGTCAATTTAAAATATCATTTTCCAAGTAATTAAAGTTGAAGGTTGCTGTATAATTAAAGAGTAGTATTTAGTTGTTTTTTAAAACTGCTTAGTGGACAGCATCTTCTTGTCTCAGACTACAGGTGCAGCTCAATAAATTATAATGTCATTGAAAAGCTGATTCAATTCAAAAAATGAAACTCATTATATAGACTTGATGGTTATGGCGTACAGCCCATGAAAACTCCATACTCAGTCTTTCAAAAAAATTAGAATATTATATAAAATTAATTTTAAAAAATTGATTTTTAATAGAAATGTTGGTGACTGAAAAGCATGTCCATGTACACACGCAATACTTGGTCAGGGCCCCTTTTGCATGAATTACTGCATCAATGTAGCGTGGCATGGAGGCAGTCAGCTTGTGCTAACTGCTGAGGTGTTATGGAAGCCCAGGTTGCTTTGATAGTGGCCTTCAGCTCGTCTGCATTATTGGGTCTGGTGTCTCTCATCTTCCGCTGACAATACTCCATAGATTCTCTATGGGGTTTAGGTCAGGAGAGTTTGCAGCCCAGTCAAGCCCAGTGATGCCATGTTCATTAAACCAGGTTTGGGCACTTTTGGCAGTGTGTGTGTGTGTGTGTGTGTGAACAAGTAAAACAAGTAAAGCTATGGTCACCAAACCTGCTAATAATAATAATAATAATAATGCATCGATTTTATATAGCGCTTTATCATATATACTCAAAGACGCTTTACAAATAGGTACATTATTCATTCACTCCAGACAGACAATGGTAGTGGCAAGCTACTTCTGTAGCCACAGCTGCCCTGGGGCAGGCTGACGGAAACGTGGCAGCCAATCTGCGCCAACGGCCTTTCCAGCCACCACCGAACATTTTTATAATGTTCGGTGGTGGCTACACAGTTTCACCCTGAGACCATGACCTCTGACTATGGGTTTGGGGTCAAAAGGTCAAGGTTAGCATTCCCTATGCCCTCGTACTAGAGAAGCTCTCTAGTAGGGCTGCCGCAATAACAGCAATTATGTAATACCGCACTATGGACAAGCCTACCACAGAGGATAACGAGCAACAGCAACAGCCACAGTGTTCACTAATACGTCAAATAGGTTCATTTTGTCTTCTTTTAATTATTTATCTTTTGTTCATATGAAAGACAAAAAATAAAATAGAAAGATGTCTTTACCTTCTTTACATGTTTCAACTGCACTGCAGCCTTCGTCAGAAGAGTCAGCTGATTGCTGCCAGGTGACATTTATCAGCTGATTTTCATAGGCGGGGCCAGCTCAGCAGATCTGTCGGATCCACCGAGCCAGCCCCGCCTCCCGCCGTCAGATGGTCTCTGGAGAATGTGGTCCCAGGTGTGGGAAAGCATAAAGGCTCCCTCATCTCGGTGATAGCACATATGAAATCATTAAAACAAACCCGACAGAAGAAAAGAAAAAAATGCTAAAATCCCTTCTCAAACCTCTATTAGAAAGCAAAAAAATCACAAAGGACGCATATGATCACCTGATCCCCACAGCCAGCATCACCCCCCGGATCTATGGAACTCCGAAAATACATAAAAAGGATATCCCACTGCGGCCAATAATAGACAGTATCGGATCAGTCACGTACAACTTATCAAAAGCCCTAGTTGAAATCATCAAACCCCTCCTTGGACTATCAGACTTCCACTGCAAAAATTCAAAAGAGCTGGCACAAGAACTCAAAGACATAAAAATAGAATCAGACGAGATCCTCATTTCACATGACGTCATCTCTTTATTCACAAAGTCACCTGTTGACGTCACACTACATATAGTGCAAGAACGCCTCAACAAGGACAGTACCCTATAAAGACGCACCAACCTCACAGTTCATGACATATCCAAATTATTACAGTTTGTTGCAAAATCCACTTATTTTCAATTCAGAGGAAAAATTTACAGACAAAAAGAAGGATTTGCAATGGGAGACCCACTATCAGCCATTATGAGCAGCTTTTTTATGGAGGATCTGGAAAACAAAGCCATCAACACAGCACCCACAATATGCAAACCCACCCTTTGGAAGAGATACGTAGACGACATTCTGGAAAAAATAAGGAAAGGACACACACAAGAACTCACTGACCATCTGAACAGCACGGACAGCACTGGGAACATAAAACTCACACACGAAGAGGAGGAAAATGGCACCATAGCCTTTCTGGACATGAAAATCCACCACAACGATGACGACAGCATAAAAATCACAGTCTACAGGAAACCAACCCACACAGATCAATACCTACTATGGACATCGGAACACCCCACAGCACACAAGCTATCAGTCGTCAGGACATTATATGAATGGGCCACCATCATCACGGAACAAGAAGACAGACAGGAGGAGGAAAACCACATAAAACATGCACTTATACGCTGCCAATATCCAGTATGGGCTATAAACAAAGGGAAACAACAAGTCAAAAACAAAGAAAATAAACAGGAAATAAGACACAGAACAAAAGCCGAAATCAAAAACAAGGACACCATAACTATACCATACATACGAGGGATCACGGAACTAATTCAAAGGATCATGAAAAAATACAAAATAAACACAGCAGTCAAACCACACAAAAAATTAAGACAGTTGTTAGTACACCCCAAGGACAGAATAGAACAAGACAATAAATGCAATGTAATATATGAAATATCATGCAGATCATGCAACAAAACCTACATTGGAGAAACTGGAAGATTATTCAGCACATGAAAAAAAAGAACACCAGAAGGAATGTGAGAAGGAAACACAAGGACGACTCACAAGATCACAAAAAGAAAAGGCAGAACAAGAAACATTAAAATCAGCAATATCAGATCACTGCAAAAGAAATAATCACATCATGGACTGGGACAACACAAAAATTATTGGATCGGAGAGCAACAGACACAAACGCTGGATCAAGGAGGCCATAGCGATCAGGAAGCGGGGAAAAGACACCATGAACCGAGATGAGGGAGCCTTTATGCTTTCCCACACCTGGGACCACATTCTCCAGAGACCATCTGACGCCGGGAGGCGGGGCCGGCTCGGTGGATCCGACAGATCTGCTGAGCTGGCCCCGCCTACGAAAATCAGCTGATAAATGTCACCTGGCAGCAATCAGCTGACTCTTCTGACGAAGGCTGCAGTGCAGTTGAAACATGTAAAGAAGGTAAAGATATATCTTTCTATTTTATTTTTTGTCTTTCATATGAACAAAAGATAAATACACAGTGTTCACTTTTTTGTGTGTGTGGCTAAATCTTGTTGTTCACTTATGTGCCCCTATTTATTAAATAAATTGTTAAATGCTAAGTTTATTTTTATCACTAGCAGCATGTTTGCACCCGGTGCTGTGGAAGCTTTCACAGCACCGAGTGCTGGTGGCGGCAGCACCGTGAGGGGCATTCTCTCTCCAGACGGACTCCAGCAGGCAGTTAGTGGCGGGAGCATTTGGCCTCCTTGCTAAATACAGTCATGACAGTGAGCACTGAAAGGGCACAAAGCGTGTTATTTCCTTCTGAGCGGTGTGTTTATGATACTGACAACTGAGCTCCGACGGCGAAACAACTGCATAGTGCATTGCTTGTTTGAATGTAATTTTTCGGACACCGACAAAAATCCAAAAATCACGGAGACAAGAGCCACAGGGTCCTGTATGGAGGCCATCCTGTTTAAATAAGCTGAATGTTGCTGCAGTCTCCAGTCCACACACCCCGTAGTTGAAATACTGAAGTTCCTGCCACTGCTTTATGGAAATTATTTTATTTTTTTTTTTTTTTTAACAGAATCAGCAGTTCATGCCTGTAGAAAGACCGGAGCTGCGCACAATTGTCACACACGCACATAAAGTTGAGACCAGAGCTGCAGCGAGTTTCTCACAGCTTCCATCATTTGCCACATAAGTTATGAACCCTGTTTAAATTATGAGACCACAGGGTCCTAAAAACTTTTGCAATAATATCACAGTGTTGAGCTATCCACTGTCACAGCTGCGGAAATTCCTCTACTGCAACAGCCCTGCTCTCTAGGGTCACCAAACTTGCACAGGTTCACCTTGGGATCCTGACCAACAACTATGGGTTATATACAACTGTTTTGTTGTATATTCATGGACGATTAGCTTATCATAACTTCGTTCTGCCCCAATAATTATATGGAAAAATTGAAAACCACTTTCCTTAAGTAACATATTGGGATCTTCAAAGAAAACGGAGGTGGGGTATACTGCACTCGCCTCAGAGTGCTCTTGTTTTTACTCGACATGAGACGGAATTTAGAATTAAAAATAAAAAGTCAGCCTGAGGATTTGGGAGAAGGTAAGATTAAAAAAGGGTAATAAATTGATATTAATTTAAAAAAAAATTTAAATAAGTTATGGGTTAATATGAGAAATGTCCTTTCTTCAATTGTTGACAAATGCCTCAGATTTCTGTACCTGTAGCCGCTGCCCTTTAAGATATGGCATTAACACGTTAACTGGCCAATCAGATTTGACCAGTATCTGTACAAAGCATTCTTTGGGTATGGTTCCATACCTGTAGCCACTGTCTAATATTAACAGCAAAATATTACATGTAATATTGGGTTAAGCACAACCTGTTTTAGATGTCTTACACCAGACAGGACTCAGTGAAACATGCATTTAAAAAGACAGCTTCCCCAAAATCTCACTTCTTAATAACAAGAACGGTTAAAAAATGAACTCACTCAAAGATGAAGAATAATACGCTTGTGACCAGGATGAGGCCCAGGGTCAGGGGCAGGACCCCACTCTGCCGGGCCACTATGATCCGCCCGTCGCAGTAGAAGCGGTTCTTCCCTGGGAAAACTTCCCACTTTCTCCGGGCTCTTTTCGGCTCCTCCTTGAACCTCTTTTGGCCGGTGTCGGTTCCGTCGTGTCGCGGTGGTGCTGGCGGAGGTGGCGGAGGGGTCGGCGTGGGTGTCGGGAGAGCCTGCGGGTCGATTTGCCGATACTCGCAGTTCTTCATGATTCACCGTGCACATTGGGCGTTCACTCCCAGAGCGATGAACCCCGGCGGGGCGTCTGCGCAGCGGCCGAGAGCATCACCGACCCCCGCTAGGTCCACCGGGGAGCGGCGTCATTCCATGGAGAAAACAAGCTAGCCTACACTGTAGATGCACAGCTGTAAATCACAACTGGAACCACATACTATTTCCCTGCTATTTTCCATGTTTTTGTTTTTTTTAACTCCACTAGCAGTCGATGTTTAAGTACACATATATTTAAACGATAACCGCCTGGTTATAGCGGCTTTTTTGTTGTTTTATTCAAAGCAGCCCGTCCTTCCAGCCACAGAGTTCACTTGAGTAAACCTGAAAATCACGATGCTAGCCTGTTAGCTTGCTCCCCTTTAATATTTTTAACAGCCTTTCCTCTAAACTCCAGCAAACCCACAAGAATAGCGTAAACAGAGCCCAGAAAAGCTTTTTCCCCTTAATTTGTAATTTAAACACCTCTTTACCAGGACGTCTCTGTGACCATCCACCGGTTAGCTACGTTACCATAAAAACAGTCGTCCGGACGACACGGCTGTTGTCAAGCTGAACGCTGAAAATGTGTACTTCCGGTTAATAATAATAATAATAATTATTATTATTATTATTATTGGTAGAATAACAATAAATTTCATCATAAAAATAACAAAACAGTGGCCTCAAAATGTATTTGAGTTCTCATATTACTGTTGACATTTTTCTCTAAAAGGAACTGCTTGCACTGAACGGTTGTGATCTATGAATGATGCGGCTTCTCCGTGTCCGTTTGCATTTACAATATTTACCCGTACCTGATTTCTTATATTTGTGCATTTTTGTCACAGTTAAATGTTTCAGACCATGAAGCAAATTTTTTATATTAGACAAAGATAAACCAAGTAAATACAAAACAGTTTTTAAATGATTTCTTTTATTAGTGGAAAAAGCTATCAGAACCTACCTGGCCCTAAGGTACATCATGAATTAATTGTGATTAACCACATTTTTGGAAAGTTGAGTTCAATTTCACAAGCCACACCCAGGCCTGATGACTGCCAGACCTGTGAAATTAAGAAATCACTTAAATAGAACCTTGTAGGAAACTCGAAATGAAGAGACTGAATGATTTTTCAGTATTGGTTTATTCCATCTCAAGCCTACAGCTCCTCTCTCAGTCAGGGAATGAAGAGAGTTAGCTGAAGTAAACCACATACCTTTATACTGTAACACCAGACACAAAACACATTCACATCAAACACAGAATTCCATTCATATCTAATCCTCCTATTGTCCTCTCGGCTTCTCTGTCTGACCCTAAGAGTCAGACCGTCTCTTCAGGTCCACTCTCAGATCTTCTCAATTCGTCTCTAGTCCGCAGGGGGTCCAGACTCAATGTCCGTATGAGGCGTGATGTCAATACACAGTGCGAGCTCCAAGTTCCCTCATGTCTGGGTCTCTGCCAAGGAATATGTGAGCTACATAATGTTACGCCACATCACTCCCCCCGAAACGCCCAAGAACGGACATACACCAACCTTACACCATACACCAACCAAGATGGCGCCCACAGCGGTCGACATGGTGCTTCGCTGCGCTCTTTGTTTGTTTTTGTTTGTCAATTGTGTGTCTGCTTGCACTTATACCCGTGAAGAACTTCTAAATATCAGGACTTTCACCCCCACGGACCTCCTCCCAGTTTTTCTAGCCCCTGCTGCCGATCTGGTTTATTGTTTGGCTCGGAAAGTGAGACGGCGGAAGAGAGGAAGACGAGCGGGCGCTCTCGTACGACTTCGCAGGAGAGGCTCGCGAACGGCGCTGCCTGGCATATTTCTGTCCAATACCAACTCTCTCTCTAACAAGGTAGATGAACTGAGACTGCTGATGCGTTTTAAGGACCTCGCCTCCTCAGCTGTCCTCTGCTTTACTGAGACCTGGCTCCGGGAAAATATACCGGACAGCGCGCTGCGCCTCGACGGCTTTCAGCTCTTCCGTGCTGATCGTGACACAGAGCTTTCCAGCAAGACCACAGGAGGCGGTGTCTGCTTCTACATCAACTGCAGCTGGTGCTCTGATGTAACGGTAATTTCCAAACACTGTTCTCCTGCCTTGGAATTTCTTGTTATCAATTGCAAGCCCTTCTATTCCCCGCGGGAGTTTGCTTCTTTCATAATGATCGCTGTGTACGCCCCTCCCGACGCGGACACGCGCGAAGCTCAGCGCGTGCTCGCGGATCACATTCAACACACAGAGCGGATTTTTCCAGACTCGCTGATTATTGTGGCTGGCGACTTTAATCAGTGCAATCTGAGCCACGATCTCCCCCGCTACAAACAGTTTATTAAATGCCCCACCAGAGGATTAAACGCACTGGATCACTGTTACACCACAGTGAAAGACGCATATCGCGCTGTCCCTCGAGCTGCGCTGGGATTATCTGATCACGTGATGGTTCACCTCATTCCCACATACAGACAGAGATTGAAGCTCACTAAACCTGTTGTGAGCACTACGAAGATACGGACCAGTGATGCTGAGGAGAAGCTGGAAACGTGCATGGAAATATCTGACTGGGGCATGCTTAAAGGAGCCACGCATGATCTGGATGAGTACACGGACACTGTGAACTCATATATCCACTTTTGTGAAGAGAACATTCTTCCATCACGCACCAGGGTGAGTTACTCTAATGACAAACCCTGGTTCACAGCTAAGCTCAGACTGATCAGGAAGGAGAAGGAAGCAGCGCTGAAAAGTGGAGACAGGGACTGCTACAGGGAGGTTAAATACCGGTTTAACAGAGAGCTGAAGAGGGCTAAATCTCTATACTCAGAGAGACTCCAGCAGCAGTTCACTGCTAATGATTCGGCTTCTGTGTGGAGAGGACTGAGGCAAATCACCAACTATCGACCTAAGGCTCCTAAAGGTCAGGATGACAAAGCCCTTTGTCAAAGACTGTCCCAACACTATGCCCGTTTTGACACCTCGTCATCTGTGTCCAACTCCCCCCCTCCCTCCAGCTCCACAGCCTCCACATTCCCTACTTCATTTAAGGCACCTCCCCCCTCCCCCCCCCCTCCCCTTATCATCAGTGAGCAGGATGTGCTCAAACAGTTCTCCAGACTGAACCCGCGCAAGGCCCCTGGCCCAGACGGCGTGTCTCCCTCCACCCTGAGACTCTGTGCGAAACAGCTGGCTCCTGTATTCACAGACATTTTTAACACCTCCCTTAAGTTATGCCACGTGCCGTCCTGCCTCAAATCCTCCACCATCATCCCTGTCCCCAAGAAGCCACGGATCACTGGACTTAATGACTACAGACCTGTAGCGCTCACCTCTGTAGTCATGAAGTCCTTTGAGCGCCTGGTCCTGTCCCACCTCAAGTCCATCACCACCCCTCTCCTGGACCCGCTGCAGTTTGCCTACCGAGCCAACAGGTCTGTAGACGACGCAGTCAACCTGGCCCTCCACTCCATCCTGCAGCACCTGGACTCCCCGGGAACCTACGCCAGGATCCTGTTTGTGGACTTCAGCTCCGCATTCAACACCATCCGCCCCGCTCTGCTCCGGGACAAGCTGTCCCTGCTCAACGTGCCTGACTCCCTCTGCAGGTGGATCATCGACTTCCTGACGGACCGGAGGCAGCATGTGCGGCTGGGAAAGACTGTCTCAGACTATACTAGCATCAGCACCGGATCACCCCAGGGCTGTGTACTTTCCCCCCTACTCGTCTCCCTTTACACCAACTCCTGCACCTCCAGCCACCAGTCTGTCAAGTTGATCAAGTTTGCGGACGACACCACCCTCATCGGGCTCATCTCCAACGGCGACGAGTCCGCCTACAGGAGAGAGGTGGCCCAGCTGGCGTCCTGGTGCAGCAATAACAACCTGCAGCTGAACGCTCTGAAGACAGTGGAGATGATTGTAGACTTCAGGAAAGTCACTACTCCTCTGCCCCCCCTCACCCTCTCAGGCTCTCCCATCACCACTGCTGATTCCTTCCGCTTCCTAGGCACTACCATCACCAGGGACCTCAAATGGGAGCTGACCATCAGCTCACTCATCAAAAAAGCCCAGCAGAGGATGTTCTTCCTGCGGCAGCTGAGGAAGCTCAAGCTACCCACCAAGATGTTAGTGCAGTTCTACACAGCCATCATCGAGTCCATCCTCACCACCTCCATAACCGTGTGGTACGCAGGAGCCACTGCCAGGGACAGACTAAGGCTGCAGCGCGTCGTGCGCACTGCTGAGAAGGTGATCGGCTGCAAGCTCCCATCTCTCCAGGATCTGTACATCTCCAGGACCCGGAGGCGTGCTGGCCGGATCATAGCCGATCCCTCACACCCTGGTCACGTACTGTTTGCCCCCCTCCCCTCTGGTAGAAGACTTCGGTCCATCCAGACTAAAACCTCCCGTCACATGAACAGCTTCTTCCCCTCTGCCATTAGACTGCTGAACACTAAGTGACTTATTGACTCTCGTGCACCATGTACAGCAGCTCAACCAGACTCATGTCAATCATCACTGTTTTCTTTCTGCATTACCGACTGCACTATATAGTTCTCCACAGTATCTGCTGCTGGCTAATATATATTTTAACTGTTGACCAGTATCACTTAATCTTATCCTACACTTTATTACATGTATAGTTTATTTCTCTTATCTTATCATGTTTAATGTTGCAGCATTGTACCGAGACAAATTCCTAGTTTGTGTAGTACATGAACAATGGCAATAAACCTGATTCTGATTCTGATTCTGATTCTTAAGTCAATAATAGACAGTCATACACATTACACCCTTAAATCATACACATTACACCCTTAAATCACCCCCTCCCCCTTTGTAGGATCTACAGCACAATTTACACGGGTTGATCAAAACACACATCACTCTGCCCGTTGCTTAGGCTTCAATCTCCTCCCGAATCTGATAAACGCAGGCTTCGCAGCCTGTGTTGTGCCATCCTGCTGTGCGCCTGTGGAATGAGGGGGAGAAGGGTTATTTGCCCCCTGCTGGGGAACTAGGGGCTGTCCCTTGGGAGGCCTGCTGCGTCGAGGCGCCCCCGCCGGCCGTACAGGTTCATCACGTAACACAAAAGCAGGCTTTAATCTGTCAACACTGATTGTCTCTTTCCTGCCCCCCAAGTCCAGTACAAAATATTTCTCCCCGGTTTCCAGCACTCGGAACGGACCATCGTAAGGTGGGCGGAGGCTGTGACGCTGGGCGTCGTGCCTGACAAAAACAAACTCTGCGTTTTGCAAAGCCTTGGGAACAAAAACCCACGGAAAAGTGTGATGAGCGGGGCCCGGGAGCATTTCTGCCTCCGTGCCGCATAGAGGTCCCCGCACCGGGGGGAGCTCGGGTGCTGCATGGGCTGGCAGGAATTCTCCTGGCAGCCTGAGAGGTTGAGTAAAAACTAATTCAGCAGGTGAGGCATCTAAATCCTCCTTGGGTGCCGAACGCAACCCCAATAAAACCCATGGTAGTTTGTTTACCCAATTTGTATCCGTGAGCGACGCTCTGAGGGCTGCCTTCAACGATCTGTGAAAACGCTCGAATAAACCGTTGGCCTGTGGGTGATAAGCGGTGGTGCGATGAGCTGTTGCCCCTAAGCCGCTGGCCATGGCTGACCATAGCTCTGAAACGAACTGCGGACCCCTATCGGACGTAATGTCCGACGGGACTCCGAACCGCGCTACCCAGGCTGTTAAAAAAACGCGAGTTACCTCTGCTGCTGTGGTAGACTGCAATGGGACCACTTCCAGCCAACGAGTGGTCCGGTCCACCATTGTCAGGAGATGTGTGAACCCCTGCGAGGGCGGCCGGGGTCCCACTAGATCAACGTGCACATGATCAAACCTCTTAGCTGGGATGTGGAAAGGTTCTAAAGGGGCTTTTGTGTGTCTGTGAAGTTTAGCCCGCTGGCAGGACATGCAGGCTCTCGCCCACTCCTTCACGTGCTTGCGTAGGCTCGGCCAAACAAACTTCTCTGCTACCATTTTCACCGAAGCGCGTACTCCCGGGTGTGCTAGGGAGTGCACCGCGTCAAAAACACGACGGCGCCACGTGGCCGGTACCACTGGGCGAGGTCGCCCGGTGGATACATCGCAAATAAGCGGGGGTGGACCGGTTTGTAAATTTACGTTCTCCAGCCTTAACCCTGTTGGTCCAGACAGGAGCGCGTGCACGTCTGTGTCCTCGCCCTGCTCTGCTGCCATGGCCGCGTAATCTATCCCTACGTGCACCAGAGCTGCGTGCGCGTCCGCGCTGTTACCGCGCTCCGCGTCTGCGGCGCTACAGCCCCCATCCGCGCGGACAGGTGCTGTTACCGCTCACGAGAGGCAGTCCGCCACCACATTAAATTTACCGGCTACGTGCTGTATATCGGTGGTGAATTCTGAAATTGCGGCCAGCTGCCTCTGCTGTCGGCCTGACCATGGTTCAGAGACTTTGGACATTGCAAAGGTTAACGGTTTGTGGTCGACAAACGCGGTGAAACGTCGCCCTTCCAACCAGAACTGAAAATGGCGAATGGCCAGGTGGAGCGCTAGCAGTTCCCTGTCAAACGCGCTATATTTTCGCTCCGCATCGCGCAGGGACCTGCTAAAAAAAGCGAGTGGTTGCCAAGCCCCGGCGACTTGCTGTTCTACCATGGCTCCTATGGCCACATCTGACGCGTCTGTGATTAGCGCTATTCGGGCTGCTGGGTCTGGGTGAGCCAGCAGTGCTGCGTTCGCTAGTGCTTTCTTAACCTCAGTGAATGCGCCCTCCCGCTCCGGGGACCACTCAATTGCATTGGAGGGCTTTTGTTTTTTTAGCGCGACATACAACGGTTGCATGAGCTGCGCCGCGTGAGGTATGAAATGGTTGTAAAAGTTTACCATACCTAAAAATTCCTGCAACGCTTTTACCGTTTGTGGCTGGGGAAACTCAGCCACTGCGCGTACTTTGGAGGGCAGTGGAACTGCACCCTCTGGGGAGACACGGTGCCCTAAAAAATCAATCTGTGCTGCGCCGAAATGGCACTTGGCTGGGTTGATTATCAACCCGTGCGCTCCCAACCTCTGAAAAACAGTTCTGAGGTGACTCTCGTGTTCCTCCTCAGAGGCGCTGGCGACTAAAATATCATCTAAGTAGACAAAAACAAAAGGGAGGTCGCGCAAAACGGCATCCATCATGCGTTGGAAGGTTTGCGCAGTGCCTTTAAGGCCAAAAGGCATGCGTAAAAATTCAAAAAGCCCGAAAGGGGTTATTACCGCTGTCTTGGGAATGTCCTCTGATCGGACCGGGACCTGGTGATAACCGCGGACCAGGTCTATTTTAGAAAAAATTCGTGCCTTGGCCAAATGCACCGAAAAATCTTGGATATGCGGAATTGGGTAGCGGTCCTGCGCTGTGGCATTGTTTAACCTGCGATAATCGCCACAAGGTCTCCACGAGCCGTCCGCCTTAGGGACCATGTGGAGGGGGGAAGCCCAAGCGGACTTCGAGCGGCGAATTATGCCCAACCTTTCCAGGTTGGCGAACTCCTCACGCGCAATGGAGAGCTTAGCTGCATCCAGGCGCTGAGTCTTAGCAAAAACCGGTGGACCACTTGTGGTTATAAAGTGCTCCACCCCGTGCTTCGCCACCTTAGCTGAAAACGTGGGAACTGTGAGTGCTGGGAACTGGTTTAGGAGAGTGTGGAACTTACCTCCTGCTGCGGCGGCGTTGGCCTGTACTGACGGCGGGGACACTCGCGCTGCACAGGGAATAGAACAAAAAGAGAGTGCATTAACCAAGAGTCTATTAGCCAGATCTACCAACAAGCCATGTGAGCACAAAAAGTCGGCGCCCAACATGTTAAAACTCACCGCCGCTACTATGAAGGTCCATTCATAGTTGCGGCCGTGCAAGGACAGGCGCAGAGTTCTTTCACCAAACGTCTTGATCGACGAGCCGTTTGCGGCTGTTGCTCCATCTCCGCGGGGACCGGCCGCCCGGTCCGCGTAGGTCGCGGTGATGAAACTCCTCTGTGCTCCGGTGTCAACGAGGAATTGCCGTCCGGAGCTCGCGTCCGTCAGGTAGAGCAGCTTATTCCGTTCGCCGAGGGTCGAAGCTGCCAACGACCTCCGGCTCTTTGCGTTTCCACGCTTCCTGAAGTTGCATGGCGGGACGCATCTGTGCGCCTTGTGCGCGAAACGACGATGGTAGAAGCACACCTCGTTCTCTCCTCTGCTCCGGGACCGCGCTGCCGCTGTTGTCGCTGGGGTCAGCTCTGCTGCCACCGGTTCTCCGTCGCCCTGGGCTGCCGCGCCGAGGTCCGCTGCTGCCGCTGCCGTCTCCTGTTCGCCACATGCGTCCAGGAGTCGCTCTGCTTCCAAAGCCAGCGCGCGGAAGTCCTGCTGGTCCACGCACCTCATGCTGGACAGGGAGCCTCTCATGTGTGCTGGAAGGGTCCTCAAAAAGATGTGTTTAAATAAAAACGCATCGTTGCCTGCCCCGATCATCTGCAGCATGTCCTCCATGAGGACGGTCGGCCTGCGTCCTCCTCTGTCGCGCAGGTCCAGGAGTGTTCTGGCCCTCACCTCGGCAGATGGCACAAAGCTCCGAATGAGGGCGGCTTTCAGGGCGTCGTATTTGCCAGCAGCGGGCGGCTGCTGCACCAGGCTCCGCACACACCGGGCTGTGTGGCTGTCGAGTCTTGCGATGACATTGTGGAACTTAATGTCATCCTCTGATACCCCGTTAAGCACGAACCGTGATTTCACGTGTTGGAACCATGAGTGCGGGTCTTCTTGCCAGAACTCGGGGAGTCTAATGGAGTTTAGCCTTTCCATATTTCTCACGTGTGGGTCACCAATGTAGGAAACTCGAAATGAAGAGACTGAATGATTTTTCAGTATTGGTTTATTCCATCTCAAGCCTTCAGCTCCTCTCTCAGTCAGGGAATGAAGAGGGCGAGCTGAAGTAAACCACATACCTTTATACTGTAACACCAGACACAAAACACATTCACATCAAGCACAGAATTCCATTCATATCTAATCCTCCTATTGTCCTCTCGGCTTCTCTGTCTGACCCTAAGAGTCAGACCGTCTCTTCAGGTCCACTCTCAGATCTTCTCAATTCGTCTCTAGTCCGCAGGGGGTCCAGACTCAATGTCCGTATGAGGCGTGATGTCAATACACAGTGCGAGCTCCAAGTTCCCTCATGTCTGGGTCTCTGCCAAGGAATATGTGAGCTACATAATGTTACGCCACAACCTGTCTGACAAAGTGAAGTAAGTTAAAAGATCTCACAAAGCAACACATCATGCCATGATCCATGGGTGGAGCTAGCCCCTTTTTAGGGGGAGCTGCTAGAAACTCAGCACTACTAAAAATGATTATTATTATTGTTATTATTATTAAAAACAAGCTCTTCTCAAATTATCTACCCTATCCATTTAGACTTGGTATCCTCACAATTACAATTCTGTGAATGTAGGTGGGGGGCCAAGTGTGTTTTCGTGTCACTGATTGATCCGCATCAGGAAAGTATGCCGTTTTTTAAATATAATCTTCTCTATTTTTGGTAAATCTGAAAAAATTTGTTGGCAGCCTCGGTTTGTTGTTAGTAGCGCTACCTAACAAACCAATCAGGTTGTGGTTTTGTCCCCCAGATGACCACATACACCAGTCATGTTCGGCTTAATCAGGACCCCGAGGGTAAAATATAGCGGGTCTTTCTGACAGCTGATTTATTAATAAGAATTAATTTCTCAAAAAAAAAAAACAGTAAAGACTAACGATCTGTACCTCCTTTAAAACTGTTGAATTGGTTTTACTTCACTGATTTTGTTGATGTATTTATTTGATTCTGATTTATTATTTTTATCTGATACCCCCTGGACTGTTTTCAATCTATGTTCCCTGTATTCCATTGTACATATTCTTAATTGATTATGTGTATGTACTGATTTTTTTGTACTTTGTTCTTTAATAAAGTTTATAGAATATAAGAATTCTATAAACTTTATTAAAGAACAAAGTACAAAAAAAAAAAAAAAAAAAAAATCAGTACATACACATAATCAATTAAGAATATGTACAATGGAATACAGGGAACATAGATTGAAAACAGTCCAGGGGGTAGTTTTAATAAAGTTTATAGAATATAAGAATGGGCAGCACGGTGGCGCAGTGGTTAGCACAGTGGCAGCACAGCAAGAAGGTCATGGGATCGATTCCACCCTTGACCATGGTGGGTTCGATCCCACCCCCAGACCATCGGTGACCCTTCTGTGTGGAGTTTGCATGTTCTCCCCGTGTCTGCGTGGGTTTACTCCGGGCACTCCGGTTTCCTCCCACATGCCAAAAACATGCAAGTTAGGTTAATTGGCATCAAAACTGGGGATTCTAAATTGTCCTTAGGTATGGATGTGAGAGTGAATGGTTGTTTGTCTCTCTGTGTTGGCCCTGCGATGGACTGGCGATCTGTCCAGGGTGTACCCTGCCTCTCGCCCAAAGATGCTGGGATAGGCTCCAGCCCCCCCGCGACCCGAAAGGATTAAGCGGTAGAAGATGGATGGATGGATGGATGAATATAAGAATGTCTATAACTAGCTTAAAAAAGTATTACATTGATTGAAGTAAACAACCAGACAAGTGCAAAATTATCAAACTGCGGAGGATGTAAGCAGACGAGACATGAGCTGACGACACAGAAGTTTATTTCTCCTCCAACACAAAACAGACTAACTCTGAGTGTTAAAGCGATCTGCTTTATACATTTTCTTCCCGCCACTGGCACTTAGGGTAAACACATTAACATACCAGTTACAAAGCGTGAACACACATCAACATACACATTAACATACACGTCACAGAGCAAGGCTTAGTACAATACATTCATGCCCCTGCATCCTCAGGCGTGAGCCTGGCACAGCGGGGGTGCCCTTGGCTGGACCCTCCAACACCCCAAAGTACTGGGTGGAGTGTCATCTCCTTTGTGTCACCACACATCCTCCCCCCCCCCCCAAAAAAAAAAACACCCAGAAGGGTTCTTAACCCTCTGGACCTTTGGGCATGAGCAAGCGCCCGTAGCGGCTGTAACGTGGGCCAGTCGAGGCGCCTTCCTGTTGAGGCAGGTAGAAAAAAGACTTGGTTTCTGGAGGGGGAAAGGGTGGGGGGGGTAGTTTCTTGAAAACAGTCTTCTCTAGGGGGAACACTGACCTGCGGACCCACTGTAAGTGGATGCCCGCACTGGGAAGCTTGAGCCAACACCACCTGCTCATCTGTCAACACATAAGCGGGCTTCAGCCTGTCTATACAGATGATTTCCTTATGCCACCCCCCCAAGTCTAACACAAAATGTTTCTCCCCGGTTTCCAACACTCTGAACGGGCCATCGTACACAGCAGGGTTCTGTGGGTGTTGTGCCTGACGAAAACAAATTTGGCATTCTCTAAGCACTTTGGAACAAAAGTGCGGGGAAAATAATGGTGCGCTGGGCCCGGAACACTGGCAACCCCTGTACCGGAAAAAAGGTGCATGGGCGGATCAGTGCGTGGGCGGATCGGTGCACGGGCAGATCGGTACCGGGTGCAGGGCTCTCTGGTAAATATTCCGCCCAGGATCCGCAACGGCTGAGAAAAAATGAGTTCAGATCTTCCTTAGGTGCGGAGCGCAACCCCAACAGAACCCAAGGCAGGTGGTCGACCCAGTTTGCATCCATTAGCAAGGCTCTGAGTGCTGCTTTAAGCGACCTGTGAAAGCGTTCGCACAAACCATTACCTTGTGGGTTGTACGCGGTGGTGCGGTGGATTTTGACCCCCAGGCTGTCGGCCATCGCGGACCAAAGTTCCGAAACAAATTGCGGACCCCTGTCTAAAGTGATGTCCAACAGGGATCCGAACCGTGCAACCCAAGTTGACGAAAACATGCGGGCTACCTCGGCAGACATGGTGGAACTCAGTGGAATCACCTCTGGCCAACACCTAGTGCTGTCCACAGTTGTTAAAAGGTGTGTGAACCCCTGCGATGGCGGAAGGTGACCCACTAAATCCACGTGTACATGGTCAAACCGCCTGGCTGGAATTTGAAAAAGCTCGAGGGGGGCTTTGGTGTGCTTGTGCACCTTAACCAGTTGGCACACAACGTACGCTGCAGCCCATTCTTTTACACCCCTGCTTAAGTGCGGCCAGACGAATTTGGACCCCACTAGTTTAACTGAGGCTCGCTCGCCGGGATGTGAAAAGGAGTGGATGGACTTGAAAACACGACGGCGCCAAGAGCTCAGAACAATGGGGCTGGTGCGGCTGTGGAGAAGTCACAAGGCAAGGGGGGGCACCATTCTTGTACCACCCTGTTCTCAAGTTTTAATCCGGTAGTCGCGGACTTGAGCGCACAAATGTCTGCATCCCCGGTTTGGTATGCGGCCGTTGTGGAAAAATCGATGCCCATGTATACCGGAGAGACCAGCATGCATGACAAGCAGTCTGCCACAACGTTCAGTTTACCGGCTACATGTTGGATATCAGTCGTGAACTCCGAAATTGCGGCCAAGTGCCGTTGTTGCTGAGCTGACCATGGTTCTGAGACTTTGGACATCACGTAGATCAGTTGTTTATGATCGACAAATGTAGTAAACTTGCAACCCTTGAACCAGAACTGAAAATGATGTGTAGAGAGGTGGAGAACCAACAGCTCTCTGTCAAAAGTGTCATACTTGCGCTCGTTGTGGCGCAAAGTACGGCTGAAAAAGGCGAGGGGCTGCCACGAACCGGAGACATACTGTTCCACTATGGCTCCTACAGCGACGTCAGACCCATCTGTGGTGAGTGCTATCCGTGCTGACAGGGCTGGGTGGGCCTGCAAAGCTGCATTAGCGAGCATCGTTTTGGCATTTGTGAATGCCTGGACCCACTTGGGGGTCCAGTCGATGCTATCCGCGGGCTTCTTTTTTTTAAGCGCACCGTAGAGTGGCTGCAGCAGCTGGGCTGCGTGGGGGAGGAGGTGGTTGTAAAAACTGACCATCCCCAAAAATTACTGCAGCGCCCTCATGGTCTGCGGACGTGGAAAATCTGACACTGCGCGTATCTTGTCCGGCAGCGGGATCGCGCCCTCCATCGAGATGCGATGGCCCAGGAAGTCAGTCACTGGCAGCCCAAACTGACACTTCGCTGGGTTAACAATCAGCCCGTGTGCTTCCAACCATTGAAAAACTTGTTTGAGATGGGCGAGGTGCTTCTCCTCTGACGTTCTAGCCACCAAAATGTCGTCTAAGTAGATGAAAACAAATGGCAAGTCACGGAGCACCGCATCCATCATCCTTTAGAAAGTTTGTGCTGCACCCTTTAACCCAAACAGCATGCGCAAAAACTCAAAAAGCCCAAAGGGAGTTTTTACTGCCATTTTGGGGACGTCCTCTGCACGCACTGGGACCTGGTGGTAACCGCGGACCAGATCCACTTTTGAAAAAATGAGCATCCTGGCCAGGTGCATAGAAAAGTCCTGGATGTGCGGGATGGGGTAACAATCGTGTTCTGTGGCATTGTTTAAGTGTCGGAAATCACCGCACGGCCGACACAACCCATCGGACTTGGGCACCACGTGCAGCGGGGATGTCCAAGGGCTGTTGGAGTGCCTAACAATGCCTAAGCATTGTAAGTTAGCAAACTCCTCACGTGCGATGGCTAGTTTAGCCGCATCCAGGTGGCAAGGGCGCGCAAACACTGGCGGACCTTTCGTGGTGATAAAATGCTCGACCCCATGCTTGGTTATCGTAGTGGAAAAAGTGGGCACTGTGAGTGCTGGGAACTCAGAAAGCAAATGCTGGTACTTACCCCCTGGAGCTAGAACATCAGTATGTGTTGGTGGCCCAACTCCCTGAGCTATGCAGGGCAAGGAGGAAAAAAATACAGCGTCCACTGAACGCCTGTTGGCAACATCAACAAGTAGTCTATAAGCACACACAAAATCAGCACCTAAGATGGGGACCGAACATGCAGCTACCACAAAATCCCACTGGTAATTGCATCCATGTAAACATACAGTCACCATCCTTTCTTCAAACGTCCTGATGTGGGATCCGCTGGCGGCCGTTAACGATGGGCCACAGCCTTCTGCCAGCCTGTCTGCACTGACTGGCAAAATGAGGCTCTTCTGGGAGCCAGAGTCTAGCAAAAAACATCTCCCCGAACATGTGTCCGCGATGAAAAGCAGCTTCTCCCTGTCAACCGCGGTCGCAGCTGCTACTGACCACTGGCCCGTTTCCCAGCTTCTTGAAGTGGCACAGTGGCAGACAACATTGCACTTCCTTGCCTAAACAGCAGTGATCAAAACACAGCGTCCCGGTCCTGTTTCACCAGGTGGCAGTCCTGGCCACCAACATCGGCTTCTCAACCTCACTGGGCTCTGCCGGAGATCCCTGTCTCACTGCCTGAACACTGAAAGCCTTGTTTGCCAGGATGATGCGGTCTGCTTCCTTTGCCAGCACGCGGAAGTCCCTGGCCGCCAGCAGTGGTGAGTTAGTGAGAATCACTCTTGCAGGAGCCGGTAGGTTTCTGAGGAAGAGGTCAGCTAAAAAGAAAGATCCGTCGTCCGTACCCATCAATGCAAGCATGCTCTCCATCAGGTCCACAGCCAATCTGTCTCCTAGCTCCTAGCAGGTGAGGAGTTTTTCTGCCCTCTTTGCATCTGAAAGGGTATAACGGCATAGCAGCAGTTGCTTGAGAGCACCATATTTTTCTTGGGCTGGCGGGGCTCGGAGTAGACTCATGGCGCGCTGCGTGGCACGTGCGTCCAGTGATGCCACCACATGATGGTACTTTGTGTTGTCTGCCACGACTCTGTGGAGGGCGAACTGGGCTTCCACATGAATAAACCAAGCGGCCGGGTCGTGAAGCCAAAAGTTCAGGAGTCTGACTGCAACAGCGCATGCAGAGGTGAGAGGCTCCAGCGGGAGTGTCTCCGTGGTGGTGCTCGGTCCGTTTTTCATTTCACGTCTCTAGGTCACCAATGTGGAGGATGTAAGCAGACGAGACACAAGCTGACGACACAGAAGTTTATTTCTCCTCCAACACAAAACAGACTAACTCTGAGTGCCAAAGCAATCTGCTTTTTACATTTTCTTCCCGCCACTGGCACTCAGGGCAAACACATTAACATACCAGTTACAAAGCGTGAGCACACATCAACATACACATTAACACATACGTCACAGAGCAAGGCTTAGTACAATACATTCGCGCCCCTGCGTCCTCAGGTGTGAGCCTGGCACAGTGAGGGCGAAAGGCACATCTTTATTTACTTCATACCCCCCAGCACTCTGGCGCCCTTGGCTGGCTCCTCCAACACCCCGAAGTACTAGATGGAGTGTCATCTCCTTTGTGTCGCCACAGAACATAATTTCTTAATAAGCCCCAATTAATTACCTCAGATCATTACCTAGATTATCCCATTTATTCTTAAAAAAAAAACAACAACAACACAAGACTATTTTATCACAACATCTTTGTCAAATTTAATATTGATTCATAATTGACTATTACACCAGCATCATTTGTGTGTTTAAATCTGATTAGAATGTCAAAATAAACTACTTTATCTCACTCTTTGTCTCCTACCCAATTTCTTGCCTTGGTATGACCCAATCTTTATTGGTCATGTCTCTTATGTCATATCAAACACACGTTTTCATTAGTTACTGTGAATGCCAGCAGGGCGATCTGTGGAGTTCTGCAAATGTAAATGCAATTCAGTATTCAGATAGGAGCGTTCTCTGGACTTTGTGAATCTTGCTACAAAGAAAAGCAAAATAACTGAAAAGACATAAAAATATAAGCTACTCGATAGCCACACTTAAGATGTGCCAGTCTACATCAGCTTTTATAGACAATGTTACTGTCGTGAACAAAGACCCAAACACTGGAGCTGTGAGTTTGCAGGGAGTTTAATAAAAATACAAAATACAAACAAGAACAAAACACTTACAGGGCAGGATACGTAGGGCATACGTTGAATGAAAAAAAAAAAAAAGGCTGAAGCATGGAACACACACCGGTAAGACCAAATAGCCAGACAGGAATAATAGCATGGGACACATGCTGGGATACAAAATGAAAAGGGACGTAGGACTCACATCTGGACACTGGGAAGGACACTGCAATGAAATGCAGTGCAGCGGCCCTTAAATAAGGCAAAAAGAAATGATTACAAATGATGATAGGTGTGGGTAATGAGCGAGGATAATCAGACCAACAAATGACAGCTGTGACAGCCCACGAACTTGAGCTTAAAGCAGAAGAACACAGGGCACTGTCAAAATAAAAGTACAGGAGAATATAAAAAAAAGCAACTGACTATAAATATGAAATGATTACAGAATGAGCAACAGACCAGAGAATATAAAAAAGGGGGAAATAACCACCAAGGCAAGGACAAGATAAATACAAAAAACAAGAGAAGCAAATACAGAAATACTACTAAAATACCACATTACAAGAAGAACTAAAGGCAAAGGTAAAAGGTAGGCTCATGTCTAAAAAGGCAGATGATATTCATAATACAAAACTGGATGGTACAAACACATAATATCAAAGACAAAACAACAGTAACTAAACCAGGAACAGAGACTTTCATAAACAAATGGCAAACTCACATAACATAAAACGTCCAAACCCATCACCAGATTAAATACTAAACTGAAGTGGGGAATGAACAGCAAATAATCAGAATAACAGAAGGCGTGAGCACAGGTCCCCAACCGTGCTCCGCATCATGACAGCTACATGCTGTATACTAATAAAAGAAGTATTGAGAGCCCGAAAAATGAGACAAAAATCAGCTTAAGCAAATGATGATGAGTAAGCAACTTGAATCTGATTAGCTCCAGCTGAACTGACCATGTGTAGAAGATGCCTTACAAACGAGACTGAGTTTATTTCTCAGGAAAGCTTTATTGGAAGTCACATCTTCTATCATCAAAGTTCTCAGCAGAAAAAGAGACAGAACCAACTTTCCTCACAGCTTTTATACACCAGAGATACTAAACCCCCACATCAAGTATCTCACACCTTCACCCCACAGAAGTTGAGTAAACACATGAACCCACAGTCACATATAGCCTCCGAGACTTGCTGGCGCCTCTGTCTCCTTCTCCACCTCGGGGGCTCCCGTTGGGACATTGTCTCTGACTTCCGTCTTCCCCAGCACCCACCTCCTAGCCGAGGTCCCTGCTGGGGCATTGTTCCTTTGGACGTTTGATCTGCAGGGTCTGCACCGTCATGCCTACTGGATGCATGTGGGGGAGAATGCGTACCAAACAAGCATGCCATATATGTGCCTTAAATATGCACCATATAACCCCCCCCCCCCCCCAAACGTTCAAATAAGGACAAGTTACACTTCAAATGCATAGAATCATGACACCCCCACACAACAGATCACATTTCCCACTGCTTGGGCTTCAACTCTCTGCCATATCTGCTGTGAGCAGGTCTCGCTCTGCCTGGGGCTGTCTGCTGCATCTGTGAAGTAGAATCATTAACACATCGTCGTGAAAGCTTAGCAGAGCGTCTCCCGGGCGGCCTGCCGCGGCGGGGGGCTCTGGCCAACTGTACTGGGTCGTCAGCTAACACAAAAGCGGGTTTGAGTCTGTTAATGCAGACTAAGTCCCTCCTGTCTCCCAAATCGAGCAAAAAATGCTTTTCCCCGGTTTCTAACACTCTGAACGGTCCATCGTAAGGTGGCCTTAAACCTAACCTCTGTGCGTCGTGTCTAACAAAGACAAATTCTGCATTCTTTAAGGCTTTGGGCACAAAAACACGTGGAAAACTGTGATGAACGGGACCGGGGAGAGTGTGTGACCCCACGTCGCTCTGCAGCAGCTGAGCGGGGAGGTGCTCCGGAGCAGGGTTCTCAGGGAGGAAATCTCCCGGTAACCGGAGGGGTTGGGCGAAAACGAGTTCGGCCGGAGAGGCTTGCAAATCCTCTTTAGGTGCTGAACGCAACCCTAATAAAACCCATGGGAGCTTATCAACCCAATTTGTGCCCGTGAGAGCCGCTTTGAGGGCTGCTTTCAATGACCGATGGAAGCGCTCGCACAAACCGTTGGCCTGGGGGTTATACGCGGTCGTGCGATTAATTTTCACCCCCAGGCTGAGTGCCATGGACGACCAGAGCTCGGAAACAAACTGGGGTCCTCTGTCAGACGTTATGTCTGACGGGATACCAAAACGTGCGACCCAAGTTGTTAAAAAGGCACGTGCAACATCTGCCGCTGTGGTTGCCGCCAGAGGGACTGCCTCTGGCCAGCGCGTGGTGTGGTCTACCATGGTTAAAAGGTGTGTGAACCCCTGGGACAGCGGAAGAGGTCCTACTAAGTCGATATGCACATGATCAAAGCGTTTGGCTGGGATGTGAAAAGGTTCTAGAGGGGCTCGTGTGTGTTTGTGTACCTTTGCTCTTTGACACGCAGCGCAGGCTGCAGCCCACTCTTTGACTTGTTTACGCAGCCCCGGCCAAACAAACTTCTCTCCTACCATTTTGATAGACGCGCGGACGCCCGGGTGTGCCAGTGAATGTATTAAGTCAAAAACACGGCGACGCCACGCAGCCAGGACCACGGGACGGGGACGCCCCGTGGAGGTATCGCAGATTAGGGAGGGCATGCCTCTTTGAAGCACCCTGTGCTCCAGCCTTAGCCCTGTTGGCCCAGACTGGAGCGCGCGCACGTCCGCGTCGCCAACCTGTTCAGCGGCCATGGCTGCATAATCTAACCCGACGCAGACTGGAGCTGTGAGCGCTTCCACGCCGCAAGCCTGACCTAGGTCTGCAGCCGCCGAATCTGCCCCCTGGGGGCCTGTCGCTGCAACTGCACGCGAGAGGCAATCAGCCACTACATTGTGTTTACCCGCCACGTGTTGAATGTCAGTGGTAAACTCCGAAATTGCAGCCAGCTGCCTCTGTTGTCGGCCCGACAAAGGCTCTGAAACCTTAGCCATTGCAAAAGTTAAGGGTTTATGGTCCACGAACGCGGTAAAACGGCGCCCTTCCAACCAGAACTGGAAGTGGCGGATGGCCAAATGCAGGGCCAAAAGCTCCCTGTCAAACGCGCTGTATTTACGCTCGCTATTGCGCAACATTTTGCTGAAAAACGCGAGTGGTTGCCAGCATCCTGCCACCAGTTGCTCGACAACCGCTCCCACTGCCACGTCGGAGGCGTCTGTGGTTAGCGCCATGCGAGCTGCCGGCACCGGGTGTGCCAATAACGCAGCGTTCGCGAGGGCTGATTTGACCTGTGAAAAAGTGCGCTCCCGATCCGGGGACCACTCGACCTTAGATGCAGGTTTTTGCTTCTTTAATGCCGCGTACAATGGGTGCATGAGCCGTGCCGCGTTTGGGAGGAAACGGTTATAAAAATTGACCATCCCCCAAAATTCCTGCAGCGCCTTAACCGTCTGCGGTTGGGGGAAATCCGTTATCGCGCGCACTTTATCTGGCAGCGGGAGCGCGCCTTCTGGCGACACGCGGTGTCCCAAAAAATCGATTTTCTCTACCCCGAATTGGCACTTCGCTGGGTTAATGATCAGCCCGTGTTCTGTGAGCCTCTGAAAAACGGCTGTGAGGTGGCTTTTGTGCTCGGCTTCGGACGCGCTGGCTACCAAAATATCATCTAAATAAGCGAACACGAAAGGGAGGTCGCGCAGCACTGCCGTTTTGGGTATGTCCTGCGCACGGACTGGAACTTGGTGATAACCACGCACCAAATCTATTTTGGAAAAGATGCGCGCCCCCGCTGAATGCGCCGAAAAATCCTGGATGTGCGGAATCGGATAGCGGTCGTGGGCTGAAGCATTATTTAATCTGCGGAAATCGCCGCAAGGGCGCCACGAGCCGTCAGCCTTGGGTACCATGTGCAGGGGTGACGACCAGACGCTGTTCGAACGCCGGACTATGCCCAGTTTTTCCAAGTTGGCGAATTCCTCGCGCGCGATGGCCAGTTTAGCTGGGTCCAACCGCCGAGCTTTTGCAAAAACAGGGGGGCCCGAGGTACTTATGAAATGCTCGACCCCGTGTTTGGCAACTGACGCTGAAAATGTAGGGACCGTGAGTGCTGGAAACTGGTTGAGTAATGCATGAAACTTACCACCCGCAGCTGTGACATTGGAATGTGCAGAAGGCAGGGCCACCCGAGCTGTGCAGGAGATAGAGTAGAAAGACAGTGCATTTACAATACGTCTATTAGTAAGGTCAACTAACAAACTGTTTGAGCACAAAAAGTCAGCACCTAACATGTTGTTGTTAACTGCAGCAACAACGAAGGTCCACTCGAAGGTGCGCCCGTGGAGGGACAGGCGAAGCGTCTTCTCCCCATAGGTTTTGATCGTGGAGCCGTTCGCCGCCAACACCAGGGGGCCGCTGGCCGGCGCCAGGGTGTCCGCGTAGGTAGGCTTGACAAAACTCAGCTGGGAGCCCGTGTCCACCGGGAATTCTTTCCCAGAATTCGTGTCCGTCACGAAAAGCAGCCTGTTCTTCGTGCCGAGAGTCGCAGCTGCTACCGGCTCCCGGACTTGGCGTTTCCCTGGCGCTGATACCAGCACGGTGGGATGCATCTGTGGGCTTTCTCGGCGAAACGTCGATGGTAGAAGCAGAGGGCGTTGTCAGCTCCGCTTCTCCTGGTCTCTGCCGCTGCTGCCGTCAGTGGATCCGGTGTCGTAGCCTCTGGTCTCCCTCCTTCTCGCGAAGGGGCGGTCATCTCTGCTGCTGCCGTCGTGGCTGCGCGCCGTCTATGGGAGTCGACGAGGCGTTGCGCCACCTGTCCCAGCTCGTGGTAGTCGCGGTTGACGAGCGGCTGCGAGCTGGCCAGGGTGACTCTCACTGCTGGCGGGAGCGTTCTGAGGAAGAGGTGGGCGAAGATAAAACTGTCGTCATCCTCGCCTCTCAGGCTCATCAACTTTGCCATCAGATCCGCTGGCCTGTCTGCTTCTCCCTCCGTCAGCGCCAGGAGCTTCTCTGCTCGCTCTTCCCGCGAGGGAGTGAAGGCTCGGATGAGGGCAGCTTTCAGTGTGCCATACTTGTTGTCTTGGGGCGGGTGGTTGGTCAGGCTCTCCACCCGTTGCACTGTGAGGCTGTCCAGCTTCGCGACGACATGGTAGAACCTCGTTGCATCCGCTGAGATTCCCCGAAGGTGGAATTGCGCCTCCACAGTGGTAAACCAGGAGCGCGGGTTATGTTGCCAGAAGTCGGGCAGCTGTAGCATGGTAGCTGCGTTAACCCGGTTGGCTCCTGAAGAGTCCGGTGCGGAAAGCTCGCCGTCACCGGCCATAGGTAGTGGTAGGTCACCAGCGTAGAAGATGCCTTACAAACGAGACTGAGTTTATTTCTCAGGAAAGCTTTATTGGAAGTCACATCTTCTATCATCAAAGTTCTCAGCAGAAAAAGAGACAGAACCAACTTTCCTCACAGCTTTTATACACCAGAGATACTAAACCCCCACATCAAGTATCTCACACCTTCACCCCACAGAAGTTGAGTAAACACATGAACCCACAGTCACATATAGCCTCCGAGACTTGCTGGCGCCTCTGTTCCCTTCTCCACCTCGGGGGCTCCCGTTGGGACATTGTCTCTGACTTCCGTCTTCCCCAGCACCCACCTCCTAGCCGAGGTCCCTGCTGGGGCATTGTTCCTTTGGACGTTTGCTCTGTAGGGTCTGCACCGTCATGCCTACTGGATGCATGTGGGGGAGAATGCGTACCAAACAAGCATGCCATATATGTGCCTTAAATATGCACCATAAGAGTAAGCAACTTTAATCTGATTAGCTCCAGCTGAACTGACCATGTACATTAATGACTATAAACATTGTCAATTTAAGACAAACAAGACAAAGAGACGGTGATCCAGACAGGTCCAGGAGATGACAGGAATGTCTGAGCATCTGGAGTTACCTGTAGACCAGAAGAGAAAATGTTAACACAATGTAGCTAGTTATCTTTAGAATGAACATTTATACATTTATACACTTTGATGAAGATTCTCAGTCATCCAGGTGGGTAAGTATACTGTATGAAAGCTCAGTCTAGTCAACTAGAATCAAGGATTTTTTCACTCTGAAAGGTGAATTGGATGAATGGTGAAACGTTTCAGAGTAAAAAAAATATATATATATTTGAAACCAGTTGACTTAACTGAGCTTTAATATAGTGTAGTTGTCCACAGTTAAGCTTCCTATCCAATTTTGCCTCCTTTACAGTATTTTAGATGAGCAAACATATTATTATTATTATTAACCTTTATTCATACAGGTAGTCTCATTAAGACACAAGGTCTCATTTTCAAGAGAGACCTGCCACACTTCAGATGCAAATCCCCAACCAAATCGGGGTCTCTGCTCAACAAAAAGATGTTCCAGTCTACCTAAGAGCACCACATCTGTAATAAATATTAGATTGTTCCTATAGTAGATACACCGGTTTTGCTAAGCTATTTACAAATTATTACTAAACACAATCTAAAAAAAAACAAGAACTAAATCAGAAAAAGATGACAATATGGAAAAAAGACGCTGCTCCAAAACCTAAAGCACAGAACAGTTTTAGCGCTGGTCTAATGCAGGTGTATGCTGTTTTTTCAGCAGGGATTGTTTCATATCAGCAGGACAACAACGCGAAGGACATGATTCTAAATGTGATTAACACTGTATGAATGAATGAATGAATGAATCTTTATTTCGGATAGATTAGATTAAAAGATTAAAGAAAGGAACAGAATAATATAACAATATAACAATAATAATATAACAATATAACAATAACATAACAAGGGGGAAAAATCCAACAAGGTCAAATTAAACAATAACTCCTTGGATTATACAGTTCAACATAAGTTATCTGAAATGGGTGATGGCTGAAGCCACAGCTTATAGTGCCCACCCATATTCCATCCAAAAATTAAAAAATAAACAAATAAATAAATAAATAAAAGTGATTACAAATCAAAACAAAGCTAAAACAAAATGTGACAAAACAAAACTAAGCAACAGCACAACACAGACTGGATATGATAATCTTTATGTGATTTTACATGTCGTTTTGTACATATGTTTAGAGCATTTCTTCCTTTAGTTTTTGTTTAAATTGCCCAAGCGTTGTACATGATTTTAATTCAGGTCCAAAAGCGTTCCACAGTCTGACCTTGCACTAAGACACAGTGTTGCTTGGTGGTAGTTCTCACTGAAGGTTTTTGAAATATACATGTTCCTCTGAAATGATATTGTTTCTCCCTTATTTGGAACAACTTTTGGATATTTGCGGGCAGTGATAGATTCTTCACTTTAAACATTATTACTGCAGTTTTAAAATCAACCAGATCTTTCAACTTGAGAGCTTTTAATTTAAGAAAAAGTGGGTTTGTTGGTTTCCTGTAAGCAGCTTTGTTTATTATTCCAATAGTGCTCTTCTGAAGCATAAAGACTGGATATGTGTTTGTTTTATATGCATTTCTCCATACTTCAGTACAATATGTCATGTATGGGAGTATTAATGAATGATACAAAGTATATAGTGTGGGTTGATTCAGCAAATATTTCACTCTGTGCAGTATTGTAATTGATTTGGATATTTTACCTTTAATATAATTAATATGTGACTGCCAACACAGTTTATTATCAATTATTACTCAAAGAAATTTAATTTCGGATACCCTTTCAATCTCTACACCATTTACAGTACCCTGAGTTTAGATACTGAGTTGTTGTGATGGTTGTTAAAGATTATAAATTTTGTCTTACTTAAATTGAGCATTAATTTGTTTGAATCAAACCACAGTTTAAGCTTTCCTAATTCCTTTCCGAGTGTATCCAAAAGTTGTTCCAAATTGCTTCCACTGCATAATAAATTAGTGTCATCCGTAAACAATATTAAATCCATTTTTTCCGAAACTTTACATATATAATTTATATACATATTGAATAACAATGGCCCCAAAACTGAACCCTGTGGGACCCCACAAGTAACCTTCAGTAACTGTGAGTTTTTGCTACCAACACATACATACTGATATCTGTTCTTTCGTCGTCGTTGTCGGCCTCCGTCGGTCTATGATGACCATGGAAGAGAATCCTAAATGTCTACTCTGCTGGAACAGCACCGCCTGTGGCTGAACAGGCCGATGCGCGAATGGCAGTCCCTGTCACACAGGTCGCACTTGTGGGTGGTCTCCGTGCTGCTGGGTCTGTGGCGGTTCTTCCTGCGGGTCCTTTTTTCATCTGCAGCAGCAGTCAGTCTCTCTTCACCCGCCTTGAGCTGTCTGGTCAGGGTGCCTCTCCATTTGGAGCGGTCCATTGCAAGGTCCTCCCAGCGCTCTGTGTTGATCTCCAGGGCCTTCATGTCTCTCTTGCAGACGTCTCTAAAACGCAGCTGTGGGCGGCCAACGTCTCTCTTGCCAGTTGCCAGTTCTCCGTGGAGGACGTCTTTGGGGATTCTGCCATCCTCCATACGGTGAACGTGGCCTAGCCAGCGGAGCCCGCGCTGTCTGAGTAGAGTGAACATGGAGGGAAGGCCGGTGCAGGACAGAACTTCTGTGTTGGGCACTTTGTCCTGCCAGGATATGTCCAGGATGTGGCGAATGCAGCGCAAGTGGAAGGAGTTCAGTCTCTTTTCCTGCCGGGCGTATGTTGTCCACGTCTCACTCCCATAGAGCAGTGTGCTGATGACGCAGGCGTTGTACACTGCCATCTTCGTCTTGACAGAGAGTTTGGGATTCTCCCACACTCGTGCGGTGAGGCGAGCGAGTGTGAAGGCTGATTTTCCAATCCTCTTGTTGATCTCTGTATCAAGGGAGAGGTTGTTGCTGATCGTGGACCCCAGGTACGTGAACTGATTCACGACCTCCAGCTCGTAGTCGTCAATGGTGATGGTTGGTGGTGCTTCCGTGCCTTGCGCCAAGACGTTAGTCTTCTTCAGGCTGATGGTAAGCCCGAAGTCCTTGCATGCCTGGGAGAAGTGGTCCATAAGGGTCTGAAGCTCCTGCTGTGTGTGGGTTGCGACTGCAGCGTCGTCTGCGAACAGCATGTCTCTGATTAGAGCCTCGCGTACTTTGGTTCTGGCTTTCAGGCGGGCGAGGTTGAAAAGCCTGCCGTCAGATCTTGTGTGCAGGTAGATTCCCTCTGTTGCTGTGCTGAAGGCATGCCTCAGGAGCATAGCAAAGAAAATCCCAAAGAGGGTTGGTGCAAGTACACAGCCCTGTTTCACTCCGCTGCGTATGCTGAAAGGCTCTGAGACGTTGCCATCGTGCTGCACTATCCCCTGCATGTTGGTGTGAAACGATTCAATGAGGCTTTGCAACTTTGGTGGGCATCCTATCTTTGGCAGGATCTTGAAAAGGCCCTCTGCTGACCAGATCGAACGCTTTGGTGAGGTCGATGAAGGCGACGTACAGGGGCATGTTCTGTTCTCTGCATTTCTCCTGGAGTTGGCGGATGGAGAATATCATGTCTACCGTCGATCGCTCAGCGCGGAAGCCACACTGAGACTCGGGGTAGACACGTTCGGCAAGCTTCTGTAGACGAACGAGAACAACTCGTGCGTAGACTTTGCCAACAACGCTGAGGAGGGCGATGCCCCTGTAGTTGTTGCAGTCGCTTCTCTCCCCTTTGTTTTTGTAGAGGGTGATGATCTTGGCGTCCCTCATGTCCTGTGGTACGGCACCTTCCTTCCAACACTGGCAGAGGATGTCATGCAATGGCAGCAGTAGGGCGGTCTTGCAGTGCTTGATCAGGTCGGGGGGTATGCCGTCGTTGCCGGGTGCCTTGCCAGCGGCCAAGCTATCAATGGCCTTGCTGAGTTTGTCGATGGTTGGCTCGGCGTCAAGTTCGTCCATGGATGGCAGGCAGTCGATGGCATCAAGGGCTGACGGTGTCACGGTGTTCTGTCTGGAGTAGAGGTCGGAGTAGTGTTCCACCCATCTCTCCATCTGCTTGTTCTTTTCTGTGATCATCTCCCCAGTGGAGGATTTGAGGGGGGCCGTCTTGCTCTGAGCCGGACCAAGTGCTTTCTTGATGCCATCGTACATACCACGGATGTTCCCTGTAATGGCAGCAGTTTGAATGTCTTGGCTGAGCTGAGTCCAGTACTCGTTGGCACAGCGCCGAGCAGTCTGCTGAACTTTGCTTCTTGCAGCCCTGAGAATCTGGAGATTCTTCTCGTTTGGGTACTTCTTGTACTCAGCAAGTGCTGAGTGCTTGGCTTCAATGACGGGGGTCATCTCGGTCAACTTGGCATCAAACCAGTCCTGTGACTTCGAGGTCTTCTTCCCAAAGGTAGCCAAGGCTGTGCGGTGGATGGCGTTTCGCAGCTCTTCCCACTTCTGCTTTGCAGATTCTCCTTCTTGTGGTACACCAAGTTCCTTCTCAAAGGTGGAGGCAAACTGCTCAACAAGTTCTGGTTGAGCCATCTTGCTGGTGTCAATCCGTGCCTTTCCAGGTTGTCTAGCACGATGGAATTTCTTCAGCTGCAGCTTGACCTTGCAACACACCAATGAATGGTCTGTGTCGCAATCTGCACTCTGGAACGAACAGGTGATTAGCACGTTCTTCAGTGAGGTGCGCCTGGTCAGGATCAAGTCCAGCTGGTGCCAGTGCTTTGAGCGTGGATGTTGCCAGGAAACCTTGTGTTGGGGCTTGGTCTTGAAGAACGAGTTTGTGATGCACAGATCGTGATATGTGCAGAACTCGAGCAGCCGCTGTCCGTTGTCATTCATTCTGCCAACGCCAAAAGGTCCAAGACAGGAGGGCCAGGAGTCATGGTCAGCACCCACTCTGGCATTGAAGTCTCCAAGGAGAATGAGTTGTTCAGAGTTGGGGATGATCCTGACAGTTGTTGCGAGATTCTCGTAGAACTCGTCTTTTGCCTCTGGTGTGGCTGTCAGTGTTGGGGCATACACACTGACGAGGGTGACTGGGCCTTGAGTGGTGTTCCGGCGGAGGGTGAGGAGTCAAGCAGAGCCAGTGCTGCTCGGTTCCACCATCTTCAGCAAGGTGTTCTTCACTGCAAAGCCCACTCCGTGTTCCCTGTGTTCGTCACTGCCCTTTCCCTGCCAGTAGAACGTGTAGTCCTTCTCTCTCAGTGTGCCTGCGTCAGCCAACCGTGTTTCCTGGAGAGTGGCGATATCCACTCCCAGTCTCTTCAGCTCATTATTGATGATGGCAGTCTTCCTGGTGTCGTTGATGTCCTTGAGGTTAGTAGCGAGTCCTGTCATCATAGTGCGGACGTTCTAAGTTCCCAGTTTTAGAGTTGGTCTCTTTTGTTTTATTGTCTTGCCTGGTGCGAAAGTTCTCAGCCTGCTGTTCGGATTTCTCCTCATCCCCATGCACCCAATGAGGAAAGCAAGCTGTGGCGGGACATCACCTTATTGGCTGGGGGCTGCCCAGCTTGAGGCGGGCGGTAGCTGTCCAGTGAGATCCGATGATCCCTCCCACCATCGGGAATAACCCCTGGCGCCGAGCTCTACGCCAATTGAGCGGTGGCTTATAACCGGTAACTGTCATTCCCCGTGTTTTGTCTACGCCAAAGGCGAAGCTGGAGTGTCCTCTCCAGTGATCCGGTGTTCTACCTTCCAGCGTTGGGCGTTGGTAGGATTCAAGCCTGGGCAGGAAGATATGGAGGATAAGATGTTGCCCATGCAGCATGTCCCCCCTCTCCACGTCACTGATGAATCCAAAGGAACAGCAGGGCTGCTACAGTTTGGCACCAGCGCCATTGCAGGAGCTGCCAGAACAATGTTGAGCACAACATAGAACTGCCTTAGGGGCTCCGACTCCGGATTTTTCCTCAGGGTTGACTCCCGAAGCCTTTCCCGTGACCGGGTATGCCGCAAGGCAGCGGAGGTTTGAAATCAGGGTTTACCTTCCCCTAGATGGGCTACCTTCCCAGGTTGACGAGCCACCATCTACCCGAAGCATCTGGTTTTAAGGCGCCAGAGATCCGCCCTCGCCCCTTCTCCTATTAGTAAAAGCAGTTCCGCCGGGCTTAGAGACTAAACCACACGGGCAGGCTAGGAGTTGGACTTAGTTGTCAGAGGCTTTTCGAGACGCACGCCATAAGGAGCATTTTATGAGCACTGGGAGCTTAACCCCAGTGCCGCTCCTGGCTATGACAACCTTGGAACCATCTGTTCTTTAAGTAACTACATAACCAGGACAGCGCTACCCCCCAATACCATGATTTTGTAGTTTCTTTAACAATAATTTATGATCCACTGTATCAAATGCTTTTTTTTGTAACTTAGATTTTTATTCATTTTTCATCATATATAATGCATTCAGATCACATTCTACATTTGAAAACAAAGGGGTTAGGGTAGGGAAAAAGAAAAAAAAAAAATAAATAAATAAAAAATAAAAAATAAAAAAAAATAAAAAAAATAAATAAATAAAAAGGGGGGGGGACAAATGTTGGAGCATCAAGTTTTTAGTTTCCATCTCTTAATTCTTCTGGTTTTTTCAGTGTCTTTGGTTATTCTTTCAATTTCTGCCTCGTTGTTGCACTTTGTAGTGTGTCCATTTCCGCCATTTTTTCTCCCATATTCCTTCTTGCATTCTTCGTCGATATGTTAGTTTTTCCATCATACGTATGTCCTCAACAATGTCAGTCCATTGTTCTTGGTCAGGAAGAACTTCTGATCGCCATTTTTTTGTGATAGTTTTTTTACATGCAATCAACAAGATTTTAACTAGATATCTGTCCTCAGCCAGTATAACATTGTCTTTTTTAAGATCACATAAGTACATCAGGTTACAGTTCATTGGTATATTATATCCTAATATCCTCTGTATTGTCACATGCATAGATTTCCAAAATGATGATATTTTGTAGCATTTCCAAAACATATGTGAGTGGTCTGCATTTTGAGCCCCACATCCCCTCCAGCATAAAGATTGGGTATTTGTATATTTTCCTTGAATCTGTGGTGTAATGAAAAAGCGAATCAGGTTTTTCCATCCAAATTCCCTCCATGTCCTTGAATTTGTTGATGTGTGTTGTGTTTTCCATATTTCCTGCCAGCTTTCTTCTGTTATGTTTAAATTGAGCTCTTTCTCCCATTTCTCCTTTATATAGTTACTTGTATGATTGTTTGTCATAAGTTTCTGATATAGTTTTGAAATAATTCTTATTTTATTTCCTGCATATGAGCTTAAAATAAGTTGTATAATCTCGTTCACATCTGTTTGGAGGTTATGCCTAATCTTCTTCATATAGTAATCTCTCATCTGCAGATATCTGAAAAATTCCGATCTTTCTAATTTAAATTTTCTCCTGATATTTACAAAGCTCCCGAGATCTTTTTTTCCGATATTGCCCCATGCTGTGATTCCCTTGTTCACCAGATTTTTGTATCCCCTATCTTGTTTTGCCGGTTCAAACTGACTGTCAAATGCTACCCATTTCAATAGTTTTATGTCTTCCCTTATATTATATTTTTGTACTATTTTATACCACAGTTCTAAAGTAAATTTAGTGATTGGGTCTATTTGTTTGATTTGCTTATATGCATCTTTATCCCCTATTATGCTTTGTACTGGGAGTCCCTCAATTTCCTTTTCCATTTCTTTCCATTTTGCCTCATATCCCTCGTCGCACCAACATATGATATATCTTATTTGTGCTGAGTAGTAATATTCCTTTAGACTCGGTAGGCCCATGCCTCCTTTGTCTTTTGGTAATTGGAGGGTTTTATATTTCACTCTTGGTTTTTTACCTCCCCAAACAAATCTCGATATCGTCCTGTCCCACTTTGAGAATTGGGCATCTGGAATCTCTGTTGGTATAGCCTGGAAGAGGTAAAGTAATCTAGGTTGTATGCTGATTTTGACTGTCTCAATTTTTGAATTCAGATCCATATTTAAGATTGACCATCTATCAATATCTTTTTTTATTTCTTGTTCCAACCTATCATAGTTTGCTTTATATATTTTGCTTAGGTCTTTAGGTATGTTCACTCCAAGGTATTTTATTTCTTTTTGGTTCCAGTTTAGTTTGATCTTATCAGTTATCTGGTTTAGAGGGTTATAGTGGAATGTCAGTATTTGTGTTTTTGTTATGTTTATCTTGTATCCTGATAATTTTCCAAAATTTTCTATCAAGTTCATCATTTCCATTATTGATTTATCTGGTTGTTCGAGGTAAACTATAATATCGTCTGCAAATAGCCCAATCTTGTGTTCCGCCCCCTTTATTGTTACACCTTTTAATTTCTTATTTTGTCGTATCGCTTGAGCCAATGGTTCTATGAACAGAGCAAACAAGGTGGGCGATAAGCAGCATCCCTGCCTAGTTGATCTTTGTATATTTACTTTGTCTGTTAAGCTACCGTTTATCTTGATTCTTGCCACAGGTTCTTGATATAGCGTCCTTATGCATTGTACTGATTTTTCGTTAAATCCAAAGCGCTCCAGTACACTATATAGGAATTTCCAGTTAACCCTGTCAAATGCTTTTTCTGCGTCTAAACTCATTATTACTGCGCTTTTCTTTTCTTTATGTATTTGGTTGATTATATGTATTGTTCTCCTGATATTGTCATGTGTTTGGCGTCCCTCTATGAATCCAGTTTGATCATCTTCTATCAATTCCGTCAAGAATGTCTTTATTCGTTTACATATAATTGTTGTGTATATTTTATAATCTACATTTAATAAAGAGATTGGTCTATAGTTTCCGCATTGTTCTTTATCTTTCCCTGGTTTTAAAATAACTGAAATGATTGCTTCGTTCCATGATGGAGGTATTTTGTTGTTGTTCAGCGTCCAATTAAATGACTTTAGGAGTTGTGGCGTGAGTTCTTCTATAAACAGTTTATAAAACTCAGAGGGGTATCCATCACTACCTGGTGATTTACCGTTTTTAAGTGACTTAATCACATCTCTGATCTCTTGTGTTGTTATTTCTGCTGTTAGTTTTTCATTTTGTTGATTTCCTATTGATGGCAAGTCCAATGTGTCTAGAAATTTTTTGATATCTTTAGTATTTGTTTCTTCAGGTTGCGAGTATAGTTCTTGGTAGAAATTATGGAAAATTTCTTCGATGTTTTCTGGGTTAACTGTGGTTTTATTTGTGGTGGGGTCTTTAATCTTGTATACATTATTCATTGTTTGTTGTTTTCTTAACCGTTTTGCCAGCAGTTTTGTGGCTTTTGGCCCCGTTTCATAATATTTTTGCTTTAGATATCTATTTTTCCTTTCAGTTTCATCCATTTGTGTTTCTTTTATCTTTGTTTTTTCTTCTTTAATTTCTTGATATATTTTTGGATCATTTGTGCTTTGATGTTTACGTTCTAATTCCCTCAGTCTCTCACATCTTTGTTCATACGCTTCCAGTTTAGTCTTATTTGCTTTTCCTGTTTCAACAATTAATTTACCCCTTAACACGGCTTTTAGTGCGTCCCATAGTATTGTTGGGTCCACTTCTTCATTGTCATTCTCTTGGATATATTCGTTTATGTTTATTTTTATTCTTTCTTTCATTTTCTCATCATTTTACAGTCCTACGTTAAGTTTCCATGTTGTTTGTCGTTTTCTATTGTTTAAATATATTTCCATGTATATAGGATTATGATCTGATATTTCTGCCCCTCCAATCCAACAATTTCTCACCCTGTGTCTGTCACCTTCATTCATAAGGAAGTAATCTATTCTAGAGTGTACTTTATGGACTGCTGAATAATGTGTATAGTCTTTTTCGAGTGGGTGTAGGTCCCTCCATATGTCTACCATACCCATTTCTGCCAGTGAGGTTCTTATGAACTTTGTTACATGTTTTTTTGTCTTCTTAACACTTGTTGTGTCAACTTCATGATCCATGACAGCATTTAAGTCTCCTCCACAAATTAGGACTCCTTCACTGTGTGTTGCTATGAGATCAAACAGATGTTGAAAAAAACCCTTGTCACTTTCTGGTGGGGCATAGATGTTCACTAATGTAATCTGCATACCATCTATTCTTCCCTTTATTATTACATACCTGCCTTCTTTATCCTGGATTTCCTGTTCACTTTCAAATTGTATTTTGTTTGAGATTAGTATCATAACCCCCCTTTTAGCTCCTCCCTTAAATGAACTGTAGTAGGAGTTCTTATAGCCAAATCTCTTTAGTTTCACATGTTCTGCCTTGCTCAAATGTCTCTTGCATAAATATAATTTCAGCTTTTTCCTTCTTGAATTTTCTTATTATTCTTTCCCTTTTAACAGGTGAGTTCAGACCATTCACGTTTAGTGTCATTATCTTAAGATTTTTACCCATATTCATGTTTTTCCATTTTTTTAACTTGTGCTCCTAGCCCCTTTAACAACAAAAATAACACATATTTATATAAAAACACATTAAAAAATCTCGACCTCCGTACTTTGGGCCTTTCTTCTGCCCACTGGTCCCTGTTGGTGGGTGGGGGGTTTGTCTTCACAGAGTGAAGGGCCCTCCCTAGACTTCTAATTACTATCAAAGTAATAGTCATAAGTCTAGAAATGTCCAACAAATATCACTTAAACCTCTCCTAGCCGTCTGTTTCTCTTTTACCTTGTCTTCTTGGCCTTCATTTCTTCTGTGCCTTTCTTAATCTTTGTTATGATCTAGGCTTTCAGTTGAAAGCCTTGTAGCTTGTCCTGGGCCCGCTGCTCTACGTCTCTCCCCCTTCTTCCGCCGTTCACTCGTCTCCACTCCGTCTGTCGTGGTGCGTTCAGGGCCGCCGCTGCTCCAGCCGTCTCCTTCGGCACGCTCACCTCAAGGCCCCGCTCCATCATATCCCGCGCTGCCTCTTCGGCCGTGTTGTAGGTTCTTGTGCCTTCCTCCCAATGAATCCTCATTTTCGTTAGCGGCGTTTGGAATCTAATTTTTTTCTCTTTCAGCGTTTTTTTAATGTTGGCATATTTCTTCCGCTGCTGCACGATTTCTGTCGGGTAGTCATGGTCAAAAAATACCTGTTTGTCGCCGATTCGTATCTTTTTTTTCCATGCTTGCGTCAGGATTCTTTCCTTTATGTCATATTTCACAAAGTTTACCACAACTGACCTGGGTGTAGCGTTTATTTTTGGGTTCTGTGCCGGTGTTCTGTGCGCCCGTTGAATCTGCAGATCCGTTTCTCCGGGTATTTCCAGTTCTTTTTTTAAGAACTGATCCATGAATTTTGTCATCGAGTTGCCTTCAATGCCCTCCGGAATTCCAAAGATGCGCATATTGCTTCGTCTGGATCTGCTCTCCAAGTCGTTTATTTTCTCCTGCATCCTCTGCGTTTGCGTCGTCAGGGTCTGTAGTTGTTCGTTTGCCTCGCTTTTCCAATCTTCTAGTTCCGAAATTCGGGTCTGCGCTTCTGTCATACACGCCCGCTGGGAGCGCAGCTCCTCCATGTTTTCCGTTAATTTATGCTCCATTTCTCTTCGGAGGTCCATGATTTCCTCCTTAATTTCTTTTTTCAGTTCCTCCTTAAGAGCCACTAAATCCTGTTGTAGCTGTCGCTTGAATTCTCTTAACTCTTCACCCAAACTGGCGATGCCAGTGTTCATGTTGTCGAGTCTGGTGTCCTCCATTTTCTCTGCTGTAGACATCTCGTTTTTTTGGGCTTTGCGTACAGCGGTTTTTCCTGCGTTGTTGGAGAGGAATTCTTCAATTTTACCCTGTTTTTGTCCTTGTGCCCGGTTCCTTCGTGTTTTCATCCCTTAGTTTATTGATCCGTTTATGTCGAGTTGGCCATTTACCGATGATTTTTAATCTGGCTAGGGAGAGCTCTTTGTTTAAGTGTTATGTCTCTCCGCCATCTTCCCGGAAGTCCATCAAATGCTTTTTTAAGATCCAGCAATACCCCAACTGAATACTTTTTATTTTCTACAGCAGTTGATATTTTTTCTATAAATTCCATTAGAGCAAATGCAGTTGTCCTCTTGTGTCTGAACCCATATTGCTGCTCACACAATAAATTATTCTTCATTATAAAGTTGTCATTTCTCTCACAGAATATTTTTTCAAGTATCTTTGAAAATTGCGGCAATAGTGAAATAGGCCTGTAGTATGAAAGTTCCCCTCTGTCACCCGTCTTGTGTATCAGAATTACTTTGGCTATTTTCATTGCATTGGGAAATATACCTGTTTGGAGAGACAGGTTGCAGATATACGTCAGTGGCTTCACTAAGCATTCAATGATAGTTTTGACTAAAAGCATGTCAATACCATCCCAATCCGTAGATGTGTCACTTTTAAATGATTTAACTGACATGGTTTTAAGACACAGAGAGCAGACTCAGACTCAAAAGCAGATTCAATTATCTTTATTATGTTCAGAGTGTGTGTGGTGCGTGTGTGTGTGTGTAGATGTAGCAGCCGGGGGCAAGCAGAGCACTGTGCAGCCTGGCAAACCTATGGACAAGCAGAGACAGGGAGGATTATTGTTTGACCCCGGAGGGAATGTACAGAAATGTCCAGTGCTTACTGTTTGCAGAGATGGAGTAGTGCTCAGGTTCGACCCGAAGGCTCCGGCTAGGAAGACAGCACCCGCTGTCCTGGTTGCTACTGGAGAGGATGGAAGTGTTCGTGGAGGTGAAGTGTAGCTCGGTCCGCCGCCAGGAGAGAGAGGTCCACCACCACGGAGCTCCGCCTGTGCACAGGGGATGAGCATAGATAAAGATGAGAGTTAAGATGGCTTACTTGTCGTGGAGGTGATGATCCTTCCTGAGGACCGATGAAAAGGAGCGATGTTCTTTGGAGAGTGTAGGCTGTGACTGCAAGAAACTGCAAGGAAGACGAAGGCGTGTGTTGGTCTCATCTGACCATGGAGACAGATGACTCCGCGCTGATCTGAGGGCAGCGCGGTCTAAATAGCTCCGGTGGTGATGGAGAGCAGGTGTGCGTGCAGCTGAGGGTAATAAGCAGGCAGAGCGAATCATCACATCAACAATTTCAATGACCTCTCTCTCATCTGTGTTCTTTATGAAGATGGAGTCTTTTATAGCAATGTTTTTGCTTATTTTATCACCTGTAGGTGCCGTAATGGGTATTTCTCATGCCAAATTAGGACCAATGTTAACAAAAAAATTATTAAATTCATCTGCAGGTGAGATATTCACACTCTGAGTCTTTTTTTTTTTTTTTGAAAGATTGGTTGGGTGGCTTGTATTTCTGTTTTTATTTCCAAGAATATTGTTAAGTATTGTCCATGTATTTTTAGAGTTATCTTTGTTTTTCTCCAGTTCTTTACTGTAATAGTCTCTTTTACTACATCTCATTATATATATTAACTTATTTTTGTATGTTTTATACAGCTGCTCTGCTTCTTTTGTCCTTTTCTTTAGAAAAGCTTTATAAAATGAATTTTTCTTTTTACACGCTTTTTGTAATCCTTTGGTTAACCATGGCTTGTCAACAAATTTCTGTTTAAGCTTTTTCTTTACTAATGGACAATTTTTTTTCATAAAGAGCGGTTACAATGTTCATTAATGTATCATAGGCTTCATTCACATCTGATACATAGACTTTTGTCCAGTCTTGCTTCAGCAGGTCTTCTTTAAAAGAACTGATAGTATTTTGTAATTTGTATCTGAAAGATTTTAAAGTTTTTTCTGTATTGGCCCCCGTGTGGCCATGGATAAGTGCAAAGACTGGCAGATGGTCACTTATGTCATTTATCAATAATCCACTTTCTATTTTCTTATCAATAATATTAACAAACAGGTTGTCAATAAGTGTAACAGTGTGGACTGTGATTCTACTGGGAGTGTTATTGTGGGATATAGACCTATATTGTACATAGAATTCATGAACTTTGTAATTACGTTTTGTTGAAATGGATTTAGTAAATCAATATTGAAGTTTCCACAGATCCATTTTCTATTAGTTATATTATTGTACAGCTCAACTAACTTATCTCTGAATGTCACAATGCAAGTTCCTGGCATTCTATATATACAACTTATAATTAGATTTTTAGTTTTATCTTGGTCAATCTCAACAGTAACACATTCCGGAATCCAGAAGGACATTCCATTTACAAGTTTACACCTATACAGTTCATCAATATACAGTGCAACACCACCACCCTTTTATTGAGATCTGTTAATATGAAACATCTGCTATCCCTCTATTGCCATCAAAGAAGCCTGCTCTTCAATGAGCCAAGTTTCAGACTGTGATAGCTGTAAATTTTCTATCTAGCTGCTTTAAATAGTCCTGAATCTGTGGAAAGTTTTTGTTAAGACTTATGCTGTTAAAGTGTATTATTGATAGTTTACCATCTACTTGCACTTGACTTTTGAATTGCTTTTCAGTGTAATATTCACAGTGATTATGAATATTATTGAAGAAGTGGTTATCAGGATCAATATCATTCTCCATCTCTTGTAGTTTATGTTCAACATAATGAGATATTTTCAGATTCTGAATTTCCTCTCTCTGTGTTAAATGACTTCCTCCAATTGGGGATGATTGATATCTACTAAAGTCAGTCATGAGGGTTTTTTTTAAGTGCATTATCATGTTATGTCACAAAGGGACTGTTCTTGCCGTGTGTGGATATAGATTATCGTAGTCTCTTAATTTTCTTAATCAGTGTTCATCTATATTCATTTAAGTCAGTGAGATCTCTAATTATTATAGCCTTTGCTTCCTCAGGTGTTCCATTTAGTTTAATCCAGACTTGGATTACAGTTTCTTGTCCATGTTGCCTGTATCTTGTTTTGTCTTTTCAACATCTGTGCTTGCTGTGCTATTTCAGCATTAGTCTTTGTTAAAAGTTCATTTAGGTAAACTTCTGTTCCCCACAGCTTTCTGGCCTGCCTCAGTATGTCATTTTTTACTCTTCTGTTCACAAAGCGCATCACAATTGATTTCTTTGTTTTATTATCCTTTCTGGGTAGTGTATGGCAGGCTGAAATTGCATTTACTTCAACTTTATGTTTCTGGTTTCAAGGAACTGAAGCACCTGGTTTTCCAAGGAGACTGATTCACTTGGGGGAGCCTCCTCACCTCTCATTCCTGCAGTAGCATGAACATATGATTAACATTGAACTGGAGGGTTTCCACGCAATACGGGCAGACCGAACACCAGACAGTGGGAAGGCACGGGGCGGTGGGGTGATGATGTACGTCAATAACAACTGGTGCAGACCGGGACATATCACGGTTAAGGAACAGCACTGTAGCAAAGACATTGAGTTGCTAGCTGTTAGCATGCGGCCTACATATCTCCCGAGGGAATACTCACATGTGATCTGCATTGTTATTTATGCAAATCCGACGGCGAACGCAGGGACAGTGCGTGACGTCATCCACTCAGTAACTGGCAGGCTGCAGACAGAACACCCAGATGCTCTTCTCCTCATCTCAGGCGATTTCAACCATATTTCACTGTCTCCCATTCTACCCACATTTACCCAGTATGTCACATGCCACACTAGAGACAATAAAACACTGGATTTATTCTATGCAAACACTAAGGAGGCGTACGCACTGCACCAGCACAGCAACTCACCCTTGGCCATGGGATCCCTGGTTCGATCCCAGCCCCTGACCAACAGTGATCTGTGTGGAGTTTGCATGTTCTCCCTGTATCTGCGTGGGTTTACCCCAGGATTTCTCCGGTTTCCTCCCACAGGCCAAAAACATGCAGGTTAGGTTAATTGGAGACTCTAAAGTGGCCCTAGGTGTGAATGTGTGTGTGAATGGTTAAGGGATAGCGCCGTACCGTGGCTGCTTCATCCATCCAGGTGGATGCCCTCAATTTCCCCTCTGGGGATCAATAAAGTATACAAAATAAAAAAAAAAAAAAAAAAAAACCTCATCACAACTCCCCCCACTCGGGAGATCGGATCACAACTTGGTTCATCTCCGGCCGGTGTACAAACCCCTAGTGCACAGACAACCTCCGGCCATGCGCACAGTGAAATTATGGTCTGAGGAGGCAATGGACGCTCTAAAGGGCTGTTTTGAAACCACCACCTGGGAGCAGCTCTGTGATCCACATGGTGAGGACATCGATGGCCTCACTCACACCATCATGGACTACATCAGCTTCTGTGTGGACAACACCATACCCACCAAGACCATACGGTGTTGCTCGAACAACAAACCTGTTGAACAAACAAATCAACCCTGAGATAAAAACACTTCTGAGAGAGAAGAAGAGGATCTTCAGGTCGGGGAACAGGGAGATGCTGAAGTCCGTACAGAGGGAGTTGAGGAGAAAGATCAGAGAAGGCAAGGACAGCTTCAGGAAGAAGATGGAGGACAAGCTGCAACAGAGCGATATCGGTGGGGTCTGGAGAAAACTTAAAACCATCTCTGGGCTCCAGAATACCTCCTCCCAGGCCATGAGGGGCAGGGAGTGGGCGGACAATCTGAACCTGTTTTTTAATAGGTTTGACCAACCGCCCTCCCCCCCCCCCGACTGCACAACAACCACTGACTGCTGCCTCTAAAGACATCGAGTTCTGCTGTCCACACCCCACTCCACCAACACCCCCCGACTCCCAACACACAGCCCCCCAACATGACCCTCACTAGGACCCAGGTGAGGACAGAGCTGATAAAGATTAAGGCGAGGAAGGCGTCGGGACCGGACAGCATCAGCGCAAAGCTCCTCAAGTCCTGTGCAGATCAGCTGTGTGGGATTGTGGAGCTCATCTTCAACCTGAGCCTGAAGCTGGGGAGGGTACCACAGTTGTGGAAAACATCTTGTGTGGTACCTGTACCAAAGACCTCCCGTCCCAAAGACCTAAACAGCTACAGACCAGTGGCCCTGACGTCCCACATGACAAAGACCCTGGAGAGACTGCTCCTTGCTCACCTCCGCCCCCTGGTGGGACCAGCGATGGATCCACTCCAGTTCGCCTACCAGCATGGCATTGGGGTGGAGGATACAGTGATCTTCCTCCTTCACCGTTCTCTGTCCCACCTGGAGAAGCCCGGGAATGCGGTGAGGATCATGTTCTTTGACTTCTCCAGTGCTTTCAACACCATCCAACCGATGATCCTGAAGGACAAGCTGCTGTGCGCAGGGGTGGACCAGCACCTGTCGTCATGGATCCTGGACTACCTCACTAACCGGCCACAGTTTGTGAGAACCCGGGACTGTGTGTCCGACACAATCATCGGCAGCACCGGGGCCCCCCAGGGAACGGTTTTGGCTCCCTTTCTGTTTACCCTTTATACTGCGGACTTCTCACACAACACAACACACTGCCATCTACAGAAGTTCTCTGACGACTCTGCAATCATCGGCCTCATCTCCAACGGAGATGAAGCTGAGTACAGAGGACTTATCCAGGACTTCGTGGACTGGTGCCATAGGAACTGCCTCCAGATCAACGCGAGGAGAACTAAGGAGCTGGTGGTGGACTGCCGCAGGCAAGGACAACCCCTCACAGCACCAGTAAACATACAGGGAACAGACATCGAGATGGTGACATCCTACAAGTACCTGGGTGTTCATCTGAACAATAAACTAGACTGGTCACACAATACCGACGCACTCTACAAGAAGGGACAGCGCAGGCTGTTCCTACTGAGGAGACTCAGGTCTTTTGGTGTACAAGGGGCGCTGCTGAAGACATTCTACGACACGGTGGTGGCATCAGCCATCACTTTTGGAGTGGTCTGCTGGGGCAGTGGCATTACTGCAGCCGATAGGAAGAGACTGAACAAACTGATCAAGAAAGCTAGCTCTGTCCTGGGGCAGCGCCCTGACCCAGTGGAGGAGATAGGAGAGAGAAGGATGGTGGCTAAACTGTCATCTCTGCTGGAGTCCGAGTCCCACCCTATGCAGGACATACTGAACGCACTGAGGAGTTCATTTAGCAGCAGACTACATCATCCTAGGTGCGCAACCGAGAGGTTTCGCAGGTCCTTCCTACCTACGGCAGTCAGACTGTATAACCTAAGCAGGGCTGCTCGCAGAGATAGCAAAAAAACGTGACGACCCAATAGTACTGAATGCAAAAGACGCAATAGACTTACACAGTGGTCCCCTCTAGTATATACAACTAAGACAGTATCGGTCGCTACGGAGGGTGACAATATGTATGGGTACATATTCATACTATGTAGGATAACTAAGTAGACAGTTATGCTGTTTATTCCATCTCGCTACAATGCTCCGCACTTTGTATATATATTTATATACTGATGTGTATGTATGTATGTACGTATAGCCACTGCTCTTATTTATATCTTCTGTATCTTCTTAATTATTGCTCTGAGTGTTGCTATCCCTGTGCTGTTGCAATCCTGGAATTTCCCCATTGTGGGACTAATAAAGGCTTATCTTATCTTATCTTATATTTAATGTCTAGTCCACTAATGATTAAATCATCCATATGAGTACATTGTTCAACATCCTCGATGCGTCGCTCCAAGTCTGCAGTTTTTTTGTGTCTTTCCTTAATAGCTAATTTCAGCTCTCAGACTTCCTCCATTAGCCCTAATAATTTGGACTGTTGATTGGCCACTTTGGTAAGTTCTTCTGACATGAAGTTCAGAGATTTTTTAATCTCTTCCATTTCCTCTTTCTTTGGTGGCATTTTTTACAGACCTGATGATAGCAGGATAATTTCTGCTGATGTTTCCAGTATCTGGTCCAGCTGACCTCAGATCCGGCTGGGGCCTCAACTAACCCCTCCGCTGCTAGCCCCACCGCTTACCACCGCCGTAGTTGAGCTCCGATCCAGCTGGGGCCTCGGTTAGCTCCTCTGCTGACCACCGCTGCAGTTGAGCTCCGATCCGGCTGGGTCCTCAGTTAGCTCCTTCGCTGAGCTCCGCCGCCTACCGCCGCTGTAGCCAAGCTCCAATCTGTCCGGGGCCCTCATTAGTCCATCTGCTGCTTAGCAGTGTTGTGTTTAGAAGTTGCCCACTTTCAGTCACTCTTCACTGGGGTGGAACGCTGCAGAAGTCCGCTAGCCGACTGGTAGTCGGTAGGCATATCGCGGTGTCGAGCTATCCACTGTCACCGCAGGGGAAATTCCTCCACTTGAGGACACCTTGTAGTCTCACTTGACACACTGTAGATAGGAGAAACGTAATTTTGTTTTACTATACATGATTGGCTGTATCGGGTTGTCTACGCTTACGTCACCAATCTCATGAATGCGCACAATGACGAGTTGAGGTATCAAAAAATGATGATTTCAATGCATTTCTATGGTAATGTTAGCTAAATTTAAACAAAGAAAATGTCAAAATGGTTTGCAACTGGCTTTTGTAGCCATCTTATGAAAGATGGTGGAGTGTATGGAGTGTCAGGGAGGGATAGTACCTTTGACGGGGCAACAGTCGCACCTCCAGGTGGTCGGTCTGCTTTGGTTCCCACTTGGCACTCAACTCTCAACAGTGGCTCCAAGTAGCTGTTTGCACGCAACAGCGGCCGCACCCTGGTAAACCACTTCGACTGGCATGCAAAACCAGGTGAGGGTAGCTGATGGGTTTGAAACCCTAGGTGAGGTAGGGCTTGTCCACCTACGTATGCGTACACTGGACCTGGCGGACTGCACAGAGGAAACCACCAGATTGGCTCAACGGGCAGGAAGGCAGACCCAGCAAAGTGCTGTGGAGCACAACTAGGGCACAGTAAGACACGTAGGACACTGCTGGCCATCCACTGCATCCTAACCTATCTCCAGCCGTCTTGACTACGTCTTGCCACTGGCTCCAGATTGGCTGGGATGAGAGAGTGAGGCTGACGACCCTGCGCAACTCTCTCTCACTTAAATCAAATTATGCGCAAGTGAAGACATCACCACCACTACCACCCCAATTTCCTTCTCACCCCCCCCCCAACCCCTCCAAGTCCTGTGGCAATTGCGGATACACTGTAAGTTGTAGCCACAATCCCACACACAGACGGCCCAAGGCATAGGGTCGCTCTCTACTGGACCGAAGCAGCAGTGGAGTCCAGCAGCCTCCTGGGTGTTTGAGCAGCCCTCTTTAGGATTCGCTCTGCTCACCTCCATGGCCTGAGGAAGGGGCTAGAAAGGGTTCCCTAAACATAGCCTGCTTCACTGCACCCTGGCCAGCAAGCCACGGCTGGCGGGGATCCCACCCTAGCAGTTGAAATTCTCAGAAGAAATCAACTAAGGTGACATCACTCACCATTGGTACTTGGAATGTGCGAACGCTCATGGACAGCTCCAAAGCGGACAGACCTGAGAGACAGACAGCACTTGTTGCAAGAAAACTCAGCAGGTACAACATCCACATCGCAGCTCTGAGTGAGACCAAGTTTGCAGATGACGGTCAGCTGACAGAAGTCAAAGCCGGCTACACCTTTTTCTGGAGTGGCGAGGCAGCGAAGAACACCATGAAGCAGGAGTGGGTCATGATCAGAACCAATCTGATCAGCAAGCTTACCAGCCTCCCCAAAGGAACCAAAGACTGCCTCATGACCCTGTGGCTCCCCCTCCGAGGAAAACGCCATGCCACATTCATCAGAGCATATGCCCCTACCATGACGAACCCAGATGAAATCAAAGACAAGTTTTACGAGGACTTAGAGACTCTCATTGAAGGTGTACTGAAGGAGGACAAACTCATTGTTCTTGGAGACTTTAACGCCAGAGTTGGTACAGACTACCAGACATAGGAGGGATTCCTTGGGAGAAATGAAGCTGGAAAATGCAACAGCAACGGTCTTCTCCTGTTGAAGACGTGTGCCTCTCATGACCTTCTGATCACTAATACCGTCTACTGCTTGCCTAATTGCAACAAGACCTCCTGGATCTCCTGGACCTCCATGCAGCAAGCATTGGCATCTGATCAATAACATCATTGTGAAAAGGAGAGACAGGTAGGATGTTACAGTAACGAAGGTGATGTGTGGCGCAGACTGCTGGATGGATCACAGACTCATTCTCTCAAAGCTTAACATGCACATCCAGCCCAAACGGCGTCCACAGGGGAAAAAGGCAAACAAACAGCTCAATGTCAGCAAGCTGGAACAGCACTCTGTGCAACAGAACCTCAGTGAGGACCTGGACAGCAAGCTTCATCAGCTTGACCTCTGGGCTTATGGAACAGAAGACGACTGGGCAACTTTCAGAGACATGGTGTACGACATCTCACTCACTCATCTGGGCCAGAACATGCACAAACACCAAGACTGGTTCGATGAAAATGATGAGGACATCCCAAAGCTGCTTGACGAGAAGCGTGAAGCCCACAGAGCATACCAGCAAGACAGCAGATCTGCCTCTAATAAGGCAACCTTCAACTCCATCAAAGGAAAGGTGCAGGCAAAGCTCAGAGAGATGCAGGACTTCTGGCTCAGCAAAAAGGCAGATGAAATACAACAGTACGCTGACAGCAACAACTCCAAACACTTCTATGATGCCCTTAAGAGCATCTACAGGCCTCAGTCTTCTGGAACATCACCACTGCTCAGTGCTGTCAGGTTCATGCTCCTCACCAACAAGAACGCAGTCCTGGAAAGATGGGCAGAATATTTCAGCATCGTCCTGAACAGACCTTCGTCCATCAATGCAGAAGTCATCACTCACATGCCCCAAGTAGAGGTAAACACATCTCTGGCAGAACTTCCAAAGGAATCAGAAGTCCAAAAAGCAATCAAACTCCTTTCGAATGGCAAAGCACCAGACTCTGACTTCATCCCAGCTGAAATCTATAAGGCAGGAGGACGAGTTCTAATACAGAAACTGACCAAGCTCTTTCAGACCATGTGGCAGCAGGAAGTTATCCCCCAGGAGCTCAAGGACACCTCCATTGTCCATCTCTACAAGAGAAAAGGAAACAAGCAGTCCTGTGACAACCACTGTGGGATCTCTCTCCTCACCATCGCCAGCAAGATCCTCACAAAAGTCCTTCTCAACCGCCTCATTCAGCACATGGAAGGCGATCACCTGTCGGAGTGCTAGTGTGGCTTCAGAGAGGGTCGTGGAACTGCTGACATGATCTTCGTCACATGCCACCTTCAGGAGAAGTGTCAAGAGCAGAACAGGGACCTCTACACAAAATTTGTAGATCTGACCAAGGCTTTTGAGATCGTCAGTCGTGAGGGGCTGTGGAAGATCATGGCGAAGTTCGGCTGCCCGGACAAGTTCATCAGCATGGTGTGCCAGTTCCACAATGGCATGCTTGCTCGAGTACTGGATAATGGAGATTCCTCAAAAGCTTTCCCAGTCACCAACGGGGTCAAGCAGGGCTGTGTACTCGCACCCACACTTTTCAGCATGATGCTCACAGCCATGCTGTCTGATGCCTTCTGCGACGATGAAGAAAGCTCCATCAGGATCAGGTACAGGATGGACGGCAGGCTCCTCAACCTGCGGAGGCTCCAAGCTAAAACCAAGGTGGAAGGGGACTCGGTGCATGACTTCCTGTTCATAGACAATTGTGCACTCAACGCAGCTATAGAGGCCCAGATGCAGCAGAGCATGAACTGCTTCTCCACTGCTTGCGACAACTTTGGGCTCACAATCAGTATGAAGAAAACAGAGGTCCTGCACCAACCCGCACCACAGAAGACTTACGTGGAACCAACCATCACTGTCAATGGGGAGACCCTCAAGGCTGTGAACAAGTTCATATACCTCGGCAGCACACTCTCCAGGTCTGTCAACATCAATGACAAGGTCAATTCGTGCATTGCCAAGGCAAGCTCAGCATTCGGACGGCTACGTAAACACTGTCGGAAAGGGGAGGCATCAAGCTGACCACAAAACTGAAGGTGTACAAGGCAGTTGTCCTGCCTTCTCTACTGTACGCCTGCAAGACCTGGACAGTCTACGAGCGCCATGCCAGAAAGCTAAACCGTTTCCACCTGAACTGCCTCAGAAAGCTCCTGAAGATCACCTGGCAGGACAAAATCCCTGACAGAGGTCCTCTCCCGAGATGAGCTGCCTAGCATACACATCCTGCTCAAGAGAGCCCAGATTAGGTGGGCTGGCCACATTGTTCATATGCCTGACTCACGCCTACCAAAGAGACTGTTCTATGGTGAACTAGCCGAGGGCAAGTGCTCACAAGGTGGTCAGAAGAAGTGTTACAAAGACACTCTTAAGGCCTCCCTGAAGAGCTTTGATACCAGTCCCGACACCTGGGAGACCCTAGCGCTAGATCGACCAGACTAGCATAGCCATACCAGCAAAGGTACTGCCTCCTTTGAACTGAACAGGATTGCAAAGGCCCAGAGAAAACGTGAGCTTCGCAAGTCAAGAGCCATCCCTGTATCTTCTGCCTGCTCAGACCACCTGTACCTGAACTGTGGCAGAGCCTTCCGTGTCCACATCGGATTGATCAGCCACAGCTGGACACACCGTACCCAGTCCTCTTCCCTGTGATGTCCTTGGTCATCGTCGAGAACGACGGCTGAACAATAATGAAAGACGGTGATAGCAATCAGAATACAAGTTTTTTTAGATTCATATCGGCCAGCAGAGATCAGCAAAGGAGGATTTTTGTGGGCTGCCTTTTCATCAGAGTTGGTTGCCTGAGGGATGATATGACCCACGTCTCCATCTGGCCACAAATGGAGCTTGCCCCTGCTGCAGGTATGTCTGTTTACCAAACTATGACTCTTATTTATCATTAAAAGTAACTTGCCTACACTTAAAATTAATGCGAACATGTGAAAAACACCCAAATTTGCATTGGAGGGAGTTAATAGCTAAAATAGCATTAGCATTGAAACGTGGTAGGAATATTAATTCCAATTTGAGCTGCTTATCAGCCTCATGGGAAACATATTAACACTGCAATTAAACTATGTTACACAACTAAATCTTTCTTAGACAAGTGCAATTGTGTAGGTGCTGTGTTTTTAGATCTGAAGAAGGCGTTTGACACCGTTGACCACATCCTTTTAACCAAGCTTACTCAGTTTAACTTTTCAGAACACACTATCAGATGGATGAAATCCTATCTAACCGACAGACAGCAATGTCTGTCAGTTATGTAATGGTATGTAATGGTCAACAGTGTCAAATCACCATATTTGAAATGTCAAATAGGTGTCCCACAAGGCTCCATATTTGGACCAATATTATTCTCCCTATACTTAAATGATCTACCAAATGCATGCAGAAGCATTCATATACAAATGTATGCAGATGACACAGTAATATTCACACCTGCAAAAAACGCCCAAGAAGCCGCCCGTATCCTGACAACAGCATTGACCCAAATCCATGACATGGCTGAATAACTCATGTCTCCTACTAAACACTAAAAAATCTGCATGATGTTCACCAAACAATGACCAAATATTACAAACTCGAACATCTTCTTAAAAAGGGAGGAGCTGCAACTAGTTGAGAAATTTAAGTACCTCTGCATGATTTTAGACTCCTCACTAACCTTTAAAAGACACATCAAAAAAATCTCAAACATAATCAAATTCAATCTAAGAAATTTTAAACAAATTAAACCACCGCTGACAGTTAATGCGGCCAAAATGTTTCTGCATGCAATGATCTTCTCACACATTGACTGTTGTTTTATCAACTGGTCACTCACTAGTGTAACCATAACCAAACCCATTCAATCTTCATACAAAAAAGCCATAAAAATCCTTGACAAGAAAGATCCCACATATCATTGCTGTAACATTTACAAAAAAATACAATCTTCTGTCTTTTGAAAATTATAAAACTGTCAAATTTGCCTGTTCAATTTATAAAATATTAAATGGCTATGTATCCCCCCCCCCCTTCCCCGGGAGAATATGTTAAACTGAGAACTGTCACCGGAACAACCACCAGAGAGGTCCCCCACCGACGCACCACATTTGCTCAATCTGTGCTATCAGTGAGGGGCACCAAGATCTGGAATAACATACCACCCGCAATCAGAGAACGTACCACACTAAATACCGTTAAGACACATCCAGGATTTCTCCGGTTTCCTGCCACATGCCAAAAACATGCAAGTCAGGTTAATTGGGATCAAACTGGGGATTCAAAATTGTCCTTAGGTATAAATGTGAGAGTGAATGGTTGCCTGTCTCTCTGTGCCCTGCGATGGGCTGGCGATCTGTCCAGGGTGTACCCTGTCTCTCTCCCAAAGATGCTGGGATAGGCTCCACCCCCCACCCCCAACAACCCGAAAAGAATTAAGCGTAAAAAGATGGATGGATGTAAAAATTGGCTTTTAAACAACCAAAACTGTACCCATAACTAGTGGCTGCTCTGTGGTATACGCATATATGCATAAGCGCCCGTGCGTCACACACATATGCCCCACCTCTTGTTTGTTGCCGTCTCTTGTTGCTGTGAGGTGCCTGGGTGCATGTGTGCGTACTCATATGCAGTACTTCACTCATGTGACATTTGAATGTCTTGTTTTGTAACACCTTAACTCTTGCACTTTTGCATACCCACTTTGTACAGTTTTATTGCAGTTGTTCTTCTCGTGTATGATTGTGTGTTTTTGTGACCCACCAGGGGACTACAGATGCAAATTAGCAGTATTGCTAAATCTGGTATACTTACATTTGTATTGATGTTCATTAGTATGTATTGTCCCTTTCAATTTGTATTGTATTGTCCCTTTCAACTCCGGTTTCAACTGAGACCAGAGAGGTGGCTCAGTTGGTAGAGCATCCGCCCCACACCCGGGAGGCAGGGGTTCAAATCCCGGCCGGGTCATGCCGAAGACCATATAAAAGTGGAACTTCCTGCTGTCCAGCTTGGTGCTCAGCAATAATGGAATGGAGGAGGGAAATTTGTGGCGGCGCCTTGCATGGCTGCGGCCCTCTGATTCTACACTTGGGGTGTGTGTGATTAACACAGTAGATAGGTAAAACACAATCTTGTTCTACTGTACATGATTGGTTGTACAGTTGAATGACAATAAGGGTGATTTAATTAATTTAATTTACAAATAAACATTAAACTTAAACTTAATAAAGACAAGGGACAATGGGGAGCATGCATTCAGTTCTAATATTAACTATGGAGATCTGAAACACGGAAAGAAAATACAGGGACATAAATATAACGTTATTATGCTTACCTAGCAGCCTTGTCATCCCATCTTTCACATTAACTTCCAACAATGACGCAGCTCATTGGTTGAATTTAAGTCAGGTGACTTATGTCTGAGAATCAGAGACCAGCGGATACATTAACTGTGCTGAATGGTGGTTTTATTATCAGGTAACTAGCAGCACATGGAACATGCAGAATGGTTATTATGCTATCTACACAGGAGTACAGGTTGTTATAGCTGCAGAGGTGGTGGGGTAAAGAGCTGTCTCCTGCCGTCAGTCCTCTAATATAGAGGGGTTGCACATGACGTCAGTGGTCATGTGCCACATTGTTTGTCTGCCATATTAGATGGCAAATAGCATGGCCCTGTGTTGAGAATAATAATAATTCCATTAGCACCTACTCAGGCCAATTTGCCTTGACTCAACACGGTGTTGTTCATTTTCCATTACAAGTGTAGCACCTTAAGTGGGTGAAATCTTTACAGCAAGGCGGCCCAACATTCCCATGACATCATTTGTATGAGACAAGCAAAACACAAGATGGATATCGAAGCAAGCCTGCTGCTCGCTGACTTTTTGTCAGAGTAAAAACAAAAAAGGAGAGCCAGAGAAGGCTACAGGTGGCGAGATGAAACAAAAACAAAACAAAAACGTAGTGGTTGCAGAGCTTCAGAAAGTTTGAAGAAACATTTAGCTTCCTGTGGAACAAATTGCTCTGATCTGTGTGAAAATCATTGAGAGACTGTTGAGACATCATGGGATGTACCTGCTCCAGCAACACTTCAGCCTGTGGTAGTGTCGTGCCAAAAAGTGATCAGCTGCCAAAAATTGATTGCCAGGTGACATATTACAGTTATGGAGTTATACAGATGTGGACAAAATTGTTGGTACACCTCTGTTAATGAAAGAAAAACCCACAATGGTCACAGAAATAACTTGAATCTGACAAAAGTGGTAATAAATAAAAATTCTATAAAAATTAACCAATGAAAATCAGACAATGCTTTTGAATTGTGGTTCAACAGAATTATTTTAAAAAACAAACTCATGAAACAGGCCTGGACAAAAATGATGGTACCCCTAGAAAAGATTGAAAATAATGTGACCATAGGGACATGTTCAACCAAGATGTGTCCTCTAATTAACATCACAGGTGTCTACAAACTTGTAATCAGTCAGTCGGCCTATTTAAAGGGTGACAAGTAGAAAAAAATCATATAAAAAAGAAAACAAATCATAAAAAAACCAGACTGGAATTTGCCAAACTGCATGTTGACAAGCCACAAAGCTTCTGGGAGAATGTCCTATGGACAGACGAGACAAAACTGGAACTTTTTGGCAAGGCACATCAGCTCTATGTTCACAGATGCAAAAATGAAGCATACCAAGAAAAGAACACTGTCCCTACTGTGAAACATGGAGGAGGTTCTGTTATGTTCTGGGGCTGCTTTGCTGCATCTGGCACAGGGTGTCTTGAATGTGTGCAGGGTACAATGAAATCTCAAGACTATCAAGGTATTCTAGAGGGAAATGTGTTGCCCAGTGTCAGACAGCTTGGTCTCAGTTGCAGGTCATGGGTCTTGCAACAGGATAATGACCCAAAACACACAGCTAAAAACACCCAAGAATGGCTAAGAGTGAAACATTGGACTATTCTAAAGTGGCCTTCCATGAGCCCTGATCTAAATCCTATTGAACATCTGTGGAAGGAGCTGAAACATGCCGTCTGGAGAAGGCACCCTTCAAACCTGAGACAACTGGAGCAGTTTGCTCATGAGGAGCAGGCCAAAATACCTGCTGAGAGGTGTAGAAGTCTCACTGACAGTTACAGAAATTATTTGATTGCAGTGGTTGCCTCAAAAGGTTGTGCAACAAAATATTAAGTTAAGCGTACCATCATTTTTGTCCAGGCCTGTTTCATGAGTTTGTTTTTTAAAATAATTCTGTTGAACCACAATCCAAAAGCATTGTCTGATTTTCACTGGTTAATTTTCATTTATTACAACTTTTGTCAGATTCAAGTTATTTCTGTGACCATTGTGGGTTTTTCTTTCATTAACAGAGAGGTACCAACAATTTTGTCCACGTCTGTATTTGCTGTAAAATATATATTTCAACAGGTAAACAGTACTGAGTTAGGTATAATAAGATATATTTAACAATTACAATGCATTTTTAACCCAAAACTGTCATAAACTTCCCCATGCGCTTCTCCACAGCGCACAGAGGAGGAGAAGGAAGAATGTACTTACTTGCAGGGTTACCCCAAACACACATTTATTGACAAGAAAACAGTACAAAACAATAATATACATTGCTCAGATACAACTCAGAGTCCTCCAGGACGCTCGACAGGATGGGGAGAATCAACTGGGCAGTTCAGTGCCAAAGCGTAGCAGTTGTGCCGCACAAGGAAACTCTACCAGTCAAGCATAGCAGCACAACTGCACACAGAAACGCTAACAGTTTACTCACAGCACCAGAGCAGTCCGAGTAATCCAAATCTCCCAGTGAGCACACACCAACAATCCTTCAGAGACATGACTGTCACATGGCTGAGAACGACTGTGTGAACTCGTACAATGGTCCAGCGGTGTTTGACTGGCAAAGCGTTACCAAAGTACAAACACCACTGGCGTGACAGACTGGAAACACCTGGGCGAGGCATGGGACAGATAATTACCGGGGCGAACAGCTGACTGTCAAAGAGAGAAGGGGCATGGCCGGACCGGCCAGAGCGGCAGCTACAGGCATGGAAAAGAAACAGTACACATACATGGAAACAATGAGAAATCAAAAGATAACAATGCATAATAACCCCAATGCCTGAACCACCAAGAACGGTCAGAACCGAGTCTACAGAAAACACGGGCTCAGTTTGTGACAGAGCCCCTCCTTCTAGGGGTGGATACCAGACACCCACAGTAACATCATAACGAAACCCCTTCCCCCCCTCCCCACCAACCCTGACAGAAACAACAACATGAACCCAGGTGGGAGGTAGGGGGAACAGGAAAGGAGGAAACACAATACCCCACCCAGGGTCCACAATTAACCCCCCCAAGTCCAAAGACGTGGAGGTTCGGGAGGCCATCCAGAGTCCCAGGCCCAGCAGGCAGTCCGATGAACAGAGTCTGGTAGCATGCCGGAAAACACGGGCCATCTGGCCCAGAGACTCGGTCCCTCAGGCGGTCAGCCAGTGCTGTAAAGCCACCAGAGCCAGCGGGATGAAGCAGGAGGTGGCCTGCCAGCCGGAAGACTCACTGGTGGGTGACCGGACCGTACAGAGGGAACCCCCACGGCGTCGGACAGGGAGGAGAAGGGGACCATGGAGTCCTCAGGCAGATCCCTCGGTGGTCCCAGCTTGGGACACAGCTGCACTCGTGATGGATCCTGACTGGGCCGGCTCCGCTGCACGCGCGATTCACTCCGACCGGGCCGGCTCTGCAGCACCCGCGGTGACCTCTAGCTGAGGCTCTGCAGCACCCGCGGTGACTCCCGATTGGAGATCTGCAGTACCTGCGGTGGACTCCAGCTGGAGCTCAGCGGCACCCGTGGTGGACCCCAACTGGGCCAAGGCTGCACCCTCGGTGGAACCCGTGCTGGAGCGTGGCATCCATGACAGGTCCGAGCAGGAGCGCAGCATCCACATTGAGCTGATCCTGGAGCACAGTCCCCACGATGGTCCGAAGCCAGTCTGCCACACCCATGGAGATACAGCCTGTGGAGGGACCCACACGACAGCCTCAGGCAGCAGGGAAGCTGGACTCATGATGTCGTCAAGCGGCGGGCCCGATTCCAAGGCGACCCCTGGTGATGATGACTCCTTTCCAGCGACCCTAGAAGAAAACTCAGGAGCAGGAGATGAAACCAAGTCATTAGGGTTACCGGCAGCAGCGAAGCCCAGCCAAATGAGTTCAGGGGTTGCTGCGCGCTGCACCTGATTCACTTCACCTTGAGCAAGACAAGATCTCGCTAGAACTGACATCAGGAACACAAGAGAGAAAACTTGCCTGAGCTTGAGCTCCACCACTGTCCGGGACTCCGTCGTTCCCGACAATGAAGACTCGGGCCCCGCCTCCAGGAGGTCCAGCTCAGGCTCCCACTCCACTGCTGCAGTTTCCACAGCAGGCGAGATGGTGGTAACAGTCTTATTATCCCACTGCAGCGACTCCAACACAGGGACTTCCTCCAGCGTGGCTGCAGGGGAACCTCTCCATGCTGGCTCCGGGAAGGAATCCTCCAAAACCACTGGCTCCTCCACCTTCTGATGGCCCTGACCTTTGGCCAACAGGCACTCAGGGAGAATTGGAGGAGACATGGAGAGGGGAAAAAAATGAATTAATATTTGCAGCTGGGGGAGAGGACCCAGCGGACTGCTGAAACTGGGCCTCTTCCTCGGGAGACAGGCCAGATTCAATACTATTAGATGGAATGGAAAAGAAAAATACTTGCCTGTCATCCCGGTTCCTGATGTTGACAGCTGCAGACAGTTGGCAGTCATCCCTCTCCATGTCAGCGGTGACGTGGGCCCCTCTAGAGACTTGTGGAGGAGCCTTCTCCACGACGACGGAGGTGGGCGTGGCCAGGGTGAGCTCAACGGACCTCACGGCAGCTGGAAAGATGGTGGCTGCTGCAGACGAGGAGTGCTTCTCCCGGCGTCTCGACGTTGGATGACTCCTTTTGGATGGAGCTGAGGATGCACGGGATAAGGCTGGCACTTTGGGCTGAGCTGGAGAGGAAGCAGATGGCTGACGAGGGAAACATCTCCGCTTCGGCTCAGTGGGAAGTGTCCTCGCAGATAACCCAGGAAATGAGCGCTTGAGTGTGCAGACCGTGGAGAGCAGCTCTGCATATTGTGGGCACCTCCAGAGGCCAGGATGCACTTCAAGGATGCCCATGGCCCCAAGCAAACACTCCCATTTTTTCTTGGGACCCTGGGACATGAGAGCCTCCTCCACAAAGTCCTGGATAAAATCCACTCCCCACTCCTCCTCCAGCGTGGGGATGCCAGCTGCCCGTCCTCCCTTGCGACGACGAGGTCTGCGAGCCCAGGACATCATGCATTCGAACAAACAGGTGGATGAAAACCAGACAGTCCAAAAAATGAAAAAAGTTTGTGTGGGTGTAACCTGCTAAATCCTTTTTACAGCTGGACCATTCTGTCATAAACTTCCCCGTGCACTTCTCCACAGCGCATGGAGGAGGAGAAGGAAGAATGGACTTACTTGCAGGGTTACATCAAACACACATTTATTGACATGAAAACAGTACAAAACAATAACGTACACTGCTCGGGTACAACTCAGAGTCCTCCAGGATGCTCGACAAGATGGGGAGAATCAACTGGGCAGTTCAGTGCCAAAGCGTAGCAGTTGTGCCACACGAGGAAACGCTATCAGTCAAGCTTAGCAGCACAACTGCACACAGAAATGCTAACAGTTTACTCACAGCACCGGAGCAGTCCAAGTAATCCAAATCTCCCAGCGAGCACACACCAACAATCCTTCAGACACGTGACTGTCACACGGCGGAGAACGACTGTGTGAACTTGTACAATGGTCCAGCAGTGTTTGACTGGCAAAGTGCTGCCTAAGTACAAACACTGCTGGCGTGACAGATTAGAAACACCTGGGCGAGGCACGGGTCAGATAATTACCGGGGCGAACAGCTGACTGTCAGAGAGAGAGGGGGCGTGGCCAGACCGGCCAGAGTGGTGGCTACAGGCATGGAAAAGAACCAGTACACAGACATGCAAACAACGAGAAATCAAAAGATAATGCATAATAACCCCAATGCCTGATTCACCAAGAACGGTTAGAACCGAGCCTACAGAAATCACGGGCTCGGTTCATGACAAAAACAAACTTCATCTAGGATTAAAAGCAATTAAAATAATGCAGTCACAAGGTTACATGGAGAAATACATAGATTTACTGGATATATACATGTACAGTCATGTGAAAAAATTAGGACACCCTGTATAAGCCTGTGGTGTTTTTTTAACATATTTGGACATATGGATATTTAATATCAATGTTAAAAATACTAGGAGATTCATCTAATACAACTAAACAATTAAAAATGAATTAAAGACTTTTCTCAATTTTTCTGTAAAATGTAATTCTAAACAAATAGTGAGGAATAAATTAGGACACCCCCCATCTTTTTATGACACCCCCACATTCATTCCCACTTAAAATGGTTAAAATAAATGTTAAAAAATGCAAATAAAACAAAGTTAGACATAGATATGTGAACACTTCTTAATAAAGAACTGAATATCTAAAGGGGTGTCCACATTTTTTCACATGACTAGATACTGTATATATATTCTATGTGTGAATAATGTACTATGTGCTCCTTTTGTATTGCACAAGGAGTTTTTACAATAAACCTTTTTGCCTTTTGCAGATATGTCTCCACTGTTTGTTTTATTTGTGAAGGTTACCAACAAGTGACATAAATTAAATGCTAAAAGACTGGAAAAGCTGTCTAAGAATAATCCAGCAGTTTGAGAAATCACTTTTGGTTTGGTGTCTGTCAACAGAATTATGAACCATAAAGTAGTTTGTGTTAAAATGTGTTAAATCCCATTAAACCCTAACCCATTATTAGGAAATACACATGCTAATATGTCATGTACTGGCCCCTCCTAGGCCAGGAGATAAACTCAGGCACTGAATTACACTCAAGGCATTTATTCCAGAAAAGAACAAAGTCCAAAAACTGTGTAAACATATCGAAATACAAACAGGGAAAAACTTACAGCTGGCATTCCTGGGCTGGCATCGCCCAGTGAACACAGGAGTAGATCAGCAGGATACAGATGAAAGTCCAAGTTTGACAATTAATAGCGCAGCATGGAATGAATGAAATGAGCAGACTAAATACATGTAGATAACAAAGTAAATGACCACAGGTGTGGGTGCACCTGAGCGAGGGGAAGGAGAGAATCATAATGGTAATTGGGATCAGCTGGTGATGATGATGAAAGGGGAGTAGTTGGACTGGCAGAGTGACAGGCACGCCCACACAAAGTGTAGACTCGGAAATGCTGCCTGCCAGCTGCCAGCCCACAGAACCAATATAAGAAATACACACTCAGAAACAGACTGGAAATAAATTGCAAATGAAACAAAACATGACCAAAACAGACTGAACAAAAACAAGGAAAATGGAAGGCAGTATAATAACTCAAAAAGACATAACAATACAACAGATAAATATGAATACAGAGGAAAGCCACGAAGCTGAGCTTGGGAGAACATCCAAGCTCAGTTCATGGCACTAATATGGCACGAAATTCCTTGATATACTGGTCATATCACTAAAGTGTGCAGTGTCTTCTGCACTGGCACATCCAACAATACAGTACAGTCTTCAGTAAATAAAATAATTGTTTTTGGTTACTTTTTCTTAAAAATGATCCATTATTTTCAACATCACTGATAAATGGTTTGTACCGTTGACTCTTTTCCCACCGGTGTCTTTACAGACAAATAGAAAATCATGATGCAAACACATAGGTCACTAAATTGTTTATTACAATCAGCAGCAAAATCCAGATGATTTAGAATGTGCAAAATTCAAACTTTAAAAAAAAAAACTTGGAATGGGTAACATGCTGGCCACTCATTGCCTTTGCAAGGTGGCCCAGCACACCAAGGAATGATTGATTGATGGCAGCATTCTGAGCCACCTCCTCCCTTCACAAGGTAGTTTCATGCTCTCTTGCCTCACTGAGAAGCAACTGGATGTGCTGCTCACGCTAGCCCTGGTTCAGTAGATCTTCAGCCTGCGGTGAGACTCTAGAATGAAAATAGACACACAACTTAAGTACATGCACAGCACGAAAGTGCAACATGTAAAAAACTACTTTTTAACCAGGATTAACACTAGCTTTTTTCATCAGATGTTGTCGACACAAGCACAAAATACAAGCAGAGCACGGGTTTAGCATTGATGGCTAACTAGCTAGCTCATTGTCTGCATACAGGAGACAACGGTGTTGTTTGTTCAAAGTGAGCTTTCCACCACTGGGATAAATAATGGCAAAGATGCATAATATCACATCACTCACCATCCTCTATCACTGTTTTTAACCACTTGCACTCCGGGCAATTTTCCTAAAAATGCCAAAAAAAAAACGTGCCCAAAGTAAATCGAAAGCTGTTATTCAACCCTTTGCAGCATCTTCATGGGGTTGGTCTCATTTAAAAGAAAACACTTTGAATTTTTGGGCAAAAAAAACATTGCTCCGGCCACTGAGTTACAGTCATCTAAACATACTGAACTTGAAGAAAAAAAAATTGGACACAGTGTTTTTTTGGATACAAATGCTTGTAAATAACACACAGCTGTCCGATCCAGCTGGAAAATGCAACAGAAATGTAGAACCAAGTGTTATCCAGCTGAGATCCAAATTTGGTAACAATACCACCAAAAATGAATATTTTACACAGCTTTGTTCTCAGGCTGTTCCCAGGCGTTATGGAACTGTGCCAAATGGCACAGTTTGGAAAAACGTCTGTAACTTTTGAATAATTCAATGTAGAATCTTCATTTTAGGCTCTAATGAAAGGTCACACTCAGGGCTGTGTCGTGTGTGTGTGTGTGGGCGGGGGGTCGTTCCCCCCCCCCCGCTACCAAGGACCAAATTCGGCCCTCGCTACATGACGGAATACACTCTTTTTTTTTTTTTTTTCCTTGCATGTTTTCACAGCGGCTCCCCCCCACTCGCTACTGTGTGTGTGTGTGGGGGGGGGGGAACCGTGTTCGGACCGTGAACGCCCCCCCCCCTCGCTACAGAAGAGGGCCATGATGGAATAGACTGATATGCTTCCCCCAGCGGACTGGGGAGCGTTCGGACCGAGGAGCGGGGGGGGGGGGGGGGGAGGCGTTCACGGTCCGAACACGGCAAATGAACCGTTTATCGCGGCGCACGCACTTCGTATTTCGTGCGCAGTACAGTTGTAATTTACCGATCGGTCAAAAGTCATTTTTGAATTACAGTTTTCAGGGATAAATAATAATTTAGCTTATAACACCTTACCTCTTCAAAGCAGCAGAGTCGCGGCGAACATCTCTTCCCACGCGTCAGACGAACGCGACGCTGCTCCACTCGTGGATCCCGATCAACATAATTCCATTATTGCCGTTTTGGCGAATGATTTACGACTTTTGTCGTCGGCCTCCGTCTATTCTGCTGGAATGAGTGCAGGTCCCACTTGTGGGTGTTTTCCATGCTGCTGGGTGAGCCTGGGTCTGTAGTAGATTCGTACAGAGTCCTTCTGCAGCAGTAAATATTGCTTCACCCAGCCAGAATTTCTGTGCTTCAATTGGCTCCTGTGTTCACAGTAGGCGGGTCCTCCTTCCTAGATTTTCATTCATTGGCTCCTCAAGGTTTCAGAAACCCAATTCAAGGCTCTTATTAGTCGAATGAGAGGTCAATCAGATGAACTAATCTGTTCGCGGCTGTGTTTGCAGATTTTTTTTTCAGTGGCGCTTGGAGGGCACACCACCTACACCATCACCATCAATATCCTTATCATGCGTCATGCGCACGAGGGCGCACAAGCACGCTCTCACGCGCCCTCGTGCGTCATAGGACGCAGAGACTTGCCCGCCCGCGGAACAACGGAGCGCAAGTGGTTAACAATGATGATGCCGTGGTCGGGTCGACGCCACTTTGCCTCCTGTCTGCCTTTGCTGGTCGGTGGCCGTGAATTCATTTTGGGTTGCTCTGTCCATCTCCCTCTGGATTTCTTTAATCAGCTACCAAGCACAGAAAAGTCTGCACCTCGTCGTTGGACCACGGTGTTGATTTGTGTGCAGCCATTTATTTTGTGGATTACACTCACTCATGGTTGCTGTTGGTGATTTGACTGTTCGTTGCCACTCAAAATGGCGCAGTAAACAAAAGACACGTGACCCGTGTGACGTCAGTGCAACCCCTCTATAGGCCCGGCGTAATGACATCATCCGTGCCTACACCGTCACGTCTGTGCTGCTCAATGTTAATATGAGAATATCTAACAGTGACCATGGAGTACTGTTTTGATTGGTTATGTCACAAACTCTCCGTGCGTTATGGCAGAACGCACGGAGAAGAAGAAAGGATGGAAGGATTTAAATGCAGGAGTTCACCACACACACATTTATTGACAACCAGTGTTCACAGATACAGATGAACAAGTGAATTATAATACAATATGGGAGCACTCGGATGAGCAGGGAAGACAACGGGTAGCTCAACAAACTCAGGGGTACGCAAACTGGGCACAGCCTAAGCGTAGCAGTTATGCTGCGGGAAGAAATGCTGCCAGAAGCGTAGCAGAATACTGCAGGGGGAGAAACGCTTCTGGTCCAGCGTAGCAGCTAACCACAAGGAGAAACGCTAGCAGTTTACTCACGAGTAGGAATAGTCCCGAAAGTCCAATACTCTCAGCGAGCATAATCCAAGTCCTTCCTGACGTGACGGTCACACCCTGGAGAACGAGAGTGACTCATGCAATGACCCAGTGGCGTTTGTCTAGCGAAGAGCTGCTTAAATCCAAACGCCGCTGGCCACACAAATTGGGAACCCCTGAGCCGCGGGAAAGATAATTACCGGGGCTGGGACATCTGGTGGAATTATGGAGCGCGAGGGGGCGTGGTAGGACCGACAGACTGTCAGCAGCGTGGGAAAAAGATCACAGAGGCTGACTAACAACTGCCGGTCAGGCAGTGGCTAAGATGATGGAATGAACACACAAAATGCACATAAACAGTGAAGCCAAAACCCACAGAGAGATCAGGGCCGAGCCGGGAAAAACCAAGCCAGCTTGGCTCATGACAGGTTAAGCATATAGTGGTCCTCAGTGATGCGTCAGAGCTGCCTTATCAGGTTTCATAACTAAAGTTTAATTTTCATAAAAATATGTGCATACTTAGCCTACCAACAAACAGATTTTGAAAAATATGCGTTAGCATATCTGTGAACATCAGCTACTCTCTGGATGGGGAGTGATCATCTCAAAAACTAAAGCAGGTAGAGCCACTCGGCCCACCACCTAATGAGCATGATTATAAGAAGCAGATGAATATGGGGGCGCTGCTGAAGACATTCTATGACACGGTGGTGGCATCAGCCATCACTTTTGGAGTGGTCTGCTGGGGCAGTGGCATTACTGCAGCCGATAGGAAGAGACTGAACAAACTGATCAAGAAAGCTAGCTCCGTCCTGGGGCAGCGCCTTGATCCGGTGGAGGAGATAGGAGAGAGAAGGATGGTGGCTAAACTGTCATCTCTGCTGGAGTCCGAGTTCCACACTATGCAGGACACACTGAATGCACTGAGGAGCTCATTTAGCAGCAGACTACATCATCCCAGGTGCACAACCGAGAGGTTTCGCAGGTCCTTCCTACCAACGGCTGTCAGACTGTACAACCTAAGCAGGGCTGCTCGCAGAGATAGCAAAAAGACGTAACAACCTAATAGTTTTTTGAATGCAAAAGATGCAATAGACTTACACAGTGGTCCCCTCCGGCATACAACTAGGAAAATACCGGTAGCTACGGAGGGTGAGAATATGTATGGGTACATAATCATACCATGTAGGATAACTAAGTAGACGGTTGTGCTGTTTCATCCCATCTAACAACAATGCTCTGCACTGTGTGTGTTTATACATTTACATATTTATTCCATCTAGCTACAATGCTCCGCACTGGGTGTGTTTATGTTTATGTTTATATTTATATATCTATATATTCATTCCATCTAGCTACAATGCTCTGCATTGTGTGTTTATATATCTACATATTATTCCATCTAGCTACATTGCTCCGCACTGTGTGTTTATATATTTACATATTTTTTCCACCTAGCTGCAATGCTCCGTACTGTGTGTTTATATACTCATATATTTATCCCATCCAGCTACAATGCTCTACAATGTGTGTCTGTGTGTATATATATATATATATATATTTATAGTAATATGTACATATGTATATTAGCTGCTCTTGCTTGCTTGCTTTTTTTTTCCTTGCCTTCTGATTGTTGCTCTGAGTGTTGCTATCCCTGTGCTGTTGCAATCCTGGAATTTCCCCGTTGTGGGACTAATAAAGGCTTATCTTATCTTATCTTATCTTAATATAAGAAGAAAGAAAAACATTTTAAAAATCACTTGCATACACAGAAGACAATTTTGAAAAGTCAATACTTGGGTGCTGAAAACAGTAGCATCAGTGTTTAAAATCAATAACACTGTTAGAATTTACTTGCTGAATACCACCTGGTCGACTTCACCCACACCCCGGACACAGTCCAGGGACGGATAAATTTTTCACACATGGGGAGTTGTTCAGAACTCCTTATACAAAGACATAGAGTGATGATAATCAAGTCAGTGGCGGTAATGCACCTGAATGTAGCTACTCAACCCAGCCGGTCGAGGCGGATGGCCACCCTCTATGAGCTATGGTTCCGCCCGAGGTTTCTGCCAGTTAAAGGGAGGTTTTTCCTCACCTGTGTCACCGCAGTGCTTACTTTTAGGGGTCTCTGCCAGGTTCTATAAACTAAGAGTGTGGCCTAAACCCATTCTTTTCTGTAAAGTGCCTTGAGACAACCTGTGTTGTGATTTGGCGCTATATAAATAAATTGAATTGAATTGAATTAAGCTGTTTGCCAACCACCAATCAAATCTAAAAGAAGAAGAAGAAGAAGAAGATTGTTAGAACTGAACATCTTTTATTTTTCTTAATTTTCTACCATGATCAGGCATTATACCTGACGAGTGCTGTTTATTTAATTTAATATTTAACTTCTTGAACCAAAATGAAGAAAATGCAGTTCATGCCTATGTGACGCAATGGCTTGCTTGTTTTTCTTGTCAGCACCAACATGGTGTCCGTGTTTGGCCACCTAAAACTAGCATCTTGGCTAGCGATGAGCACGCTTGTCAATTATATCTCTGTGGCATCAGCTAGCTACCTTGGGCCACCATTCACTCATTTGCCAATGTTTCTTTGCTTATTGCACTCCAGGGACCAGTCATATCCTAACTACACACTTCTGTCCACCAGTGATGCATTATTTCATTAAATTTATGTTAATTGGCTCAGGCTCACTATCTGAGCTACAAGCTAGCCAGCTAACATTAGCAATAGTGAGTAAGGGTACATGTCCACTGGTTCCGTTGTTTTTCTGCTTCCCATTCATTGTGTATTGGAAAGGCAGCAGAAAGCATTTGGGTGTGGACCGGTGAAAACCAGACTGTGGGGTGCAGAATCTCCCTTGGGTCCCCTACAGTTCATTTGCATAGTCATGACGATCAATCATGCTATTTTCTGTACGGCCATGAACTGGAGGCAGCACTCTCGTCCTGAACTTTTAAACCAGCAGTTTTTGATGTCAAATAACAACAGATTCATTAACTGAACCTACTATTTCTCACACGGAATAATGTTAGAAACACTTTTCACTGGTTTCCCCGCTGAAAAAACCAGCATAGAAAATCCAGCATGGACCAACCAGCATGAAAATGCTGGTCTATGCTGGTTTATGCTGGTTGTCCACCAGCTAAACCAACACCAAACCAGCATAGTATGCTGGTATGACCAGCTTCAAAACACAACAAATCATGCTGGTGACCAGCATGCTGGTCCATGCTGGTTTTTCCAACAGGGTTGTTTTAAAAATATGGAGACCAAGGACGCCATATTGTCCGGTAGCAGCGGAGAGCTGAAGACCGCCCAGGGATGGACCCCACCAGCCAGCTGGAGGAGAACAGTGGGGTACATTGCCTGTTGTTGTGAAGACATGAAGGGGAACCGCTGTTTCAGGCAGTCCGATACTATATGACCAGTCCTTGCCGTCATATAGAAACAACATACAAAGGAATGAGGCGTGGAGAGCAGTGGAACATGGGCTCACCCAGCCAAAGCTCATGAACCAGGCGGTCAAATTCGCCACGCACTGCGCATGTCTGTAGGACTGGGTGAACCCAAAACCTGCGGCAATGATGACAAAGTTGACTTTTGTAGCGCAAATATACCAGCACTATTAAAAACAGACTTTTCCAGCATGAGAACTATGCTACACGCCTCTTTTTCACACTTCACAGGCTCCAGTATCTGATTCCTTTCCAAAAAATCCTGACCAGTAGACACTAGCATAAGAAAGAAGGTGGAGTTAAATGCCAGGCTTAGGCTTTTAAAGAGGCCTGCACTAAAAAGAGCCCTTCCGATGAGTGCTGCAAAAAATGATTCACAATAATGCTGCAATAATTAAATAAAGGAAATTCATTGAAAACATGTCCCAGATATTTCATTATGAGCTGTGGGAGCTGTCAACATGTGGGAAAAGTGAAATTAATGGAACCTGTAAACAGGTTGAAATGGTGAAAATCCGATTAATTTTGATGACCTCATCAAGGTTTGAATGAAATATGTCCCACCGGAAACACAAAAATAAAAGCACAAAATGATGTATTTTTAAATAGTGAGAAAGAATAACGAAAGCATATTTTATTTATTGTTCACTATCACTCAGGTAATATCGGCATCGTCGAAACATACATATATATCTTGTCAAATCCCAAAATTACAGTAGTGGTTTAAATTTGAGTTTTATTTTGTAAACGCCCTCACAACCGAAAGTTCATCCTGTCGTCGGGGTTACCTGGTGCGGCTCGTCCAGCTTGACGCTCAGGTACGCGGATTCGGTGGAAAACTTCACCAAAACCGTGTTTTCGCCCCGGCAGTCGAAACGGGAACTACTCAGAATGCATTAGAGACGAGAAGAGGCGAAGCACAGAGCGAAGAAGAAGTCGTTAAATCGCCGCGGGAGAGAGCTGGAGGGGGAATACCGTGCGAACTGTGAGTAAATGTTGAGACAGAAAGTCCCGAAATGGAGGAAAAGGCGGCGGTGACAAGCCGCCGTGAAAGTGAAAACCCGTTTGGGCTGCATTAGAAAGGTGGTCTTAGCTTACGTGGACGAAGCATTAACTGCTACTTGTGGCTGGATGTGGATCAAACGGCAGAAAAGTTCAGTTGACGCCTGAATGTGAGGATACGTGAGCCATTTGGCTTCAGTAACGTCATAGGTCACCAGAAACGAAGCCCGCGTCACATACACACACACACAACCTATATCACTACTTTATTACGTAATACGATTTTTTTTTTTTTGTGGTCAAGTTTGGCATTTATGCAGACTTGAAGCACCTTTGCTTTAATAAAATTGTTCCCTCTTGGTCATTAAATGGCTGACAAGTAGATGCGGGTAATAATGTTTAGGGGAGGGTTTATTGTCGGCTATTTATTTTGTGATGAGCTTTAAATCAAGGAGGGTGTATGTACTGCTCAGTTAACACAGCCTCCTCGCTTAAATCAGTACCATTATGCGTTTTTTTTTTCCGTTGTGGATTCGTTTACATGCTGTACATTGGATCCTTCAAATATCAACGATTATTAATATCAACTAATGTCTATTTAAATGTTTTGCAACGGCCATGACATCACATAGTGAATTATACAGTATACATATACAAATAAGTAATTGTCTGTGACACACACACACACTCGGATCCACCATTAAAAACCTGCTGGGCCACATTTCCTGCCACCTGCAGGGCCTCGCATTTGTTCTCAAGAGATATGCCCTCAGGATGCTTCAAGAGATTTTTTTTTAGATTCAACAGGTTGCAAGAATGCTGTTTGGTGATACAGTTGTATTACCCTGTTTTTTAGGCTAAACTTTAGATAAGCTGGATTTATGCACCCGCATCACGTTGACGGCGTTACCGACGTACGTCCCGGACACAGCAGGTGTGCTGGTTTGAATGCGTTGCTCCGTTGCCAAAATGGGGTTCTGCCGATTTGTAGAGTGATTTGTGTTCGTCATGTGGTTTTGTTCATTAAGTAACAAAGGACAAGCGCAGATTATGACGGAGTTGGAGCTAATAAATGTTTAAAAAAAAAAAAACTTTTCATACAGTTCCTGCAACAGAGAAAAAGAAGAAGTTATGTTACGCCCAACCATCACCACTGCGGTCATTTGACAATTGATGTCATTACTGGTTGTTAGAATGAGTCATACAAATGCCATATCTCTGCTTAACTTCCTCAATATTCTTTGAAATTTGCATCGTTGTTTATCCGTCTCACTTTTGAAGTAGCTCTGTGGTGAACGAGAAGAGCGGCGCAGAGACGAGAGCCAGGAAATGTGAGGGAGGAGACAAAGCAGACCAATCACAGCTCTTACGGTTTGCGTCGCCGACGTGCACCTCTCCAGAGGCATCACGGGGTTATTGTGGCACAGCTGCGTCGCGTTGACACGGGTGCATAAATCCAGCTTTATTCTCTCCTGGGTGTCTACGGTTTCCCAACGACACACGGCAGTGGATATAAATCACATTAAAAACATCTCTACATTCTCTAAAATGGTGTCTTATGCCCTTTTCTCCACAAAAAAAACCCCTTTCATTGTCTTACAGTTGCTTGTAAAAATCTTTTTCCCTTTTCCTCCTCCTTAAAATGCCAGAATCTAATTAGGCCCACCCACCACGACACAGAAGTCTGCAAGATGGCGAATTTGAACAGGCAGTGATTCGTCCTGATTGGTTCACCTGGTAAAGCGACGTCACAAAAATGCTCCATCCAAACTTGCCTTTTTCTAAGGGGAGGAACTTAATTGAACTTTCACGGCAGAAAAACACAAACATGACACATAAGAGTGAGTTTGCTCTTGATATGCCTTGGAAGTCATAAGAAACATGTTCCAGACATGTTAACATGGAAAAAAAACCTTGATTTTCACCGGTGTGTCACTTTAAAGTGGTCATTCAATGAATTGTTTGTAGGTTTTAACCTTCTGAAATGCATCTATTGGTCACGATTAGGGATGGGCATAATTTACCGATTAACCGATAATTGATCATTAAGAATTTCACCGAGGAAGTTCATTTTCGTCGACAAACCGTTTTTTTTTTTTAAACAATCCGAGGCCTAGTGTACGGCCGTCCTCAAACAATGCAATGGCAAAATTTGGGCACCAGGGGGCAACATTACACCATCGCCGTACCCTGGCGTGCCTCAGTTGATACACGCGGGCTTCCGTAGGGCAATCGCCAAATCATTAAGCGGTTACGGCGAAGTGTTGCGTGGGACCATTTCAATTTAAAAAATGACCAGGTGTACTGCAATCACTGCAATGCAGCATACAAATATACCTCATCGACAGGGTCCATGGAACACCCTTATTACGCAAAGAAACCGCCAACAGTGGTTGCGCGCTGAGTAATGGCGGTCGTGAAGATTCTTTTTTTTTTTCAGAAACTTTATTGAGAAGGTCATGAAGATTCGGTGTACACACGTCGAGGGAAGCTGCAGGAGGCGGCGTAGTAGCTCGACGGGAAGACTATTTCGCACAAAATGGCACAAGAGAACAGCAAAAAGTTCTGCGCGGCTAGACTAAGTAACACGAGCGATAGAGCAATGAATGCGGTCTTTGTTTGTTGGGTGGCCGCTCGGCAGGGAGACAAGGTGGGTAAAACGTCTCGGCCAATCAGCTTGCGGGGTGAAACGTCTCGGCCAATCAGCTTGCGAGATTCCCGAGCCGAGCCAACACGAGAACAGAGAGAGGGCTCTCCGTGCACCTGATGTTATAATGTAGTCTACCTGCCTTGTTACGTACCTAAAAATGTTAATGATTAACCGATTATTAATCATTAATTCTCCCGACGATCGGTGAAGAAAATTTCACCGAATGCCCATCCCTAGTCACGATTATCAAAAAAAAAAAAAAATAAAAAATAAAAACACTCACTTGGAACAAAAAAAACATTCTTTATATCGAGTCTGTCTGTGAGGAGCCAGTGTAGCTCTTCCATGTGTTACTGTATGTCAAAAAAGGTCAACCCAGCCTTGATACCAACCTCAGTGTCTGTCTGCAAACATGTAGATGAGTGGGGAGCCGAAGGCGCTAGCTTCAGGTGTAATAACGTCACTGGAGAGCTGTCTTACAAGCGTGGTTTCTGTTATTTTCAGTCACCCTAATAGACATCCCTGTTTCCACCTGGTTCACTAGTCCACAGTTGAAAATGTACCTCAACATGTCATTCTGAGATATTGTGGTATTATATTTTTGCCACGATGCTACATTGAACCGTTAAGCAGCTCGGTGGTGCAGTGGTTAGCACTGTGGCAGCACAGTAAGTAAGAAGGTCACGGGATCGATTCCACCTCTGACCATCGTGGGTTCGACCCCACCCCCTGTGTGGAGTTTGCTTGTTCTCCCCGTGTCTGCGTGGGTTTACCCCGGGTACTCCGGTTTCCTCCCACAGGCCAAAAACATGCAGGTTAGGCGAAGTGGAGACTGTAAAGTGGCCCCAGGTGTGAATGTGTGTGTGAATGGTGAAGGGATGGCGCCGCACCGTGGCTGCCTCATCCATCCACGTGGATGCCCTGAATTTTCCTCTGGGATTGATAAAGTACACAAAAATGTTTTGAAAAAGCTGGTTTTATGCTTTGAATATCTGCTCTAGTGCAAGGGTTGTGTGACATAAATTTCATCATCCTCTCCAGTCGCTAGGCTCTGTGGGGGTCCCTCTGCAACTGTGCACATGCAGCCGAAATTCTGTGACCGCGTTGACTGTGCATGCTGACTATGCAAGCGCAAGAGCCAACCTTCCATTTAAAAGGTGATGCTACTGACAGCCGTATGCGCACCAACCTTGTCCAAAGCGTACGTGTGTGGGAATCATGAAATGATGAGACTGGATGATTTCTCAGTATTGTTTCATTCCATCTCACGTCCCACAGCTCTTTCTCTCAGTCAGGAAATCAGAGGAAGAGCTGCAGTCAACCACATACATTTATACCTCCACATCAAACACAGAATCACATTTACATTTAATCCCCCCATTGTCCTCTCGGCTCCTCTGTCTGACCCCAGGAGGTCAGACAGTCCATCTGAGGCGTGATGTCAATACACACCGCGAGCTTAAAGTCCTTTTATGCTTGGGTCTCTGCAGCAGAATATGTGAGCTACATAATGTTACGCCACATCACTCCCCCCGAAACGCCAAAGAATGGACACACACCAACATTACCCTAACGACCATAAAACATATGTCACACCCCCCACTTTGCAGGATCTACAGCACAATCTACACGGGTTGATCAAAACACACATCACTCTGCCCGTAGCCTAGGCTTCAATCTCCTCCCGAATCTGCTGTACGCAGGTTTCGCAGCCTGTGTTGTGCCGTCCTGCGGCGCACCTGTGGAATGAGAAGGAGAAGGGTTAATTGCCCCCTGCGGGGGATCCCGGGGCCGCTCCCTGGGAGGTCTGCCGCGTCGAGGCACCCCCGCCGGTCGTACAGATTCGTCACGCAACACAAAAGCAGGCTTTAATCTGTCAACACTGATCGTTTCTTTCCTGCCCCCCAAATCTAGCACAAAATATTTCTCCCCAATTTCCAGCACTCGAAATGGACAGTCATAGGGTGGGCGGAGGCTGTGACGCTGAGCGTCGTGCCTGACAAAAACAAACTCTGCGTTTTGTAAAGCCTTGGGAACAAAAACACGCAGAAAAGTGTGATGAGCGGGGCCCGGGAGCATTTCTGCTCCCATGCCACTTAGAGGTCCCCGCACCGGGGGGCGCTCTGGTGCCGCATGGGCTGGCAGGAACTCTCCGGGCAGCCTGAGAGGTTGAGTAAAAACTAATTCAGCGGATGAGGCATCTAAATCCTCTTTGGGTGCCGAACGCAACCCCAATAAAACCCATGGTAGTTTGTTTACCCAATCTGTATCCGTGAGCGACGCTCTGAGGGCTGCCTTCAACGACCTGTGAAAACGCTCGCATAAACCGTTGGCCTGTGGGTGATAAGCGGTAGTGCGATGGGCTGCCGCTCCTAAGCCGCTGGCCATTGCTGACCACAGCTCCGACGCGAATTGCGGACCCCTATCGGACGTAATATCTGACGGGACTCCGAACCGCGCTACCCAGGCTGTTAAAAAAGCGCGAGCCACCTCTGCCGCTGTGGTCGATTGTAATGGGACCACTTCAGGCCAACGTGTGGTCCGATCCACCATTGTCAAGAGATGTGTGAACCCTTGTGATGGCGGTAGGGGTCCCACTAGGTCTACGTGCACATGATCGAATCTCTTAGCCGGAATGTGGAATGGTTCTAAAGGGGCTTTCGTGTGCCTGTGAACTTTGGCCCGCTGGCAAGACATGCAGGCTTTCGCCCACTCCTTCACGTGCTTGCGCAGGCTCGGCCAAACAAACTTCTCCGCTACCATTTTCACCGAAGTGCGTACTCCCGGGTGCACTAGGGAGTGCACCGCATCAAAAACGCGATGGCGCCACGTGGCCGGTACCACCGGGCGCAGTCGCCCGGTGGATACGTCGCAGATTAGAGGGGGTGAACCGGTTTGTAAACTTATGCTGTCCAGTCTTAACCCTGTTGGTCCAGACAGGAGCGCGCGCACGTCCGTGTCTTTGCTCTGCTCCGCTGCCATGGCTGCATAATCTATCCCCACGTGCACCTGAGCCGCGTGCGCGTCCGCACTGTTACCTCGCTCCGCGTCTGCGGCATTACAGTCCGCATCCGCGCGGACAGGCGCTGTTACCGGTCGTGAGAGGCAGTCCGCTACTACATTAAGTTTACCGGCTACGTGCTGTACTGTACATATATCGGTGGTGAATTCTGAAATTGCGGCCAGCTGCCTCTGCTGTCGGCCTGACCAAGGTTCAGAAATTTTGGACATTGCAAAAGTGAGCGGTTTGTGGTCGATAAACGCGGTGAAACGCCGCCCCTCCAACCAGAACTGAAAATGGCGAATGGTCAGGTGGAGCACTAGCAGCTCCCTGTCAAACGCGCTGTATTTCCGCTCAGCATCGCGTAGGGACCTGCTGAAAAAAACGAGAGGCTGCCAAACTCCGGCGACCTGCTGCTCCACAACGGCCCCTATGGCCACATCTGACGCGTCTGTGGTTAGCGCTATTCGGGCTGAAGGGTCTGGGTGAGCCAGCAGTGCTGCGTCTGCCAGTGCTTTTTTAACCTCTGTGAATGCGCGCTCCCGCTCTGGGGACCACTCGATCACATTGGAGGGCTTCTGTTTTTTAAGCGCAGCGTACAACGGTTGCATGAGCTGCGCCGCGTGGGGTATGAAACGGTTATAAAAATTTACCATTCCTAAAAATTCTTGCAACGCTTTTACCGTTTGTGGCTGGGGAAACTCCGCCACTGCCCGTACTTTGGCCGGCAGAGGGACTGCTCCCTCTGGGGAGACGCAGTGCCCTAAAAAATCGATTTGCACTGCGCCAAAATGGCACTTGGCCGGGTTGATTATCAACCCATGCGCTCCCAACCTCTGAAAAACTGTCGTGAGGTGTTTTTCGTGTTCCTCCTCGGAGGCGCTGGCGACCAAAATGTCGTCTAAGTAGACAAAAACAAAAGGGAGGTCGCACAACACGACATCCATCATCCGTTGGAAGGTTTGTGCGGCGCCTTTAAGGCCAAAAGGCATGCGTAAAAACTCAAAAAGCCCGAACGGGGTTATTACCGCTGTCTTGGGAATGTCCTCTGGTCGGACCGGGACCTGATGATAACCGCGGACCAGGTCTATTTTAGAAAAAATGCGCGCCTTCGCCAAGTGCACCAAAAAATCCTGGATATGCGGAATTGGGTAGCGGTCCTGCGCTGTGGCATTGTTTAACCTGCGGTAATCGCCACAAGGTCTCCACGAGCCATCAGCTTTAGGCACCATATGCAGGGGGGAAGCCCAGGCGCTCTTCGAGCGGCGAATTATGCCCAACCTTTCCAGGTTGGCGAACTCCTCACGCGCAATGGAGAGCTTAGCTGCATCCAAGCGCCGAGCCTTCGCAAAACTGGTGGGCCACTTGTGGTTATAAAGTGCTCCACCCCGTGCTTCGCCACCTTAGCTGAAAATGTGGGAACTGTGAGTGCTGGAAACTGGTTTAGAAGAGTGTGAAACTTACCGCCTGCTGTGGCGACGTTGGTCTGTACTGGCGGCGAGGACACTCGAGCTGCACAAGGGATGGAACAAAAAGAGAGTGCATTAACCAGGCGTCTATTAACCAGATCTACCAACAAGCCATGTGAGCACAAAAAGTCAGCGCCTAACATGTTGAAACTCACCGCCGCTACTATGAAGGTCCATTCATAGGTGCGTCCGTGCAAGGACAGGCACAGAGTCCTTTCACCAAAAGTCTTGATAGACGAGCCGTTTGCGGCCGTTGCCCCGTCTCCGCGGGGGCCAGCCACACGATCCGCATAGGTCGCGGTGATGAAACTCCTCTGTGCTCCGGTGTCAACGAGGAATTGCCGTCCGGAGCTCGCGTCTGTCAGGTACAGCAGCTTGTTCATTTCACCGAGAGTCGAAGCTGCTAACGACCCCCGGCTCGTGCGTTTCCCTGGTTTTTTTGAAGCTGCATGGTGGAACGCATCTGTGTGCCTTCTCCGCGAAGCGTCGATGGTAAAAACAGAGGTCGTCCCCCCCTCTGCTTCGGGACCGCGCCGCTGCTGTCGTCGCTGGGGCTGTTTCTGCTGCCACTGGCTCTCCACCGCCCTCGGCCGCCGCGCTGAGGTCTGCTGCTGCCACTGAAGTCTGCTGCTCGTCGCAGGCGTCGAGGAGCCGCTCCGCTTCCATGGCCAGCGTGCGGAAGTCCTGCTGGTTCACACACCTCATGCCGGACAGGAGACCCCTCATGTGTGCTGGGAGGGTCCTCAAGAAGATGTGTTTAAACAGAAACGCATCGTTGTCCGCCCCGATCATCTGCAGCATGTCCTCCTTGAGGACGGTCGGCCTGCGTCCTCCTCTGTCGCACAGGTCCAGAAGTCTCCTGGCCCTCACCTCGACTGATGGCACAAAACTCCGAATGAGGGCGGCTTTCAGGGCGTCATACTTGCCAGCAGCGGGCGGCTGCTGCACCAGGCTCCGCACACATAGGGCTGTGCGGCTGTCGAGTCTTGCGATGACATTATGGAACTTGATGTCATCTGCTGATACCCCATTGAGCACGAACCGCGATTCCACGTGTTGGAACCATGAGTGCGGGTCATCTTGCCAGAACTCGGGGAGTTTAATTGAGCTTACGCCCGTGCGGGCGGTCCCCGGTGAATCCGGGCCGGAGAAACGGTCTCCAAGCCTTTCCATATATCTCACGTGTGGGTCACCAATGTGGAAATCATGAAACGATGAGACTGGATGATTTCTCAGTATTGGTTTATTCCATCTCACGTCCCACAGCTCTTTCTCTCAGTCAGGAAATCAGAGGAAGAGCTGCAGTCAACCACATACATTTATACCTCCACATCAAACACAGAATCACATTTACATTTAATCCCCCCATTGTCCTCTCGGCTCCTCTGTCTGACCCCAGGAGGTCAGACAGTCCTTTCAGGTTCTCTCTCCAGTTCTTCTCACTTCCTCCCAAGGTCGCAGGTGGTCCAGACTCATTGTCCATCTGAGGCATGATGTCAATACACACCGCGAGCTTAAAGTCCTTTTATGCTTGGGTCTCTGCAGCGGAATATGTGAGCTACATAATGTTACGCCACACGTGCATCATAGACGTGCAAAGCATAAAGCCAGTTTTAGCATTAGCTTGGCTAGGTGGTCAGGGTTACTCAGTGTAACTGCATTACAGCTCACCTCAGGAGGGAGAGGCTGACCTGCAGGCCGCCTTGCATTGGCTCAGCTATCGATTTGGCCAGTTTTGATCACTATTTGCTATAAATTCTATTCCCCCCACTGGAATCCTTGTTCATCCAACAACACTGACCATATATGTCATTGTTAGACATTTTAGCTTATATTTTCTCTAACCAAGACCCATGGTGGCTAGCTGAAGGTAGCAGTTTAGACACTCATTCATAAATGTTTCTGGACATTGTGCTCCATGATAGGTCATATACTATCAACTACTGAAATCACACGCTCTTGTTCAACAGTGATGCACTTTTTCATTCATTCTTTAAGAAACTTTATGTCAGTTGGCTCAGGCTTGCTACCTGAGCTTGGAGCTAGCATGCTAAGATTAGCAATAGTGACATAAGAGGGAGTATGGAGATAACTGTGGCTCTTAGGCATTTAAAGAGGCATGCAATAAACGAATAATTCCGAGGAAAGCAGCAAAAGATTATTCAAAATGATGCTGCAGTAATTAAATAATTAATGGCAGTTTGATCAAAATATGTCCAACATTTCATTAAGATTTGTGGGAGCTGTCAACATGTGGAAAAAGGAAAGTGAATGACCGCTTTAAAAAGTATTTAAAGGTCCTGAGTTTGCTAATAGAAAGACTTTAAATGTATTCCATTCCCTAACATCTGTTTTTAATGGTTAACGTTTTTGTTCTGGACTGAAACTGACACCAACGCATGTGCTCTATATTAACTGATAGTTGTAATCAATAAATAATATTGCTTACAGTATGATAATATGTTGAAAATACAAAAGTCGTGGGTGGATAATTCCAGCATGGTGTTTGTTTGGGAGATGTTAACTCTGATATTGTTATTTTTCTGATGCTTTTCCTAATTTATTTTTGCTCTAGAATAGGAATGCAAGTTGTTGATTAATTCATTAGTCATTAGTTGATTCACCTTATTGATCAATAAATGATTAATTGATGAGCAATAATTTTCCTGAAAATCTGAATTTCCCTCAGTACAATACAGTCTTTCTAGCGTCAACATTTAAAAAGTTAATCACTGTTTCTGATATACTGAATAAAACATGAACATCCTGTTCCTCAGTGATTTATTGAACTATTTGCATTGGAAATGCACTTGGAACTTGTTGTCGCTCTCTGAGGTAACCCGGAAGGATGAGATTTTTTGCTCTGCACAGCACATGTGCTCTGGGGTCTTGGCATCTTCTTCTGCTTTTTCTTTAGTTTCGGTTGAAAGGCGGCAGTGGGTGACCATGTGTGCCCCTGCCTGGATGGCGACGCCACTACATTTCATAGAATAAGCTCCCATTGAAAAAGGCTGCTGAGTTATCAATTAATTGACAGCTAATTTAATTTAGTCCATGAACATCCCAGCTATAGAATCTTTCAGTTTTGCTGATCATTGGTGTGGCTCTGTTTTTCTTTACAGAATTACTTGCAGTGAAGTTTGCGATGGGCTGCAAAAGATGGGCGTGGACCCCAGTGGGCCTCAGTATTATAATGTTTGTGAAAGGCCGCACTAGATGATCAGTCTCTCTAACAGCTGTTACTGTATAAAATGCAGAGTACTTCACGTCATGCAGTGAGTTTTTCTGGGACAAAAGATGTACGAAGAACACAGCTAAGACGCAGTCCTTATCTGTTTTATGTGTTGTAAACCAAATAAAGAGCAGTATTTACTTTGGAAAACTATACTAACAATGCAATAAATCTATTATACTCCAAAGGTTAGGGTTAAGGTTTTTATTAACATGCAAACTGCACTTTAACTTACCAGTAGAGTTCAGACACTCATCCTCCTCTTTTTTCTTTTTAAGTTTTATTTATTATTATTATATAATGTTTTTGACCTGTCCTGACCTGCGTGTAATAATGGGGCCATTACACGCATTGTAGTCTCAATAGAACAGGACTCTACACACCCACTACATGAATATCTCACTCCATTGCCCTCAGGATACAGGTACCGAACATAAAGAAACAGAAGGACTCGCTTTGGGAAAAGCCTGATCCCTGCTGTCATAGCTGCCTTAAACGACAGACCCTGCTGAGTGCGTCCTGGTTCACTGTGGTATTCTGTTTTGTCCTGTGAAGTGTCTGTCTACCTTTGTTATGTGTTGTTATTGCCTGTCTATTATGTGGCGTTCCAGTGTACAGGTCTGTGAAAAAGAATTTCCCCTCGGGGACAATGAAGTCTAAAGTCCAAAAAAAGTCCATGGCTCCTACATTTCTGATCAGATTGACTTCAGATTTATACAAAAGCTTTTAACTCATCAATATCTTGGACTCATTTGATGTTCACACACACCTAACGAGGTGTTCCATGTATTTTGGGGAGGGATGTTTTTATGTTGTCGCCACGCCAGCGTGTACATTTCTGATCGGATTGACTTCAGATTCTACAGAAGCTTTAACTGAAATGAGGGGTTCTACTTTTGGGGAGGGGGACTTATTTTTCTCCAATCCATTTTATGTTGATCACAGTTCTCTTAAGGGGTCCCTGATATGCAGATGTGTGGGGTGTGGGAGTGTGCTCACTAAGGTCTGTTTATTTATTCCAGTCAGTCATGTCAGGAGGCAGCACTGGCAGTCTGAGACGCAGCTCAGGGCCTGGCAGCCACAAGTTTGGATGCAGCCGGACCAGCAGCCAGGAATCATCATACAAGGAGCACTGTGCGGGCACAGTGGAAGATAGGCTTTCAGCTCCCAAGCCAAAGGCAGTTCTCAAAGCCGACCTGAAGGATGCCAACGGGAAAGAGTCAGAGATTATTGGTTTCATTCCCCGCTCTGCTGATCCGCCTTCTGCGACGCAGTCCTGCAATCCCTGCACTTCTCCAAGGAACTGCAGGACTTTTCTGTACACTGTGGTCACTTGTGGCCTGTACAAGGTCTGTCAGCGCTCTATCCTCGCTCCGTGCCTGGCACCAAACGAGAGTTCCCCAGACGAACCTGAGAAGGTGAGTCTCCAAGCTGCTACTAGCCCTGCAGCCAACAAAGAAGAGGACCCCACAGACTGGCTGGAGGATCTCCATATAGCTGGAGTCAAAGTGGACAGTCCAAGAGACTATTTAGATGTTGATACAATGCCTTTTCCAAAGGTGCCTCAGTACAGTGGTCAGACGCGGCCAAGCCATCCATCTTTTCATGAGTCTATGAAGTTTGAGGACTGGGAGGATGAGGAGGAGGATGTGGACTCCCTGATCACGAAGAAGCTGCTGGAGCTCTACTCTGAATATCAGATTGAAGAATTGGCCAGATGCACTACGGACTCAGTGTTTCTGAGGAAAAGCAAGACCATCAACCAACTTATCAACTCCCTGGCAGAGGAGCATCAAATGGATGAGCAGGAAGCTGAGTGCCGGCTGGTGCGCGGCATCATCCGCATCAGCACGAGGAAGAGTTCGAAGAGAAGGCCGCAACCAGTGACTAGGAGAGAGCGGACGCTGTCAGACAGCGGGAATGAGACAATGAAGGACAGCGAGTCCTGCTCATTCAGCAACAACAGTAAGTCGAGGCTTTACTCGTGTTGTGACCTGTTGATGTGTTGTTAAAATGATGAAAGGAAGTAACAGGCATGTGTCACTTTCCCTTTCCTCAAGATGACTATAAATCACATCCCAACATCCAGATATCAGAGTTGACCTCCTCTGATAAGTATGCCAGGGAGATGTGGAGGAACAATGCAGGTAAGTAACCTGCCTTAACTATCAATTATTACCTTATCCATTCACATCAAACTCATTTTTTAAGGAATTCAATCTAAAACTAAAGCTGCAATGGTGACAGTTTGGCCTGTAACTTTAAAAAAGTTTGTTTTTCCATAACAAGTTTTATTTTGGGTCATACAAGGCTGCTGGTTGAGTGATATTTATCAGTTTGTTTTCGTCAGACTAAGGCATTGTCCATACATGCATAAGTACTTTTTTTTTTTTTTGGCACTTACAAACAAATTTTAAAAAAAAGCCCCTCTAGGGTAAAGATTTTCAACTCAAGTAACAATGTTTGTGTATGGACTGGAAAACCAGAGGTTTTTTCTTGCAACTTCAGATTGTGTGCCACCATCACTCTGGTTTTGTCACAGTAACACAGTTATTCCCTTGTTTATGTGACAACGGCCAACACAGCCAGAACTGTGCTGCTGTTAAACTTTGTTAACAGGACTTTTTAAAAGTTTGCACTAGCACTGGGCAAAAAACCAGTTCACCCGGTGTACCATCTTAATTTCCAGCACAGTATGAAATTTGAACATACTGTACCTCCATACCACAGGATAGCTGAAACAACAGCTGTATAAAATTTCTTGACAGGAGGAGACGGTTTCAGCAGGAGTTCACTGAGCCTCTGACCCACGGCAGCCACAGCACCCCAGCACGGCACACATACGGTGTTCATCGCAACAGTTTTCACACTTCATATCTAAACCCTTATTGCAAATCGTGTTTGATTCCCAGAGACAGATGAAACGGGACGAGAGGCAGCTGCGTTCGCCGTAGACGGTGTGTGTTTATAATCCTCGTAGAGGACGAGGGGCCCTGTTGACCCTGTAGTGTAAGACTGTGTGTGTGTTCGATGGTCAGCGTAGCGTTATGTTGCACGTCGGTACGATTTTTTTTTTTAATATTCCACACAGTCAAGCTGACCGTTTCTCTATTAATGACAGAAATGCACTTACAGCATATGAAGGAAAATAACTAGCGAAATAGGTGCACTCCGCTGTAGACCGTGTGAGTGGAGAATCAGTGACCGAGCATGAACTGTTTCATTCATATTTATTCTTTTATATATTGTATCAGCTTATGAAGCAAAGCACATGAACTATAAATGATGAAATGTCTGTGTATAGCACAGAGCCACTGCTAGCTATCTTGGTGCCCTAAGCATAAGTCCCCCCCCCCAAAAAAAAAAAAAAAACACTCAAAACATTTTCAGTGCAATTTTAAAACTGAAGGAAACCTTTCAATAAATCACATCAACAGAATACAGTCATGTGAAAAAATTATTACACCCCCATTAAACATTCAGTTCTTTATTAAGAAATGTTCACATATCTATGTCTAACCTTGTTTTTGTTTTTATTTGCATTTTTTAACCTTTATTTTAGCCATTTTAAGTGGGAATGAATGTGGGGGTGTCCTAAAAAAAGATGGGGGGTGTCCTAATTTTTTCCTCACTATTTGTTAAGAATTACATTTTACAGAAAATTTGAGAAAAGTCTTTAATTCATTTTTAATTGTTTAGTTGTATTACATGAATCTCCCAGTATTTTAACATTGATATTAAATATCCATATGTCCAAATATGTTAACAAAACACACAGGCTTATATTAGTTAGAATAGGCTAAAAAAATCAGAGCACAATCTTCAGCAAAATAAACATGAAAAATCTATAACATACTAACTATTGCAATGTCACTCTCATCAGTTGACCTTGAGGTCAAAGGTCAGGTCAGGTTTTTTTCTTCTAAACACAGCAACTACTGAAAGAAATGATGTAGGCTTTTCAAATTGATACAATAGCTGTATCTAATACACATCTTGGACGACATACACCCTCACCTAACTGGGTTTGGGGTCAAGGGGTCAAAGGTTCAAAGTTAAGATTCAAGATTCAAAGATTTTATTTGTCAATACTACTATACGTACACGACATACAGGAGAATTGAAATTCCGTTTCTCTCTCTTCAGTGGTGTGCGTGATATAAAAAAAGGAATAAGGCTGGAAAAATAGCAACAGCAGTCTGTGTACAGTAATGCTACCCATAGTGCAAATAACGACAAAAGATAAAACCCCGACATCCCGTCGTGCAAATAAGATAAACGATAAAACCCAGCAATCCTATATACAGAAAAAGGTAGAGCAGAAATACATTGCAGTTGCACTATGGTAAATGCTATATTTACTATAAAGTAAAGCTAGGGCCACCAAATCTGGTACACAGGTTCACTCTGAGACCATAACCTCTGACTACAGGTTTGGGGTCAAAAGGTCAAGGTTGACTCCCTATGATCTCACTGTAGAACGTGTAAAGCTATCTAGGGTCACCAAACTTGCTACACAGGTTCACCTCGGGATCCTGACCTCCAGCTATGGGTTGTATACTTTGGTGTTTATTCGTGAATGATGGGGTTATCATAATTTGGTTCTGCCACAGTAATTATTGAAAAGTGTAAAACTGCGCTCTGTCAGTAAGTATTGGGATCGTCAAAGAAAATGGAGGCGGGGGATATTGCACTCGCCTCATAGTGCTCTTGTTTGTAATTAGAAATCATAACATTCTAATTTACTGAGATGCACTAGTATAAAGTTCCCGTGTTCTGTATGTTACCCGAGCCTGAGCTGCTGTAGATGGTTCTGTGTCAGGGTTCTGGTTCTGTTCCAGAGTGCTGAGATCTGCTGTAGATGGATGTGGCTCTGGATCCTATGGGTGATCCGGTCTGCCTCTTTGCAAATTTCAGCAATGACCTTAAATCAATTCAGAAATATAAGCAAGATTAATTGGCAATTTTTAAATAATTTTCAATAAACCTTTTTTCCTCAAACTTCGGGAATGAACTGAAGGAAGTGTCAAAGGTTTAAATTAAGTATAAAGACTAATTAAACAACAAACAGCAATAACTTTATATTTTACTGTACTTTCATAAAAGAAATAAAAACTACAGTTGCAAGACTGCAACATAAACAACACCTTATATTTGATGGTCTAAGTAAAACATTATCTACAGTGGGCCAAAAAAGTATTTAGTCAGCCACCAATTGTGCAAGTTCTCCCACTTAAAAGATGAGAGAGGTCTCCAATTTTCATCATAGGTATACCTCAACTATGAGAGACAAAATGAGAAAAAAAAATCCAGAAAATCACATTGAAGGATTTTTTAAAGAATTTATTTGCAAATTATGGTGGAAAATAAGTATTTGGTCACCTACAAACAAGCAAGATTTCTGGCTCTCACAGACCTGTAACTTCTTCTTTAAGAGGCTCCTCTGTCCTCCACTCGTTACCTGTATTAATGGCACCTGTTTGAACTCGTTATCAGTACAAAAGACACCTGTCCACAACCTCAAACAGTCAGACTCCAAACTCCACTATGGCCAAGACCAAAGAGCTGTCAAAGGACACCAGAAACAAAATTGTAGACCTGCACCAGGCTGGGAAGACTGAATCTGCAATAGGTAAGCAGCTTGGTGTGAAGAAATCAACTGTGGGAGCAATTATTAGAAAATGGAAGACATACAAGACCACTGATGATCTCCCTCGATCTGGGGCTCCACGCAAGATCTCACCCCGTGGGGTCAAAATGATCACGAGAACGGTGAGCAAAAATCCCAGAACCACACGGGGGGACCTAGTGAATGACCTGCAGAGAGCTGAGACCAAAGTAACAAAGGCTACATCAGTAACACACTACGCCGCCAGGGACTCAAATCCTGCAGTGCCAGACGTGTCCCCCTGCTTAAGCCAGTACATGTCCAGGCCCGTCTGAAGTTTGCTAGAGAGCATTTGGATGATCCAGAAGAGGATTGGGAGAATGTCATATGGTCAGATGAAACCAAAATAGAACTTTTTGGTAAAAACTCAACTTGTCGTGTTTGGAGGAGAAAGAATGCTGAGTTGCATCCAAAGAACACCATACCTACTGTGAAGCATGGGGGTGGAAACATCATGCTTTGGGGCTGTTTTTCTGCAAAGGGACCAGGACGACTGATCCGTGTAAAGGAAAGAATGAATGGGGCCATGTATCGTGAGATTTTGAGTGAAAACCTCCTTCCATCAGCAAGGGCATTGAAGATGGAACATGGCTGGGTCTTTCAGCATGACAGTGATCCCAAACACACCGCCCGGGCAACGAAGGAGTGGCTTCGTAAGAAGCATTTCAAGGTCCTGGAGTGGCCTAGCCAGTCTCCAGATCTCAACCCCATAGAAAATCTTTGGAGGGAGTTGAAAGTCCGTGTTGCCCAGCGACAGCCCCAAAACATCACTGCTCTAGAGGAGATCTGCATGGAGGAATGGGCCAAAATACCAGCAACAGTGTGTGAAAACCTTGTGAAGACTCACAGAAAACGTTTGACCTCTGTCATTGCCAACAAAGGGTATATAACAAAGTATTGAGATGAACTTTTGTTATTGACCAAATACTTATTTTACACCTTAATTTGCAAATATATTCTTTAAAAATCAGACAATGTGATTTTCTTGATTTTTTTTTTTTTTCTCATTTTGTCTCTCATAATTGAGGTATACCTATGATGAAAATTGGAGACCTCTCTCATCTTTTAAGTGGGAGAACTTGCACAATTGGTGGCTGAGTAAATACTTTTTTACCCCACTGTAAAAATCACTTCAGACAGGAAGTTATTCCAGAAATATTTAGGGAATCTTCCTTATAAAAGTTCAAATTTAAATTGTAATGTTCTGGAAACTCTATACACACAATTTCTGATCTGCTTCCTGCACCATTATTATCTCAGGATAAATGATTTTCATCTATTTTTTAAAAATGACAGCGGTTGTAAATTTGTAACGTACACATGCTGTTTATGAATACCGCATCATTCCGTCAAGTCCCAGCTGGGATATGTTTAACGTTACAGTTCTATCAGCCCAGAGGCCAGTGTGTGAATTTTTAATACTATCAAACCGCAACATTAAAAAAATGGGACTGAAAATTATCAGTATCATCAGTATAAAAGTTACTTTCACACCAACGTTTGTGTGTGTATACATGAGTTTTCTAAGCACCTGCTACAAGCCGACTCTGGTCTGGTCGCCAGCTGGCAAGCTTGGGTTTCTGTTTGGTTGGGGTTTTCCCCCCTCTGGTGTGCCATGTTTGATGTAGTGATGTCACAAACCGACCAGAAAACGGCGCTGTGAACGCTAGGTAGCAGCACGAAGCCCGTCAGAAAACTATAGCTGTGCACATATCCAGACCACGAAATCTGTTGTATTCCAAACCCACCAACAGTGAATGAGGATGAAGTGTGTGGTGGCAGAAGGCTCAACTCTAAAATTTCCTTTTTATTTATACAAATCTTTTGATTAGAAATAAAACTTTTGATCATTTTAGCTCTCCTGCAGTTACCAGCCTTCATTATTTTAGGCTGTGTCTTGGTTAAATACTTTTTTGCAGCATTTCTCTAATGAATTCCTCAGCAGCATTAATGTTGTCCTTTGTCATTTTCAGCTTTATCCCGGTCACTTTTGTTTCTGGCCTCTATGTCCTTTCAGGTCAGTCTTCCAGTTCTCCAACAGCCTACTCTCCCTCTCACACAGAGACTAATTCTTCAGGAGTCTCCATGATTCGCCTGCCGGTGTGAAAGTGAATCGTGCACCACATCGTATTCGTTTTGCCATTCTGTGGCCAGAAGGTCACATGCAGGACGATGTAAGGAGACACTTACTTGCACGGCAGTCTGGCTGAGCCAAGCTGTTTGTAGAGACCGCGGCTTTGCTGTGGTTCAAGAAAATGTGAAGCTTCACATTGTCTGAAGGGCGTCCGTGAACTCAGGGCTCTGTGTATACATATTTATGGTTCGTAGATATTGTTGTGCATGTGTGTATTTGAAGGACTGCTTCCACTGACTGCAGGAAGACGTCACCAGTAGCTCTTAAATGTAGTAGCATGATTAACCATCCCCATCCTTGAAATCAGCCATTTTACATTGTTGTTGTTCTGCTAACAATTTTTTTTTTAATGTCTTGTTCTTTTGCACATTTCATTACAGATTACATTATTACCAGCTTTTCATGTATCACTGTTCATTGCTGTTAATTCCATGGTTTTGTGTCATATATACATAGTGAAATTTTATTCAGGAGGCTGGACTTATTTCACAGCAGCCATTTTGATTGAAGAATTAGATTTTACTGTTGGCATTAAATATACTTGATTTTTCCACTTTTGAATATTGAGGATTTGCAGCAACATCACAAAATCGTGACGTTTTGTCTGCGCCCCTTGATGGTAGGCAAGCAGCACATTGCTGCCAATGTATTTCTGCTAGATTAGAGCACTTTTTTATACTTTTACCAAGTTTTTTATGCCGTCTATGGATTAAATTGGCGTAAATTTCAACTCTGACCATGGTCACTACATGCATGGTGGGAAGCTGTTGTAATAGGCTACATGAAACCACGGGAAGTCTCTTTATCACTTTCCATGGGATCTAGTTCGGACAGCCAAGTGTGCGGGGCAGGCAGAGGGACGGCTGGCAGACTTCTCCATCACTGCAGCAGTCGTTTCGTCAAGGGCAAGTACGTGCACAAATGGTGACCCGGGGATGGCTATGGCGTCTCTCAGATTTATATTTGGGGTTTTATTACGTTCCCTCGCTGTTTAAACAGATTCGGCTCAAAAAAGAAACAGAAAACTGTCCGTGGATATTTTTCAAAGGGGCACATTAGCAAGCACAGGATATTAGGCAGGTTGTTTTCTTGTTTTGGAACTGTGGTAGAGGCTCAATGCTTAGGCCAGAGGGGAGAAGTGGTTCCACCTTGAGACGTGTACCCTGCTGCTCGCCCAAAGGTGCTGGGATAGGCTCCAGGCCCCCCGCAGCCCAAAAAGGATTAAGCGGCTGAAGATGGAACTAAAAAAGTTGGCAGGATTTTTTTCGACCACTCTCAGCCTCCAGCTGGCTGAGGCTGCTTGTGTCTGTTCGTTAAGTTTAGGATATTTTCCGAATGAATACCGTAGCTGAAACAACTCCGTTGCCGGGAAATGGGGCAGACAAGCTATTTGTTACCGGCCGGTAAGCTTCGGCAGCCGCATTGAAGCCAGTGGAACACTCAGAGAGATGGGTCTCATCCAGTCTCATCACTTCTGGCTGGGCCAGAGAGACCGGTGTTGATATGATCCATGACTGTTTCCGCTCACGTGAAAAAAATATTCTAGCAGTACAATATAAATTTAGGAAGGTGAAAAAATAAGAAGGTGAACAGCACTGGGAGGCTGAATAGCAAGGTCTGCCCGGAGCGCTGTCATCCTAGAATGTGGGTTAAGTGGTTTCAGCTATTCAGCTGGAAAATATCCTCAATGTAATTTACAAACTATCTATTTTTAGACATATTTTGTTGCCACTTTATAATTATGGACCTCTTACACAATGTAGAGAAACATACTTCTGCATTCCAGCCCTCCTGCATTTCCGGTTCCGCTTCCATTCTGTTTTCCATTCCCTGGTGCTCTCTCGTCAGTAAATCCAGTTTATCACTTTCACTTATCATTGCACATGCTGGAACTGGGGTGTGGGCAGATCGTTTTCTCTTTATAAAGTTCCAGTTTCACATTTTGATTGTTTTTGTAACCATACTGAGCCGTTTAATAGTTGTCCAGTTAGCTATGTCTGTACCATTCCAAATACCACCACACTACAGCACTCTTGCCTTTAAATCCATTTATCTGCTTTCACTTAATCATTGTACAGTGTGTAAATGGGCATTGATGGTTCGTTTTTTATGTAGTTCGTGTTTCCCATTTGGATGGTTTTTTATAATCTTAATGCAAAAAACTGCTTGCTGTCATGGCTCTTTTTTACACCCGATGTTTGGTAGAGCCGCCAAAAATCAAGGTGACTGATGTATACGGGCTCGTGAAAGCCAGCTTTAAAACGCCATCCTTGGTGCTAGATAACAGGTTTAAACTTTGTGTCCAGTTACATCTTTTAATTATGAAGGTGAGTAAAATAAGATTAGATAAGCTTTTTATTGGTCCCACAGTGAGGAAATTCCAGGGTAGCGTTAACCTATACAGTCACCACTACAGTCACATTAACAAAACAAAGGATAGGGAGTGCACACAGACATTATAAATCCATCAAGGTCCCCTTTCTAAGACGGGGAAGTCCACATGGAGTTGTGTTACTCTCAGGAAGAAAATGTCTGCTGCACACCTTGGACTGGTTGGTGACAGTAAATCCTTCCCTTCTAATCTTAATTTTCCACTTTTCCCTAAGATCAGGCTCTGCTGGAAAAGAGTGAAAGCGAATGGTGGAGTGCCGAGCTGTTGAGCAGCAAAGCGGGACTGAGCAGTGCCCTGCAGAACTCAGCCCCTCCTCATAAACTTGACAGCACTTTTCCTCATGCTGCTGGCTAATGTTAGCCAAGCCAACAGACGGACTAATCACACTTTTTAAAGACAGTCATTATTTAAAATGCAACCAAATGTGAAGCATGAATGCTCTATATAAAAAACAAACTGTCAGTATCTATTTACAAAATGTACAATGATAAGCGATTTAAAGACGAGCGAACACTGTAGTGCTGGCAACTATAATGGGATTTGGCTGTGATCGGAAGTGAGTGGTGGGCAGGCCAGAATGAGGAAGTACTCTACATTGTGCAAGAGGTCCATTAATTAGCAGTTTTTATTAAAATGCATGCAGGCTGCTCAGCTGAATGACAGCTTCCACCTCGGTTCAAGCCCCTGCAGAATAACGCAGTAAGAGCCGCCCTTAATCACCCGTTTTCTTTCTGCAACACTCCAGTTGATTTGTAGTGAGAGATTTTTTGTGTTTACATTTCTGTATTTGTTCCTTTCACAATGCTTGCCTACCATTGTGGCAATCCACGCAGCACATGACCAGTGACATCACTTGCAAATCCTCAATAGAAATTTTAAAGATTTCCTATAATTATTGTCAGGAAACAACAGTTATGACATCATACCAAAGATCCAAATGTATTGTAATGCAGAGATGTATAATAAATTTTCCCTCAGGGTCAGGCGGTACCTTCCTGCAGTACCACTCTTTTGCCAGCAGGTTGAGTCGTGCCTGTCACATAGACAGATTCACTTTTTTTGGCACAATGCTGCCACCTGCTGCTGATACTTGGAATTAATTCAAAGTTCTGTACAACTCCCTTAAAGCTCTATGTCTAAATGGAACAGTGGCTTTGTCTAATTGAGAGCACAGTTCTCACTTCTGTCTCATGCTAGATTGGCTGCTGTGGAACAGATCTGGCTAATCCATGCTGTAGCTTCCTTTTCTTAGCCTGTTTCATAATTATATTTTCTGTTTGGTTTCCTAGAGGAAGTTGGAGTGTAAAATCTGGGATGACTGTATCCTTTTTTTCCCTTTCTCTTTTGATTGATTTTTTTGAATGCAAAGTTGAATGTAATTTTAACTTCAAATCCACTGGTGATTTTTACCATAACATGAAGTTCATGTAAAGCAGACGGCTCTGAAGCTTGAAATTAGCCATGGTTTGGATGCATCATGAATGTTTGTTTTTGGCTTTTTGCTATTGAAAGGTAGGGAAGCTGTCGAAGCAGCAGAAAGCAAGCAAAGCTGATGCACTAAACTGCCTCTAATCATTGAAAATATTTTTTACACCATTTTATTTAGCTTGCACAGGGATCAGCCACCTCTACTATTGAAATAGCGATTTTGCACATTTTTTTTTTGCAAAAATCCTGCATATATTTGCTCTCTGTGTTTGTATTGAGGTAAGCAGTTTGAAACCTCAGTGTTAGTGGTTTGGACATTGGCATTAGGGCTGTGCGATATGACCAAAATTTAATATCACCATATACAGTGGGGCAAAAAAGTATTTAGTCAGCCACCAATTGTGCAAGTTCTCCCACTTAAAAGATGAGAGAGGTCTCCAATTTTCATCATAGGTATACCTCAACTATGAGAGACAAAATGAGAAAAAAGAAATCCAGAAAATCACATTGTCTGATTTTTAAAGAATTTATTTGCAAATTATGGTGGAAAATAAGTATTTGGTCAATAACAAAAGTTCATCTCAATACTTTGTTATATACCCTTTGTTGGCAATGACGGAGGTCAAACATTTTCTGTAAGTCTTCACAAGGTTTTCACACACTGTTGCTGGTATTTTGGCCCATTCCTCCATGCAGATCTCCTCTAGAGCAGTGATGTTTTGGGGCTGTCGCTGGGGAACACAGACTTTCAACTCCCTCCAAAGATTTTCTATGGGGTTGAGATCTGGAGACTGGCTAGGCCACTCCAGGACCTTGAAATGCTTCTTACGAAGCCACTCCTTCATTGCCCGGGTGGTATATTTGGGATCATTGTCATGCTGAAAGACCCAGCCACGTTTCATCTTCAATGCCCTTGCTGATGGAAGGAGGTTTTCACTCAAAATCTCATGATACATGGCCCCATTCATTCTTTCCTTTACATGGATCAGTCGTCCTGGTCCCTTTGCAGAAAAACAGCCCCAGAGCATGATGTTTCCACCCCCATGCTTCACAGTAGGTATGGTGTTCTTTGGATGCAACTCAGCATTCTTTCTCCTCCAAACACGACAAGTTGAGTTTTTACCAAAAAGTTCTATTTTGGTTTCATCTGACCATATGACATTCTCCCAATCCTCTTCTGGATCATCCAAATGCTCTCTAGCAAACTTCAGACGGGCCTGGACATGTACTGGCTTAAGCAGGGGGTCACGTCTGGCACTGCAGGATTTGAGTCCCTGGCAGCGTAGTGCGCTACTGATGGTAGCCTTTGTTACTTTGGTCCCAGCTCTCTGCAGGTCATTCACTAGGTCCCCTGTGTGGTTCTGGGATTTTTGCTCACCGTTCTCGTGATCATTTTGACGCCACGGGGTGAGATCTTACGTGGAGCCCCAGATTGAGGGAGATTATCAGTGGTCTTGTATGTCTTCCATTTTCTAATAATTGCTCCCACAGTTGATTTCTTCACACCAAGCTGCTTACCTATTGCAGATTCAGTCTTCCCAGCCTGGTGCAGGTCTACAATTTTGTTTCTGGTGTCCTTTGACAGCTCTTTGGTCTTGGCCATAGTGGAGTTTGGAGTCTGACTGTTTGAGGTTGTGGACAGGTGTTTTTTTTATACTGATAACGAGTTCAAACAGGTGCCATTAATACAGGTAACGAGTGGAGGACAGAGGAGCCTCTTAAAGAAGAAGTTACAGGTCTGTGAGAGCCGGAAATCTTGCTTGTTTGTAGGTGACCAAATACTTATTTTCCACCATAATTTGCAAATAAATTCTTTAAAAATCCTTCAATGTGATTTTCTGGATTTTTTTTCTCATTTTGTCTCTCATAGTTGAGGTATACCTATGATGAAAATTGGAGACCTCTCTCATCTTTTAAGTGGGAGAACTTGCACAATTGGTGGCTGACTAAATACTTTTTTTTCCCCACTGTAAGTAACCTTATATCACAATAATGATATATATATATATATATACATTTTCTGTAAATTGTACAGTTTAGATATAATAATGACGTAAACACCTTCTCTTTTTTTCCTCATAATTTTGTAGTGTTAGAAAACTTTTCTAACATGTATTTGAGTCTTGATTCTCATAAATTTGAGTTTTTTCTTCTAAATCATGTCATATGAATAACAAAAGGTAAACATCAATAAGTAAATTATTTCCTGAGCCAGAGGAGAACAGCAATAACTTGAGGAAAAAAAATGTCAGTCTGAAAATGAGAAAATTACCCATCACTGCCATCTACAGATATAAATTAGACTGCCATTCTGGAATTGATTTAACCTGTTTGCTTCCTTGTAAAAAATATTTCAGGTTGGTCATGATCTGAAAATCAAAGGCACAAAAGGGAATGTAATAAAATACATGTGATGACTTGAACTTTATTTGTTATCACTACCTGATGAATTAAAATTATTAGAACTCAAGTAGATTATATTAAGAGCAGACTTGCTCCTCGAACATGTTTTAATTTATTATTTATTTTGCGTCTATGTGCCACCATCACGCACTTTTACAGCTTTAATAAAAAAAAAAGTTACAGACAAAACTAAGAAATTCAGCAGTAATTTAAACCAAAGAAACGGTGTGATACATTCTTTCCTATTAGCAACAACTTGTCATCTTCATTTAGCATTTGCTGTTTTCAGAGTGAGGTAGTGTTAACGTGACTTACCTCCGGTAAAATCGAGGTTAGAGGACTATCCTCTGATGCAGCACGGTGGGAAACAGTCCCACATCCCTGGCAAACAGAAGCAGCGGATATTTGACCAAACAGCTAAATTAGAGTTAGCTGCTGTGCTGATCGCCAGAATGTAGCCTGGCTACCCGCCCACACAGCTGTTCCACTGCAGGTACTGCGGTGGAGAGGCAGGGCGCTGACAAGTAGTGTGAGAAAACTTTGCTGAGGAAAACAGGGTAATGTGTATTTTTAATCCTGATATAGACGATAGAGTTTTAGATGAAATGGTACATGTTTTTATTTTGTCATCCGATATATCGTCGTATTGCACAGCCCTAGTATATTATTGGCCAGGTTAGCTGTCTGTCATGTAGTTGGTAGGGGCCAAAGGTGTTGGCTTAAGAGCTAACAGGGATAATTATATATTTTTTTTAAATTTTGTTTAGATTTCAGTCACCAAGACATCTCTGTTTCCACCTGGATCACTAATCCACAGTCGATAATATATCTCACGTCATTCAGGCTTATTTTGTTATATTTTCTCTGTGATGCTGCATCCAACCGTTGGCATTAGGATGGCTAGGCGGTCTGAGTTGATCGTTGTAACTGCATGCAGCTTGCCTCGGCCAGTTTTGATTACTGTCTTCTATAAATTCTGTTTACCCACCAGTGGAATCCTTGTTCATCAAACAATACTTGACCATATATTTTGTTCTTAGACGTTATTTTAGCTCAGTTAAAGCTTTCATTTCACAAAGTGGGATCCAGGGCTACTAGTTGAAGCTAGCAGCTTAGCCACTCATTCACGTATATTTCTGAGCTTATTGTACTCCGGGGAAGGTCATCTATGGACCACTGAAACCACACACCCCTGTCCACGAGTGATGTTTTACTTCATTCACTCTTTAAGACAACACTCCCACAGAGTACCATTAAATGACAGAAATATGGAATCCTTGTATATCTGACATGTCCACATGGAATTTTTTTTTTTTTCTAGCTGTTGAAAACTTGTTTGTGATTTTTTTTTTTTTTTTCAATACCTTGTGTGTGCATCCAGTCACATGGAGGCTGTTTTTTGGGTTTTTTTGCATTATCACATTACCATGAAGAGACATGGATTGCGTTCTCTTTTAATTCCCACAGAAATATGCTGAGTACGTGTGCGGGGCAGCTAGACGTTTGTTTGTATCATATACCAATACTTGTACCATTATCCCAAGCTGACTCATGAAGTGATTGTGTGTTTTCCTTTAAACACACTCAATTTGCCCTGGATCCTAAAAGGACTTTTTCCAGCTTATTGAAACTTACCTGAATGCATCTGTAGTAATATCACCAAGGATCTGGCTTACTTGTAAGTTTAGAGAATATTCTACTTTTAAGTCTTCTGACATTGAAGTAAAAACATAAAATGAATCTTAAAATAGCCGACCATCATACTGTCTTAGTAGTGATTGAGGAATTTCCCCACAGCCACAGTGTGGTTATAATGAAACGGTGTGTAACTTGTTGAACTGGTTTAGACCAAGAGGAGCCAGTTGCACCTGAAGACACAAACTTCTCATTTTCTGTGATCATTTGTGATTGAAAACTTTTTTCTTTAGTAGAGAGTTGAATTCTCTGTTAAATATGCATTGCATTGTGTCCATGCTGTTTCTCACTCATATCTGTACAGATGTCTTGATGTGTAAAAACCAATAAACTCTATGAAGTGAAGCAAAAGAGCAATTTTTTTTTTCATGCTTTTGCCGTGATTATCAGCATGATGGGTTCTGTAGTCACCTGTGCACAACAGCTATTTATTTGCAATTTTTATGACAAATTACAAAGTGAAATAAGACAATTTTCCACGGAAACCTGAACGATCCAGGGACCTCTGTTGACAAACGCTGCTATAATGAATATCTAAAAGAGAAAACCCCTTTTTATGTGCTGTAGTTTATGTGTAGTGTGACTGACTACTGATCAGAGGATCAGTGGTTCAGTTCCCACTCTGTCTGCAGTTTGCTTGTCAAAGTGTCCTTGAGCAAGACACTGAACCCCCAGTTTCTGCTCCTGGTGGGTCAGGCTAGCGCCTTGCGTGGCAGCTCCAGCACCATCGGTGTGTGAGTGTGTGTATGAATGGGTGGATAGCGTAAAAAAGCACTATATAAGTGAACGCCATTTACCATAAAGCTAAACCCAATGAAACCCATGTAGCAGCAGGGAGAAATAAGTTAAACAGGAGGAAACCTTAGTAACAGCGTGAGGAGTGTGGTAACGTCACTTGTGGTAACATATCGTCACTTCCTGTATTGCTGTCTGTCCGTGTGGTTTGCTGTCCTCATTCTCCTGAGGATTTTGCTTTTAATTGTATTTTAACCACTTTTTTCCATCTACCGTTAGCTCTCATTTCTGTTTAACAAGTCTCTTGTACCTGTGTGCACACTCAGTATCATCTAATCACCCTCTTTAGCCTTCTGTTCACCTTTCATCAGTGTTTTTGTTAGCTTCGGGTTAGCCACTAGCTATGGCTACTAGCTCTCCTTCCTCTCCTCCTCTGGTGTGCTCTCTATGTCAGATGTTTAGCTACACCTCTGCCTCTTTTAGTGATAACGATAAATGTAATAAATGTTGTCTTTTTGAGGTGCTCGAGGCGAGGTTGTCTGATTTGGAATCCCGGCTCCACTGCATTGAAACACCGTCTGCGCCAGCTAATCTTGACGGACGTCCCCTAGCTGCAGCGGAGCTCCCTAGCATAGGGCGACCCGTTAGCGGTCCTCCTCAGCAGCGAGGAGACTGGGTGGGTGACGGTGAGAAGGAAGCCTAGCCGCAAAGCCCCGGTTAACCACCAACCTGTAAACGTTTCTAATTGTTTTTCCCCGCTCAGCGACACACCCGCTGAGGAAAAAACTCTGATCATTGGCGACTCTGTAGTCAGAAACGTGAACCTAGAGACTCCAGCGGCCATAGTCAAATGCATTCCTGGGGCCAGAGCAGGCGACATTGAGTCAAATTTGAAAATGCTGGCTAAAAGTAACTGTAAATACTCCACAATTGTTATTCACGCTGGCATTAATAACATCCGTCTCCGGCAGTCGGAAGTCACGAAAGTTAATGTAGAATCGGTGTGTGACTTTGCCAAAACAATGTCTGCCTCTGTAGTATTCTCTGGACCCCTCCCCAATCTGACCAGTGATGACCTGTTTAGCCGCTTGTCATCCTTCAACCACTGGCTGTCTGTGTGGTGTCCTGCAAACGATGTGGGCTACATAGACAACTGGAGCTCATTTTGGGGAAAACCTGGTCTTCTGAGACGAGACGGCGTCCATCCCACTTTGGATGGTGCGTCTCATTTATTTAACAATCTGGCATCTTTTTTATCCAAACTTCCAAAACCTTGACAACTCAGAGTTGGGACCAGGAAGCAGAGATGCAGTCTTGCACGCCTCTCTGCAGCTCCTCTTCATCCGCCACCCCTCAACTTAGCCCCTGTCTTCCCCATCAGAGAATCATTGTCTGCTCCCTCCAGAGTAAATAAAAATATAATGTATAAGCATTCCAAAGTGATTAAACAAAAAATTGGTAAAACTCAAATTAAACATGAAGCCTCTAAATTGAATGATTTGGCCTCTGTTCCTCCTCATAATTTAAAAATTAAATGCATTTTATTAAATATTAGGTCTCTAACTCCCAAGTCTCTGTTAGTCCATGATCTGTTAATTGATCATCAGATTGATTTAATATCCCTTACAGAGACTTGATTAGGGCAAGAGGATTATGTTGGTTTAAATGAATCAACTCCATCTGGTTATTTAAACTGTCAAAATCCCAGAAGTTCTAGTCGTGGAGGAGGAGTAGCAACAATTTACCATTCTAAATTACTAGTTAATGTAAAGCAAAAAAACATGTTATAATTCCTTTGAGGGCCTAGTCCTCAGTATTGGGCACTTTAGCAATTTTAGGCTAAACCCAATTTTATTTGTCATAGTTGATCGTCCTCCATCAACTTACTCAGAATTTTTATCCGAATTTGCCAAATTCTTAGCTGACTTAGTGCTGAAATCAGATAGAATGATTATAGTAGGGGACTTTAATATACATGTAGATATAGATAGTGATTGCCTTAATGTGGCATTTAATTCAATATTAGACTCCATGGGATTTTCTCAGAAAGTAGGAAATTCTACTCATTATCTCCATCATACATTGGACCTTGTTCTGACATATGGCATAGAAATAGAAAATCTGATAGTGTCTCCTCATAACCCTGTACTGTCAGACCATTGTCTGTTAACCTTTGATTTTACTATTTCTGACTATTTGGCTCCTAAAGAAAAATATTACTACAGTAGATGCCTTTCAGATGATGTTGTTACCAAATTTATGCAGATTGTTTCTTCTATGCCATGTGTCAATACAACAAAAATAAACTATGGAGAGCTTGCTCCTTCTGTAATTGATAGCATGGTAGATAGTGTTACAGCTTCTCTGCGTCAGACTCTAAACTTGGTGGCCCCCTTAAAAAAGAAAAAGTCTAATCAGAGATTTCTAACTCCTTGGTTCAACACAGAAACTCGTAGCTTAAAACAGAAGATTCGTCAATTAGAAAGAAAATGTCACTCCACTAATCTAGATGAAATCTATTTAGCTTGGAGAAATCATCTTTTCCATCCATCCATCTTCTACCGCTTAATCCTTTCGGGTTATAAAAAAATCTCTTAGAAAAGCTAGAACAAGTTATTATTCTGCATTAATAGAAGAGAACAAGAATAATCCCAGGCTTCTTTTCAGTACTGTAGCCAGGTTGACAAAGGGTCAGGACTCTGTCAATCCTAGCATTCCCTTAGAGCTTACTAGTCAGGACTTTATGAACTTTTTTCAATAATAAAATTTCATCCATCAGAGATAAAATCAATCAGATTCTTCCCACCGTTAACTTAAATACAGTAACTACTACAACTCCTTCAATTGATATCTGTCTTGATGAGTTTACTCCAATTGACCTTTTAGAGTTAGACAAAATAGTTTGCTCATCCAAGCCTTCAACTTGTCTTTTAGACCCTATTCCTACTAGGTTATTTAAAGAAGTCTTCCCACTTATTGGTAGCTTTATTCTTCATATAATCAATTCTTCATTAACCTTAGGCCATGTACCGCAGGCTTTTAAAACGGCTGTAATTAAACCCTTACTCAAAAAGCCAACGCTGAATCCAGGAGCTTTAGCTAACTATAGATCAATCTCTAATCTCCCTTTCATTTCAAAAATCTTAGAAAGAGTTGTTGCTATGCAATTATTTGACCACCTGCAGGGAAATGGTTTACTTGAAGAGTTTCAATCTGGGTTTAGAATCCATCATAGTACTGAAACAGCCTTAGCGAAGGTCACTAACGACCTCCTCATCACATCTGATAATGGACTTGTTTCTGTACTTGTCCTTTTAGACCTTAGTGCAACTTTTGATACTATTCATCATAATATTCTACTTGATAGACTAGAACACTGTGTTGGACTTAATGGAACTTCGTTGCAGTGGTTTAGATCTTATTTATCTGATAGGTTCCAGTCTGATCATGTCAATAATGAGTTTTCTTTCAACTCAAAGCTCAGTCATGGAGTTCCACAGGGATCTGTGCTAGGCCCTACTCTTTTTAGTTTATATACGTATGCTTCCGTTAGGCAACATTATTAGAAAGCACTGTATACATTTTCATTGTTATGCAGATGACACACAATTATACCTGTCAATGAAACCAGATGATAGTAATCAATTAGCCAAGTTGGAAGCCTGACTTAAGGAAATCAAAGCTTGGATGACTTGTAATTTCCTACAATTAAATTCAGATAAGACTGAAGTCATTCTTGTTGGTCCAAAAAACCTTAGAACTACCTTTCCAAATCAAACTTTCAGTTTGAATGTGGTTACTCTTTCTCTTAATAGCTCTGTGAGGAACCTTGGAATTATTTTTGATCAAGATCTGTCTTTCAATTCACATATTAAATTTGTTTCTAAGACTGCCTTCTATCATTTGTGTAATATTGCCAAGATTAGGAGCATCTTGTCTCAGAGTGATGCTGAGAAACTGATCCACACTTTTGTTAGCTGTAGATTAGATTATTGTAATTCTTTATTATCAGGTTGTCCTAAAACATCTTTAAAAAGTCTTCAGCTGATCCAAAACGCTGCAGCAAGAGTTTTAACAGGTACTAGAAAGAGAGATCATATCTCTCCAGTTCTGGCCTCCCTTCATTGGCTTCCCATAGAGTTTAGAATTAAGTTTAAAATCCTTCTTCTTACTTACAAAGCTCTAAACAATCAGGCCCCTTTTTATTTAAAAGATCTGATACTACCGTATTATCAGTGTGTGAATGGGTGGATTGCAGGATCTGTAAAGCGCTTTGGTCATCAAGAGATGAGAATAAAAGCGCTATATAAGTGAATGCCATTTACCATTTTACCATTATCCTAACAGAGCACTACGCTCCCAAAATGCAGGATTACTTGTAATACCTAGAATCTCCAAAAGTACAATAGGAGGCAGAGCCTTCAGTTATCAAGCTCCTCTCCTGTGGAACCAGCTGCCAATCTGGATTTGGGAGTCAGACTCAATTTCTGTTTTTAAGAATAGGGTTAAAACCTTCCTTTTTGATATAGCCTACAATTAGGGAGGGATCATGTGTTTCTGAACCCTCCCTTAGTTATGCTGCTAGTAGGTTTAGTCAGCCAGGGGACCTCCAATAATGCACTGGGCCTCACTCCTTTCTTCACTTTCAATGAAATAAATATATATATACAGTATACCGTATATATTTTTTTTTTTTTTTTGCTGGTCATTAACATCTGTTTGTTCTCTCCCATAGACTGAGTCCCCATCGTGCTGTTTGCTCTCTACATGTCTGTTCTTTCAAGATAAAATAAGATAAGATAAGCCTTTATTAGTCCCACAATGGGGAAATTCCAGGATTGCAACAGCACAGGGATAGCAACACTCAGAGCAACAATCAGAAGACAAGAAAAAACAAGAGCAGCGAGTATACATATGTACATATACAGTGGGGCAAAAAAGTATTTAGTCAGCCTCCAATTGTGCAAGTTCTCCCACTGAAAAGATGAGAGAGGTCTCCAATTTTCATCATAGGTATACCTCAACTATGAGAGACAAAATGAGAAAAAAAATCCAGAAAATCACACTGAAGGATTTTTAATGAATTAATTGGTAAATTCCTCGGTAAAATAAGTATTTGGTCAATAACAAAAGTTCATCTCAATACTTTGTTATATACCCTTTGTTGGCAATGACAGAGGTCAAACGTTTTCTGTAAGCCTTCACAAGGTTTTCACACAATGTTGCTGGTATTTTGGCCCATTCCTCCATGCAGATCTCCTCTAGAGCAGTGATATTTTGAGGCTGTCGCTGGGCAACACGGGCTTTCAACTCCCTCCAAAGATTTTCTATGGGGTTGAGATCTAGAGACTGGCTAGGCCACTCCAGGACCTTGAAATGCTTCTTACGAAGCCACTCCTTCATTGCCCGGGCGGTGTGTTTGGGATTATTGTCATGCTGAAAGACCCAGCCACGTTTCATCTTCAATGCCCTTGCTGATGGAAGGAGGTTTTCACTCAAAATCTCACGATACATGGCCCCATTCATTCTTTCCTTTACACGAATCAGTCGTCCTTGTCCCTTTGCAGAAAAACAGCCCCAAAGCATGATGTTTCCACCCCCATGCTTCACAGTAGGTATGGTGTTCTTTCTCCTCCAAACACGACAAGTTGAGTTTTGACCAAAAAGTTCTATTTTGGTTTCATCTGACCATATGACATTCTCCCAATCCTCTTCTGGATCATCTAAATGCTCTCTAGCAAACTTCAGATGGGCCTGGACGTGTACTGGCTTAAGAAGGGGGACACGTAGGGGGACACTGCAGGATTTGAGTCCTTGGCAGCGTAATGTGTTACTGATGGTAGCCTTTATTACTTTGGTCCCAGCTCTCTGCAGGTCATTCACTAGGTCCTCCCATGTGGTTCTGGGATTTTTGCTCAGCGTTCTTGTGATCATTTTGACCCTACAGGGTGAGATCTTGCGTGGAGCCCAGATCAAGGGAGATTATCAGTGGTCTTGTATGTCTTCCATTTTCTAATAATTGCTCCCACAGTTGATTTCTTCACACCAAGCTGCTTACCTATTGCAGAGTCAGTCTTCCCAGCCTGGTGCAGGTCTACAATTTTGTTTCTGGTGTCCTTTGACAGCTCTTTGTTCTTGGCCATAGTGGAGTTTGGAGTCTGACTGTTTAAGGTTTTGGACAGGTGTCTTTTATACTGATAACGAGTTCAAACAGGTGCCATTAATACAGGTAATGAGTGGAGGACAGAGGAGCCTCTTAAAGAAGAAGTTACATGTCTGTGAGAGCCAGAAATCTTGCTTGTTTGTAGGTGACCAAATACTTATTTTACCGAGGAATTTACCAATTAATTCATTAAAAATCCTTCAATGTGATTTTCTGGATTTTTTTTTTTTCTCATTTTGTCTCTCATAGTTGAGGTATACCTATGATGAAAATTGGAGACCTCTCTCATCTTTTAAGTGGGAGAACTTGCACAATTGGTGGCTGACTAAATACTTTTTTGCCCCACTGTAAATATACGTATAAACACAGTGCGGAGCATTGTAGCTAGATGGAATAAATATATAAACACACACAGTGTGGAGCACTGTAGCTAGATGGAATAAATATATAAATATATAAACACACGGTGCGGAGCATTGTAGCTAGATGGAATGAACAGCATAACAGTCTACTTAGTTATCCTACATGGTATGATTATGTACCCATACATATTGTCACCCTCCGTAGCGACCGGTATTTTCCTAGTTGTATACCGGAGGGGACCATTGTGTAAGTCTATTGCGTCTTTTGCATTCAATACTATTAGATTGTCACGTTTTTTTGCTATCTCTGCGAGCAGCCCTGCTTAGATTATACAGTCTGACAGCCGTAGGTAGGAAGGACCTGCGAAACCTCTCGGTTGTGCACCTAGGATGATGTAGTCTGCTGCTAACTGAGCTCCTCAGTGCGTTCAGTATGTCCTGCATAGGGTGGGACTCAGACTCCAGCAGAGATGACAGTTTAGCCACCATCCTTCTCTCTCCAATCTTCTCCACTGAGTCAAGGCGTTGCCCCAGGACAGAGCTAGCTTTCTTGATCAGTTTGTTCAGTCTCTTCCTATTGGCTGCTGTAACAGCACTGCCCCAGCAGACCACTCCAAAAGTGATGGCTGATGCCACCACCGTGTCGTAGAATGTCTTCAGCAGCGCCCCTTGTACACCAAAAGACCTGAGTCTCCTCAGTAGGAACAGCCTGCGCTGTCCCTTCTTGTAGAGTGCGTCAGTATTGTGTGACCAGTCTAGTTTATTGTTCAGATGAACACCCAGGTACTTGTAGGATGTCACCATCTCAATGTCTGTTCCCTGTATATTTACTGGTGCTGTGAGGGGTTGTCCTTGCCTGCGGCAGTCCACCACCAGCTCCTTAGTTTTCCTCGCGTTGATCTGGAGGCAGCTCCGATGGCACCAGTCCACGAAGTCCTGGATAGGTCCTCTGTACTCAGCTTCATCTCCATTGGAGATGAGGCCAACGATCACAGAGTCGTCAGAGAACTTCTGTAGATGGCAGTGTGTTGTGTTGTGTGAGAAGTCCGCAGTATAAAAAGCGAACAGGAAGGGAGCCAAAACCGTTCCCTGGGGGGCCCCCGTGCTACCAATGATCATGTCGGACACACAGTCCCGGGTTCTCACAAACTGTGGCCGGTTAGTGAGGTAGTCCAGGATCCATGATGACAGGTGCTGGTCCACCCCTGCGCACAGCAGCTTGTCCTTCAGGATCATCGGTTGGATGGTGTTGAAAGCACTGGAGAAGTCAAAGAACATGATCCTCACCGCATTCCCGGGCTTCTCCAGGTGGGACAGAGAACGGTGAAGGAGGAAGATCACCGCATCCTCCACCCCAATGCCATGCTGGTAGGCGAACTGGAGTGGATCCATCGCTGGTCCCACCAGGGGGCGGAGGTGAGCAAGGAGCAGTCTCTCCAGGGTCTTCATCATGTGGGACGTCAGGGCCACTGGTCTGTAGCTGTTTTCATCTTCTCTATCCCGTCACCCCCCAGCCAGTCACAGCAGATGACTGCCCCTCCCTGAGCCTGGTTCTGCTGGAGGTTTCTTCCTGTTAAAAGGGAGTTTTTCCTCTCCACCGTCGCCAAGCGCTTGCTCACAGGGGATCGCCTGATTGCTGGGGTCTTTCTGCAACTGTGGGGGTTTTCCCTACAGTTGAAAGTGCTATGAGATGACTGTTGTTGTGAAATGGTGCTATATAAATAAAGTTGAATTGAATTGAGTTCAGTTATCTGGGAGAGGCTCAGAGTAGAGCCACTGCTCCTCCATATCAAAAGGAGCCAGTTAAGGTGGTTTGGCCTAGATGCCTCCCACATGAGGTGTTTTGGGCACGTCCCACTGAGAGGAGACCCTGAGGCAGACCCAGGACACGCTTAATAGACTACAGGCTGTATTACAATGATGCAGTCCATAATAAGTTGTCACTGATGCAGAATGCATTTATGGACGTTTCCAAGTTCATTTCTTTATCGCAGCAGCATGAAAACACATTTTCCACCAGGCGCATGGTGTGAAGCGGCTGGTCTAATCATTCAGGGGTGTGTTTTGAACAGTCCAATCCAAAGCGCTCCTTCCCGCTCCCTTTAATGCACAGAGGCACATTATCTAAAGTGAACTCTGATCATGATGAGTTTTGTGCTGGCCAAAGGGCATGCTCGTGAAAGAAAATGCATGCGATAGTAACGCTGCTTGGTAATAAGGAAAACAATCCCATTTGATGCTGTTAGTTAGCACAAATGGGAAGAGATAATGCTTGGCTGAAAGATCATCTGAATAGTTTAACATAGTACGCACGAATGCAACACACAGACATGAATGAGTTTGAAACTTCAGGAAAAGAGGATGATGCCTGTGCAAGTTTTCAGAAAAGGGAAGGATCATTAACAATGGTGCAGAAGTCACTCCAGGTCCATGGGGAGATGGAGGGCCTTTTCTCCTGTTGCTTTTGCTAACCAAGGGTCTCCCCCGTCTTGGGAGGGTGTCGACTGAGGTTTGTGGCTCACTGCCCCAGTTCCTCCTGGGTGGAAGGCAAGGGAGATCTGGCGCGGCATCCCGTCCATCACCGACCACTGCCATGAAGCGAGTCTGCTCTCGGCAGTTCCTCCCGGGGGCTATAACAGTGGCTTTCGGGGTGCCTACAGCTCGAGAACCATAGGAGCATGGTGCGGGCGACCTCGACTTGGTTGGAAACTTGGGGGTGCATGGCCGCAGGCAGATGTGGATGCATCTCCTGTCTTTCTGGGGAGTTACAGTGTAAAGTAAAACCCTGTTCATTCATTCCTTCATTCATTCCCCTAGAAATAAACACATTCATTCCTAATATGTCTGTGATGAAAATGAAAATGTGGATGAAATAAAAATCTTCAAACTGACACACCTCCCCCCGTGTGCCGCATCCACACCAGAACACACACATGCTCCCTGTTGATTCATTCATTCACCTAAAAAAAAAAAATCATACATTAATGCCTAATCTATAGACTCCAATGGTAAGTCCGCATTTAAAGTAAGAATGTGGATGGAATAAAAAAAAAAAAAGCTATTTAGTGTAGGGGTCACCAACTAAAACTGCAAAAGGTCCAATAAGTCGGTCCTCCTCCCCAGCCGAGGTTCGAACTAGGTGGGGGAATCTTTAGGCACCTCATGATTCCATTATAATTCAGAACTGCAACTTCATTCTAAAACAAGTGTCAATGTATCTTGATGTGGGGTTTTTTTTCTGTTCAAGATTTTCCCCTCCCACTGTGTGACAACTTGGCCCTTTTAAAGCAAAGTATTTGCAATGACCCATGAATTTACTTCCAACATCTTTTATTAAAATAAATGGAAGAAAAATCTGACACATGGGTGGGCAGTGGTGGCCTATTGGTTAGGGATGTGGATTGGTGAGCGCAGGGTTGCGAGTTCGATCCCTGGACTGGCAGGATTAGATCTGGGTGGGACAGATAACACAGCAGGGTTTGCCCCACCCTCCTTAACCCCACTGTGGTGCACTTGAGCAAGGCCCTTAACCCCAGCTGTTCCAGTGGAGCTGCTCAGTGGCCACAGGTCAGTCTGTGGGTGTCCTGGGCAGCTTCCTGGTGTGAATGTGAACAGGGTGTCCTTGGCTAAAGAGAGGTTGCCTCTCAATAGAACTACCCTGTATAAATAAAGGTTAAATAAAAAAACATGGACTTATTTATCTCAAAATGTGCTTTTAAGAACTGTCATCCTTTCATTGACATTCTTTCAAAAGACCACAGCTGTCTCCAGACAGGCCAATATCATTTAACTTACTTTGACACATTATTTTATTCAGCTCATGTTTTAGCTGGTTTTAGCTCTATATTAATTTTTAAAGAAAAAACAATATTAAAATTAATTCTTTGTTCAATTTCAAACAAAACATAATAAAATCCTATAAGTGTTTTACAGGAGAACACAAACTAATTCGTATTGCATTTAAAAAAAAAAAAAAAAAATTAATATCTAAAAAAAAAAAAAAAATTCACAAAAAGTCCACCTCTATACTACATTTTCAGTGCAGAAAAAAAAACTGTTTCGAACTAAGACAAAAAAAAAAAAAACGGACACAAAATATAATTCCACAGGGCAGAATTCCTCCAACATTTTTTAAAAAATCTCCACAGTAAACTCTGTCACAGCATGGATGGAGCGGTAACTCCATGGTTACAGGGAGAGGGGAGGTGGAACTTTTTATGTTCCGTAACCCACGGAGCTTATACTGAGTTTTTAAGTGATACCGGCGAAGGTACTGTACATTCAGTTTAACAACAGTGCTTCTTTTTGTGGGTACAGACCTGAAAGGTCTGTCTGGGGTGGATGTCCTGGCTGTCATCCTTGTGTGTGTGTGTGTGTGTGTGTGTGTGTGTGTGTGTGTGTGTGTGTGTGTGTGTGTGTGTGTGTGTGTGTGTGTGTGTCTCCTCAGCGAAGCTGATTTTGCAACCCGCTGACTCTCTGGAGCGGTTGGAGCCGCAGTCTCTGCAGAGAGTAGCATTCGTGGGACAGCGAAGAGGGAGTCAGTCTGCAGTAGGAGGAGCGCGCCCAAGGGCTCGCGCCATAATCTGTCTGACAGTTGCTGATGCAGTAGTCCACTTCTGCTTTTTCCGCCTTTTTCCCCCACCAAAATAAAAGTCTCCTTTTTCCCCAAATTGTATCAAAAGGCTTCCGGATCCAGACCGGAGTCCGCCAGTTGATGACCCCTGATTTAGTGTATCATAAATAAAATGACGGGTGATTATATTATGACTTACAGCTCTCTTCATTAAAATAACAGAAAATCCCAGCATGCTGTTTCTTCATGAGCTCTGGAGCTGCGCAATGTCAAAACACGCCACTGAAATGGCATTAAACAATGCGCTTCTGATGACAGACCTTTTTCTCGATCAAAAGGGCATTGTCATAATATGCACCATAATACCGGTGGGCATTGACTACTTCAGTTTGTCAGACAGGTTCTATTTAAGTGATTTCTTGATTCACCAAATCTGGTAGTAATCAGACCTGGGTGTGGCTAGTGAAATTAAATTCGGCTTCCCCCGTCCACCCCCCCCCCCAAAAAAAAATGTGGTTAATCAGTTAATTCATGTTGTGTCAGTGGGGGGAGGGGGACAATTACTTTTTCACATAGGGCCAGGTAGATTTAGATAATTTTTCCCTTAATAAATGAAATTTTCATTTAAAAACTGTGTTTTTATTTACTTGGATGATCTTTGTCGAATATTAAAACTTGTTTGATAATCCCCCTCCATGGAGTGCCACCTTATCGTGGTGGAGGGGTTTGTGTGCCCTAATGATCCCAGGAACTAGGAGCTATGTTATTGGGGGCAACTTGCCCCTGGTAGGGTCTCCCAAGGTAAATTAGTCCTGGGTGAAGGGCCAGACCAACAGCGGTCCAGTGGATCCCCATGAAAAATGTTACACCACAGAGCCACATGAGTCCACCTTCCAGTGGGCTCACCACCTGCAGGCGAGATCGTGGGGATCATGGTGCAATGTGAATCAGGTGGTTGTCTGGGCTTCTCTGTTTGGACTGCTGCCTCCGTGACCCGGACCCTTGGATAAGCGGTGGAGGGAGGATGGGTGGATGTTTGAGGATCTGAAACATTTAAGTGTGACAAATATGTAAAAATATAAGAAATCAGGAAGGAGGCAAACACTTTTTTACAGCACTGTATGATTTTTTTTTTGACAGAACTTTACCTTATTTATTTTTCTATTTGTGTGCTAAACTGTAATATGCTCTGGCTTGACTAAACCGAGCAAGCGTGATTCTCTGGGTTCAGTTTCATTGTTTACTTTAAACAACAGAAGAACATTGTTTTCTTTTTTTTTTCCTAAAAATTCCTAAAAGCTTTAAGACATTTCAGCAACTTAAAAAAACAATTTGAACTGAACAATAGTGACCTGCTCAAATATCTTCAGTTAAAATATTTTTATAATACAGAAACTAAAAAGGGAAACTCACCAGAAGGTAAAGAAGAGACTGAAATATTAATCGTTGCACACAAGGATACTCCAGAGAAAATGGTCGCAAACTATATAGAAGTATTCAAAACCGCAAAACTTGTAACCCTCTGCATGTGGAGGCAGTGGTGGCCTAATGGTTAGGGATGTGGCCTTGTGACTGGAGGGTCACTGGTTTGATCCCTGGACCAGCATGATCAGAGCTGGGTGGGACAGATGACAAAGAAATGGTTGTCCCACCCTCATTAACCCTACTGCAGTGCCCTTGAGCAAGGCCCTTAACCTCAACTGCTCCAGTGGAGCTACTCAGGTCACAGGTCAGGCTGTGGTTGTACTGAGCCACTTCCAGGTGAGAAAGTGAACGGGGCATCCTTAAACAAGAGCAATTGCCTCTCAGTGGACCACCCCTGAATAAATAAAGGTTAAAAAGTGTGATGAGAACTGAACTATACACTGTCAGAGTGTGATTGGTATCCTATATTGGAAGACACAACAGTCTTCATGTAGCTCATGGAGAGAATTTGGATAGAAAAGTCTAATTTGCTTTTTTAATAAGATAAGATAAGATAAGCCTTTATTAGTCCCACAACGGGGAAATTCCAGGATTGCAACAGCACAGGGATAGCAGCACTCAGAGCAACAATCACAAGGCAAGAAAAAACAAGCAAGCAAGAGCAGCTAATATACATATGTACATATTACTATAAAATATATATATATACACACACACACACAGACACACAGTGCAGAGCATTGTAGCTGGATGGAGTAAATATATGAATATATGAACACACAGTGCAGAGCATTGTAGCTAGATGGAATAAATATGTAAATATATAAACACCCACAGTATGGAGCATTGCAGCTAGGTGGAATAAATATGCAAGTATATAAACACACGCAGTGCGGAGCAATGTAGCTAGATGGAATAATATGTAGATATATAAAAACACAGTGCGGAGCATTGTAGCTAGATGGAATAAATATATAGATATATAAATATAAACACACCCAGTGCAGAGCATTGTAGCTAGATGGAATAAATATGTAAATATATAAACACACACAGTGCAGAGCATTGTTGCTAGGTGGGATGAAACAGCATAACCGTCTATTTAGTTATCCTACATGGTATGATTATGTGCCCATACATATTCTCACCCTCCATAGCGACCGGTATGTTCCTAGTTGTATGCCGGAGAGGACCATTGTGTAAGTCTATTGCATCTTTTGCATTCAAAAAACTATTAGTTTGTTACGTCTTTTTGCTATCTCTGCGAGCAGCCCTGCTTAGGTTGTACAGTCTGACAGCCGTTGGTAGGAAGGACCTACGAAACCTCTCGGTTGTGCACCTGGGATGATGTAGTCTGCTGCTAAATGAGCTCCTCAGTGCATCCAGTATGTCCTGCATAGGGTGGAACTCGGACTCCAGCAGAGATGACAGTTTAGCCACCATCCTTCTCTCTCCTATCTCCTCCATCGGATCAAGGCGTTGCCCCAGGACAGAGCTAGCTTTCTTAATCAGTTTGTTCAGTCTCTTCCTATCGGCTGCAGTAATGCCACTGCCCCAGCAGACCACTCCAAAAGTGATGGCTGATGCCACCACCGTGTCATAGAATGACTTCAGCAGCGCCCCTTGTACACCAAAAGACCTGAGTCTCCTCAGCAGGAACAGCCTGCGCTGTCCCTTCTTGTAGAGTGCGTCAGTATTGTGTGACCAGTCTAGTTTATTGTTCAGATGAATACCCAGGTACTTGTAGGATGTCACCATCTCGATGTCTGTTCCCTGTATATTTACTCCCTGTATATTTACTATTTATTTATATATTTACTATATATTTACTAATAAATCCCACATTAAAAATAAACAATTGGATATACCCCAGCAGTGCTGGTAACTGTTGTGTCCATAATCACTTAAATAAATAAGGAGTCTGGAGGTGCAGTTGACGCAGGTTTATTTAGAGGCTGAACAATAACTCACAGAACCTCTGGCACTCCGTACTGGTCCGAAGGTCAACAGCAAAGAGACGGAGTCTCTTCCGCCTCTGACTTTTATACCCCAGGTGACGTGCCACGGGGAAAGCGATCCGCCGCTACTAACTATTCCCTGGCCACCCCAGCCGCCATATTACTATTTACTACTATATTTATATCCAACACCCCCCCCCCCCCCCATAGAAAAATGCAGGCAAACTAATTAGACCCTCCCCAGAATTTGCACCCAGCTCACACGCTAACAATCGAGAAAATATGTACAGAAATCAAAATACAAACCTATCCATTCACACACAACAAAACCTAGAGGGGCCAGGTAGACTACTGGCACTCCCCACACGGCCAAGTGGGTTATTCTGCCGCCTTAATCCTACAAAGTCCAAACTAAAAACAGCCGTTTTTCTGCTTCTAAAAAAAAATAATAAATAAATAAAATTCCAGAACACAGTAGAACACACACATATAGTTGAGGACCTGTGCCAACCAACTAGCTGCGGTACTGAAACACCTGTACAACATGAGCCTGAGTCTGGAGAGAGTACCGGTGCTGTGGAAGACATCCTGCCTGGTTCCTGTCCCCAAGAAGTCATCTCCATTGGACCTGAACGACTATCGACCAGTTGCCTGTCCTGGAGAGACTGGTCTTAGCCCACCTGAGGCCGCAGATGAAGACGTGGCTGGACCCACTGCAGTTTGCATATCAGCCCCATTTAGGAGTTGAAGATGCTGTCATCTGCCTGCTGCAACGAGCCCATCTGCACCTGGATGGTGGAGGAGATACTGTGAGAATCACTTTTTTTGATTTCTCCAGTGCCTTTAACACCATCCAGCCACTGCTGCTGGGTGAGAAGCTGCGGGTGATGGGGGTTGACAGCTCTGTGATCTCCTGGATTACTGACTACCTGACAGGCAGACCACAGTTTGTCCAGCTGGGCAATGCCTTGTCTGGAGTGGTGGCTAGTGATACGGGAGCTCCACAGGGGACTGTGCTCTCTCCTTTTCTCTTTACCTTATACACCACTGACTTTCAGTACAACACTGAGTCATGCCACCTGCAGAAATTTTCTGACGACTCAGCTATTGTTGAGTGTATAAGAGGAGGAGAGGAGGGGGAGTACAGGGCACTGGTAGACAGATTTGTGGAGTGGACAGAGCAGAATCACCTGAGGTTGAATGTCAGCAAGACCAGAGAGATGGTGATTGACTTCAGGAAGAGGAAGACACCTTCTCAGCCACTGCAGATTAGGGGGAAGGATGTGGGAGTGGTTGAGGACTACAGATATCTAGGTGTCAGGATCAGCAGCAGGTTGGACTGGAGATCCAACACCGATGCTGCGCACAAGAAGGGGATGAGCAGACTCTACTTCCTGAGGAAGCTGAGATCCTTCAACGTGTGCAGCAGGATGCTGGAGCTTTTCTACCAGACCGTTGTCACCAGCGCCATCTTCTTTGCTGCTGTCTGTTGGGGTAGCAGTACCAGGGCCAGAGACACCAACAGACTTGACAAGATTATCAAGAGGGCTGGCTCTGTAATTGGTCTCAGACCAGAGACCTTTGAGAAAGTGGTGGAGAGGAGAACACTAAATAAACTGCGATCCATCATGGACAATCCTGATCACCCCCTCCACCACACACTGGACAGACAGCAGAGCATTTTCTCCAGTAGACTACTACAGCTTCGCTGTCGAACGGCCAGGTACAGGAATTCTTTCCTGCCACATGCAATTTCACTGTACAATAACTCACTATGATGTTGTATTCTGGTCATAACTATGCTGCCATACTGCACCTTACAGACTAACTGGTACCTCGCATTTCACTCTGCTCCTGATAGTCCTACTTTGTGCAACGGGATGATTTATGTGTTTATACGGGTCATCATATATTAAGCTATGATGTATATAGGTTTTATAGTCGTGTTAGTTTTTACTTTCCACGGATAATCCCTTTGTCTGTCATGTCAGAATCAGAATCAGAATCAGATTTATTGCCATTGTTCATGTAGTACACAAACTAGGAATTTGTCTCGGTGCCATGCTGCAACATTAAAAACATGATGAGATAAAGAGATAAACTAAAAAACTAAAAGACTAAAAACATGCAATAAGTGTAGAATAATAAGTAATAATAATAATAATAATAATAATAATAATAATGAGTAATACTAGTCAAGGCAGTTTTAAATAAATTAGCAAGTAGCAGATAATATGGGGTACCACAGTGCAGTCGATAGTGCAACAGAAAAACAGTGATGAATGACATGAGTCTGGTTGAGCTGCTGTACATAGTGCACGAGAGTCAATAAGTCACTTAATGTTCAGCAGTCTGATGGCAGAGGGGAAAAAGCTGTTCATGAGCCGGGAGGTTTTAGTCTGAATGGACCGAAGTCTTCTACCTGAGGGGAGGGGGGCAAACAGTACGTGACCAGGGTGTGAAGGATCGGCTATGATCCGGCCAGCACGCCTCTGGGTCCTGGAGATGTACAGGTCCAGGAGAGATGGGAGCTTGCAGCCTATCACCTTCTCAGCAGTGCGCACGACGCACTGCAGCCTTAGTCTGTCCCTGGCAGTGGCTCCTGCGTACCACACGGTTATGGAGGAGGTGAGGATGGACTCGATGATGGCCGTGTAGAACTGCACTAACATCTTGGTGGGTAGCTTGAGCTTCCTCAGTTTGAGCTTCCTCATGTGTGTGTTTCTGTTGTTTGGTTGTCTACTGTCATGCTGCTGTTACACTGTAATTTCCCAGTTTGTGACCAGTAAAATCTATCCATCCATCCATCCATCCATCCATCCAAACACTGAAACACAATAGTATTCACAGCCTACTGGCGCCCCCCCCCCCCAACACACCCACCTTAAAACCCGGGAACATCACACAACAGTGTTGGGAAACTACAACCAATAAATTTTCCACTTATCAATTATCACACTTTTTTTTTTTTTTTTTTCCAACGGGGCACAACCCAATATATTTAAATACAACTATATACAACACAGACATGGGGTGAAACATAAACAAACCCACACAACACCCACCCCAGTCACTTCCCAGACTCCATGGAAGAACCACCCTGTGGATTAACAACAGTGGCTCCCACCCCAAGTGCCTCCTCTTCCTGGCTTCGGGAGATGAACTGCGCCGCCGTCTCTTCCTCACCACATGTCGCAGTTCATTAGGGTGCCTCCATGAGTCATCCGAGAGCTTCAGATAGCCATCCTCCCGGGCAGACACCACTATCAGTCACCCCTGGTCGTCACGTTGTCCACTAGCTTTATGGACACCTCTCAGCCGAGCTTCTACCCTTGGGCGAACCTCCTCACCAATATGTAGGGGAGCTCTGTCGTGCTTGCGTGGCCAAACTTGTCGTGATTCAGCTTCCCTCCTGGATCAGGACGACCTGCCGACCTGGTCCGAAGCTCAACGTCAATGTCGATGGCTAGTGCGCTTTAAAATGGCGCCCTCAGGTCTCGCACTGCTACTCCTCCTCCGCAGCGCTGGTACAGCCTTAGTAGCTCCTCGCTCACCAGGGTCACTGGGACCTGTTCCGGCTAACGAATGAGCCGACACCCTGGCTCCAGCTGCCCCAGGGGCCCCGCTGTGCCGTCCCGTTCCCACATCCAGGGTAACTGGGACACTAGCATCAGGGCTCTCCCAAGACAGCCCCCCTCGGTGCCGGTCTTGCTCGCTTCCCATTAAAGCAGGCCAATCACTGTCCCACACTGCATCATCATCCACACCTTGAGGGGGTCGGTCCCATAATCCACCACCCGACCACTCTTCACTGGACATTGGATCTAGTAGCCGTTACAATGAACCGGACGCCCGCCATCACTGCTGACTTGTAGCACGCCATCAGCTCGATCGAGCCCCTAATCAACAGCTTGCTGCCTCCATAACCAAAATATGGCTCACTACAGTCACTCAGTGCGGGAACAGACTTCTCACAGTGGCCCAGTTCAGCGCCGAGGCCACTGCTCTGGTGTCCACCAATAATGACACCTCCACACCGTCCAGCAACACGTTACAATGGATACATCATCCTGTACACGGGGGAAACTGTGTGGATGACCGGGGGTTTTTTCGCTGAGAGGCCCATAGCTCAAAGTTCCTGCAGGCTCTGGCAAAATGGTGCAGCAGACCGCACTTCCCGCAGCGCTTGCCCTTTGCTGGACACACTCTGGATTTGTAACAATGTCTGGCAGACCCACAGCCGTAGCATTTCAGTGAACCTGGGGTGGACCTAGTCTTCACAGCGGAGGCGTATTCTTCATCTTCATCACTGTCTTCATCTGTGGGGTCTATTGCCAGCGCCTATACGTACAGTTCTTCTCGGGACGGCGTAGACTTTTCGCCGAAATCCCTCGCCAAAGCTTCAGCCGCTTCAAACTGTTGAATTATCTCCATGACTGCATTCAGCATCAGTTCACCTGGGTGGGTCAATAGTCTTGAGCGCGCCGCTGAACAGCAAACATGCTCCACTAGCTGGTCGCGGATCATTTCATCTTCCAGGGCCCCAAACATGCACTCCCTTGCCACATGACGCAGGTCGGCAGCATAGCGCTGCACCAGCTCTCCCATCTGCTGGTGGCACTGCCAGAACTGGATGAGCTGGACTATGATGTTCTCAGAGGGGCGAAAATAGCGTGCCATTAACTCCACCACATCTTCAAAACTTTCCGCTACTCCCAGAGTGCCGAGAATTCTCTGGCCCTCCATGCCCAAATTATGCACCAAAATTTCCTTAGCACAAAGCTTCTCGAGCTTACCAAGGTCCAGGGCGACCAGATAGTTGTTAAAAGCCTCGAACCACCACAAACGGACGAAAACTGGTAACGGCTCGCTCCATACTGCACTTTACCTCGCTGCCAACTGTTGTGTCCATAATCACTTAAATAAATAAGGAATCTGGAGGTGTAGTTGATGCAGGTTTATTTATAGGCTGAACAATAACTCACAGAACCTCTGGTGCTCCATATTGGTTCAAGGGTCAACAGCAAAGAGACAGAGTCTCTTCCGCCTCTGCCTCTTATACCCCAGGTAACGTGCCACCAGAAAAGCAGTCCGCCGCCACTCGCTATTCCCCTGCCACCCTGGCCGCCATGTTATTATTTACTAACTACTATATTGATATCCAACAGTAACAATGTGGGCAAGTGAATGACAATCACTCTCACATCTTTTGGTTTTGCTCAAAACTCTAACTATGTTGGAATAATCATTTAAATTTTAAAGGATAATTATGTTGTGAGAGCCCCACAACTAAAGATGTGTAGTCATTTGGGCTGTTGTTGCTCAGGCAACAACTTATTGTTTTCTTTGGCTGAGCCGCACCTCTGAAGGAGAAAAAAAAAACCTTTTTTTGCCTTATTTTATAATAGAGAATGGGCATTGACGTCATGCCGTGCTGCATTCTGGGCCATTGTCGCCATCATCATGGTCTGGCCTCTTCGTTTACCTGTAGTCTAGGCAACTACTAACAGAAACAGACATACGTGTGTGCAATGGAATGGAGTAAACAGAAAATTCAAATTCCTTATTCAGAGAAGCTGAATAAGAAAGAAAAGGAGTGCTACATCTAAAACATTTAAGAAATAAACAGCATTGATCGATATGAGCACAAGAAATGGACCACAGATCTTGACCAACTGCTTCCAGTCACGCTGTCAGATGTGTTTGTCTACCTGGTTTGTGGAGTGAGTGCATAAACCCATGAGCAATTTAAAAACTATAGATCATTGGAGGCTCATGTTCAGTTAACCAACAGATGGGTCCAGCAGCCTCAAATATTCAGGGTGAGGGACCAGAAAACCTTCATTTAACACAAAGGTAAGCAATCATTGTTTCTACAAAGTTGAAATACATCAAGATTAATGTATAGCGTACCCAAAAATTATTTCTAACATGTGAGTAACGCTCTTTGAACCCAAGTGTAACTAAATGAACAGGTTTCTAACTTACAGCTACCATATAATGGCGTATTTGCAACGTTGGTTCACAGGAAAAACTAGTACTATGGCGCATATTTAGGGTGCATATATGGCATTCATATTCACCCACATATACCTAGTAGGCATGACGGTGCATATTCTGGAAGCTTCACGTCTCAATGGCCAAAGAGGACCTGACCCTGCAGAGACCTACGAGAGGTGTGAAGTTGGTCTTTTAGGAGACGGGAAGTGGGAGAGAATGTCCCAGCAGGAGTCCCGGAGGCTAGAAGGATGAGAGAGACAATGGAGACGCCAAGGAGCCTCGGGGGCTGTATGTTTACTCAAGGACTGTGGGTTGGGGGTATGTTATTTGATGTTGGGGTATAAGAACTGTGAAGGATGATTGTTCTACCTCTTTTCTGAGATTCTGTTCTTGTTGGAGGATGTGACCTCTCAATAAACCAACCCTGAGAAATAAACTCAGTCTCGTTTGTGAAAGGCATCCTCTACACTGGTGACCTACGACAAACTATGGCCGGTGGCGACGATCTTCCCGCACCGGACTCTTCAGGAGCCAACCGGGTTAACGCAGCTACCACACTACAGCTGCCCGATTTCTGGCAACATAACCCGCGCTCCTGGTTTACCACTGTGGAGGCGCAGTTCCACCTTCGGGGAATCTCAGCGGACGCAACGAGGTTCTACCATGTCGTCGCGAAGCTGGACAGCCTCACAGTGCAGCGGGTGGAGAGCCTGACCAACCACCCACCCCAGGACGACAAGTATGGCGCACTGAAAGCCGCCCTCATTCGAGCTTTCACTCCCTCGCAGGGAGAGCGAGCAGAGAGACTTCTGGCGCTAACAGAAGGGGAAGCAGACAGGCCGGCAGATCTGATGGCGAGGATGATGAACCTGAGAGGCGAAGATGATGACAGTTTCATCTTCGCCCACCTCTTTCTCAGAACACTACCGCCAGCAGTGAGAGTCACCCTGGCCAGCTCACAGCTGCTCAACGGCCGCGACTTCCATGGGCTGGGCCAGGAGGCACAGTGGCTCGTCGACGCCCATAGACGACACGCAGCCACGACGGCAGCAACGGAGCTGAACGCACCCCCGCGAGACGAGGGGAGACCAGAAGCCGCAGCACCGGACCCACTGACGTCAGCAGCGGCAGAGACCAGGAGAAGCAGAGCGGACGGCACCCTCTGCTTTTACCATCGATGTTTCGCCGAGAGGGCGCGCAGATGCATCCCACCGTGCCGATACAAGCGCCAGGGAAACGCCAAGACCGAGAGTCGGTAGCAGCTGCTGCTCTCGGCGCGAAGAACAAGCTGCTTTTTGTGACGGACACGAATTCTGGGAAGGATTTCCTGGTGGACACAGGCTCCCAGCTGAGTTTTGTCAAGCCTTCCTACGCGGACCTGCTGGCGCCTTCCAGTGGACCCCTGGTGCTAGCGGCAAATGGCTCGACAATCAAAACCTATGGGGAGAAGACACTCCTCCTATCCTTCCATGGGCACACCTTCGAGTGGACTTTCGTCGTAGCTGCAGTTAGCAACAACATGTTAGGTGCTGATTTTTTATGCTCAAACAGTTTATTAGTTGATCTTACTAATAGACGTATGGTAAATGCACTGTCTTTCCACTCTATCTCCTGTACAGCTCGGGTGGCCCCGCCTTCTGCACATCCTAATGTCACAGCTGTGGGTGGTAAGTTTCATGCACTACTCAATCAGTTCCCAGCACTCACGGTCCCAACATTTTCAGCGTCAATAGCTAAACACGGGGTCGAGCACTTCATAACTACCTCTGGCCCCCCTGTTTTTGCAAAAGCTCGGCGCTTGGACCCAGCTAAACTGGCCATTGCGCGCGAGGAATTCGCCAATTTGGAAAAGCTGGGCATTGTTAGACGCTCTAACAGCCCTTGGTCGTCACCCCTGCATATGGTCCCCAAGGCTGACGGCTCGTGGCGGCCTTGCGGTGATTTCCGCAGGTTAAATAATGCTTCAGCATACGACCGCTACCCGATTCCGCACATCCAGGATTTTTCGGCACATTTGGCGGGGGCGCGCATCTTTTCCAAAATAGATTTGGTCCGCGGTTATCAACAAGTCCCAGTCTGCGCTCAAGACATACCCAAAACGGCAGTAATAACCCCCTTTGGGCTTTTCGAGTTTTTGCGCATGCCTTTTGGCCTCAAAGGCACCGCACAGACGTTCCAACGCATGATGGATGCGGTGTTGCGTGGCCTCCCTTTCGTGTTCGCCTATTTGGATGATATTTTGGTAGCCAGTGCATCCGAAGTCGAACACGAGCACCACCTCACAGCGGTTTTTCAGAGGCTGACAGAGCATGGGCTGATAATTAACCCAACGAAATGTCAATTCAGGGTAGCGCAAATCAATTTTTTGGGCCACCGCGTTTCTCCAGAAGGAGCGGTCCCGCTGCCCGATAAAGTACGCGCGATAACGGAGTTTCCCCAGCCGCAGACAGTTAAAGCATTGCAAGAATTTTTGGGGATGGTCAATTTTTATAACCGTTTCCTCCCCAGCGCGGCACAGCTCATGCACCCACTGTACGCGGCACTAAAGAAACAAAAACCTGCAAATAAGGTCGAGTGGTCCCCGGAACAGGAGCGCGCTTTCTCCCAGGTCAAGTCGGCCCTGGCGAACGCTGTGCGGTTGGCACACCCCGTGCCGGCAGCTCGCATGGCACTAACCACGGACGCTTCCGACGTAGCAGTGGGGGCGGTTGTCGAGCAACTGGTAGCAGGGAGCTGGCAACCGCTTGCGTTTTTCAGCAAAACATTGCGCGATAACGAGCGGAAATACAGCGCGTTCGATAGGGAGCTTTTAGCCCTGCATCTGGCCATCCGCCACTTCCAGTTCTGGCTGGAAGGGCGCCGTTTCACCGCGTTTGTAGACCACAAACCATTAACATTTGCAATGGCCAAGATTTCAGAGCCGTGGTCGGGCCGACAGCAGAGACAGCTGGCCGCAATTTCAGAGTTTACCACCGACATTCAACATGTGGCGGGCAAACACAATGTAGTGGCAGATTGCCTCTCGCGCGCAGTTGCAACGCCAGGCCCCCAGGGGGCAGATACAGTGGCCGTGGATGCGGGCCAGGCTTGCGGCGCGGAAGCGCTCGCAGCCCCGGTCTGCGTAGGCTTAGATTATGCAGCCATGGCCGCCGAGCAGCTTAGCGATGTGGATGTGCGCACGCTCCAGTCTGGGCCAACAGGGCTAAGGCTGGAGCACAGGGTGCATCAGACAGGTATGCCTCCTCTAATCTGCGATATCTCCACAGGGCGCCCCCGCCCCGTGGTCCCAGCTGCGTGGCACCGCCACGTTTTTGATTTAATCCATTCGCTGGCACATCGGGGAGTTCGCGCTTCGATCAAAATGGTGGGAGAAAAATTCGTTTGGCCGGGGCTGCGTAAACAGGTCAAAGAGTGGGCCGCAGCATGTCAAAGAGCAAAGATACACATGCACACGCGGGCCCCCTTAGAACCTTTTCACATCCCGGCCAAACGCTTCGACCACGTGTATATCGACTTGGTGGGACCCCTCCCGCTGTCGCAGGGTTTCACACACACCTCTTAACCATGGTAGACCGCACAACGCGCTGGCCAGAAGCGGTCCCCCTGGCGTCAACTCCTGCAGCAGACGTGGCGCGCGCGTTTTTAACGGCTTGGGTCGCGCGTTTTGGAGTCCTGTCAGACATAACGTCTGACAGGGGTCCCCAATTCGTTTCCGAGCTCTGGTCATCCATGGCCCTCAGTCTGGGGGTGAAAATTCACCGCACTACCGCTTATAACCCTCAGGCCAATGGTTTGTGTGAACGCTTTCACCAGTCATTGAAAGCAGCCCTCAGAGCGGCTCTCACGGACACAAATTGGGTTGATAAACTTCCATGGGTTTTATTAGGGTTGCGTTCAGCACCTAAGGAAGATTTGCAAGCCTCTCCGGCTGAGCTAGTTTTTGCCCAACCCCTCCGGTTACCGGGCGAATTCCTTCCAGAGAACCCCGCACCAAATCGCCCACCCGCTCAGCTGCGGCAGAGCGACATGGGATCAAACACCCTCCCTGGCCCAGTTCCTCACAGTTTCCCACGCGTTTTTGTGCCTAAAGCCTTAAAGAATGCAGAATTTGTCTTTGTCAGACACGACGCTCAGAGGCCAGGTTTAAGGCCACCTTATGATGGACCGTTCAGAGTGTTGGAAACTGGGGAAAAACATTTTTTGCTCGATTTGGGTGACAGGAGGGAATTAATCTGCATTAACAGACTCAAACCCACTTTTGTGTTGGCTGATGAACAAATGCAGTTAGCCAGGGCCTCCCGTCGCGGCAGGCCACCGGGGAGATACTCTTCTAAGCTTTCACAGGGAGGTGCAATTGACTCTAATCCACAGATGCAAGAGACAGCTACAGGCAGATCGAAACCTGCTCACAGCAGATATTGCAGGAGGTTGAAGCCCAAGCAGTTGGAAGTGTGATATGTTGTGCCATTTTGCTGTTCTGTGTGATATGACATGTTTCTATGCATTTTGGGGTGTACTTTGTCCTTATTTAGACGTTTGGGGGGGTTATATGGCGCATATTTAGGGCGCATATATGCGCCGGACCGGTGGCGCCACACGAGTAGGCTGCCCGTTGCAACAGCCTTTTTTTTTTTTTTAATCTTCCTTCTTCTTTCTACACCTTTCACTCTGTATATATATCACGGATGCACGGATCGCCCCGGGGGTCTCCCGGGTCGGCGGACGGAGCCACGGTTTGCAGCGGGAGACGTTACAGCGGGGAGGAGCTAGTGCTAGCTAGCACTTGGCCGCCGCCCGGTGCTAATGGGAAACTCGACATACCGGGAGCTGTAGCGAAAACGACGCAGGTGCCGGGCTGGAGTTTAGGCGGCGTGCAAGAAATATAAGACAGAATAATAAAGAGCGATGACAAGAACCAAGCAGACCGCCCGTAAAATCTACTGGAGGAAGAAGCCCCCCAGGAGACAGCTAGCCACCAGGGCTGCTCGGAGAGGCGCTCCGGCCACCGGCAGAGTGAAGAGGCCTCGCCGTCACAGGCCCGTGGCTCTGAGAGAGATCCGTCGCTACCAGAAATCCACGGAGCTGCTCATCCGTAAGCTGCCCGTCCAGCGCCTGGTGAGGGAGATCGCTCAGGACTTCAAGACCGTCCTGCGTTTCCTGAGCTTCGCCGTCATGGCTCTGCAGGAGACCAGCGAGGCCCACCTGGTGGTCTCTTCTTCGCTAAGGGGGTCACCATCATGCCCAAAGACTTCCAGCTGGCCCGCCGCATCCGCGGAGAGAGAGCTTAGACTTTCTGCTGCACATTCACCAACCAACCATAATGCTCTGCACTGTGTGTCTATATATATACATTTATAGTAATATGGACATATGTTAACTAGATGTTGTTTTTTCTTGCCTTCTGATTGTTGCTCTGAGTGTTGCTATCCCTGTGCTGTTGCAATCCTGGAATTTCCCCATTGTGGGACTAATAAAGGCTTATCTTATCTTATCTTATCTTATTCATATTCACCCACATATACCTAGTAGGCATGACGGTGCATATTCTGGAAGCTTCACGTCTCAATGGCCAAAGAGGACCTGACCCTGCAGAGACCTACGAGAGGTGTGAAGTTGGTCTTTTAGGAGACGGGAAGTGGGAGAGAATGTCCCAGCAGGAGTCCCGGAGGCTAGAAGGATGAGAGAGACAATGGAGACGCCAAGGAGCCTCGGGGGCTGTATGTTTACTCAAGGACTGTGGGTTGGGGGTATGTTATTTGATGTTGGGGTATAAGAACTGTGAAGGATGATTGTTCTACCTCTTTTCTGAGATTCTGTTCTTGTTGGAGGATGTGACCTCTCAATAAACCAACCCTGAGAAATAAACTCAGTCTCGTTTGTGAAAGGCATCCTCTACAGTACAGAGTTTTTGAATGGAATTTTATACTGAAGCACTGACATTTGTTTCAAAAGTGGTACTTAAATAAAGCGTCACTGTTGTAGACACTGATAATAAAAAAAATTATTTTTGGTAAATTGTATTTTAACAAATCTAATGAATTTATCTGGATGGAAGAAAATCCAAGTTCCTGTTAAAATGATCCTTTTTTTTATCAGAGGAAAGAGCTTTTTTAATCCTATGGAGATTTCAATGATTTTAGGGGTTTTAATCAAGGTAAGAAAGCTGATTATGAACTGCTTTTGATGGGTTGTTTCACATACAGCAGGGAAATAAGTCTTGAACACATCAACATTTTTCTCATTAAACATATTTCTGATGGAGCCATTGACCTGAGATTTTCACCAGATATCAGAAACAACCCAAGTAATGCATACATACAAAGAAATCAAGGCAACTGTGTTCACAAAATAAGTTATATTTAATAAGTGAAATGGCATGGGGAATAAGTATTGAACATGCTTGGTGAAATTCATTTAATATTTAGTAGAAAAACTTTCCAAATCAAATCAAATCAAACTTTATTGTCATATTGCTGTATATACAACTGTAGTGCAGGCAAGATGAAATTGCGTTTCTCTCGGCATCCATATAAGAAGCAGCATGATTTAAGACACACTCCCACATAGCTCCACCCCCCACTCCCACCCCCCCATCTATTCACACATCCCTGAGACATACTTGGGGAAAAAGAATAACTTATTATAATTTACAAAATGTCCGTAGGTGCAGTAGTGTGTATGAGAGATTCCGGGTCAGCTGTTCAGCATCCTGACAGCTTGTGAAAGGAAGCTGTTGATCAGTCTGGTGGTTCTGCCTCTGATGCTCCGGAATCGTTTACCAGATGGAAGAAGTTCAAAGTGTTTATGCAGAGGGTGAGAACGGTCCTTGACAATGTTCAGTGCCCTGCTCCTACAACGGTTCTGAAAAAGTTCTTGGACAGAGGGGAGGGAGACTCCAATTACCCTCTCTGCCCCCTTGACTATCCTCTGCAGGGCTTTTTTGTCTGACATACTGCAGCTGGAGTACCATGTAGCAATGCAGTACATCAGAACACTCTCCACCACACCTCTGTAGAAGGTCCTGAGGATGCAGATGGGGAGAGAGGCCTGTTTGAGTTTCCTCAAGAAGTATAGTCTCTGCTGAGCCCGCTTCCTGATCTCCAAGGAATTCTTGCTTCAGGTCAGGTCCTGCGAGATCTGCACTCCGAGGAACTTGATGTTCTCTACTCTCTCCACTAAACGGCTGCTGATGCTGAGGGGGACGTGCTCGGGCTGTGACCGCTGGAAGTCGATAATCATCTCCTTCGTTTTGTCCACGTTGAGCACCAGATTGTTCTCCCTGCACCAGCCCTCCAGGTCTCTCACTTCTTCCCTGTACATTGATTCCTCATCCCTCTGAATAAGTCCCACCACCGTGGTGTCATCTGCAAACTTAATAATCTGGTTCCCCTCGTGTCTGGATACACAGTCATGTGTTAGAAGTGTAAACAACAGTGGACTGAGTACACAGCCTTGAGGGGATCCGGTACTCAGCGTGACAGAGTTGGAGATGTTGTTTCCAACCCGGACAGACTGAGGTCTCTCAGTCAGGAAATCCAGGATCCAGAGACATGTGGCGGTGTTCAGACTGAGAAGGAGTAATTTCTCCATCAGTCTCTGGGGAATAATGGTGTTGAATGCTGAACTGAAATCATTGTACAGGAGTCTGGCATAGGTGTCTTTCTGGTCCAGGTGGGTAATGACAGAGTGTAGGGTGGTGACTATAGCATCCTCCGTGGAGCGGTTTGAACGATATGCAAACTGGAGCGGGTCGTGTGATGCAGGGAGGCAGGCTGTAATGTGTGGTTTGACAAGCCGTTCAAAACACTTCATCACAATTGGTGTCAGTGCAACAGGACGATAGTCATTCAAACAGGACACCACTGGTTTCTTTGCCACCGGTACAATGATAGAGGTCTTGAAGCATCTGGGAACGATGGCCTGACTCAGGGAGATGTTATAAATGTCAGTCAGGGCATCCGCCAACTCACTCGCGCAGTCTCGGAGCACACGTCCCGGGATGTTGTCTGGACCTGCAGCTTTGCGTGGGTTGACTCTGGTTAGGGTCCTCTGTGTGTCCGTTGTGTTGATGGTAAAAGCTGGTCCGACCGATGGTGGGGGTGGGCCAGCCCTCCCTCTGATTGTCGAGTTTGATGCTTCAAAACGTGCAAAGAAGTCGTTAAGCCTGTCTGGAAGCGAAGCGTCATCATCATCGACCCCCTGCCTAGACTTAAAGCCCGTCAGTGTCCGAACTCCCTGCCACATCTGCTTGGTGTTCCTAGTGTCATAGAGGTGTCCCTGGATTTTCTCCGCATAGGCGCGCTTTGCTGCCTTAATTCCCTTTGAAAGCGCAGACCTGGCTGAGCGGAGGGCGATCCTGTCCTTCGCTCTGAAGGCTGCATCTCTGGCTGTAAGCAGCGAGCGCACCTCAGCAGTCATCCAGGGCTTATGATTACCCCGCATAGTGATGGTCTTCACTGTAGTGAAATCCTCTGTGCACTTCGCAATGTAGCTGGTGACCGTATCAGCATACTCCTCCACATCTGTCTTGTCTTCCTGGGAGGTTGCTATTTTGAACACCTTCCAGTCTGTGTGCAGAAAACAGTCTTTCAGTGCAGAGGTTGCACTCTCTGGCCAAATCCTGATTTGTTTCACTGCTGGCCTGCTGCGCTTCAATAAAGGTTTGTAGGCAGGCAGCAGCATCACGGACATGTGATCAGAACGGCCGAGATGGGGGCGGGGTATCGCTTTATATGCATCTGTGTTTGTGTACACCAAGTCCAACATATTCTCTCCTCTGGTCTTAAAGTCTACACATTGTTTAAACTTGGGGAGCACAGTCTTTAGGCTGGTGTGGTTAAAATCCCCTGCAACCACCACAAAACTGTCCGGGTGTGAAGTTTGGATTTCACTGATCGCATTGTGCAGTACCCTGAGTGCCTTCTTAGCATTAGCTTTAGCATTAGGGCTCGGCGCTATGTAAACACCAGCTACAAACACGTTGCTGAATTCCCTCGGCAAATAATAAGGCCGACAATTTACAATAAGGAACTCCGCCAACAGAGAGCAGTGTTTAGACACTAATGTGGCATTAACGCACCAGTTCTTGTTAACATAGATGCATAGCCCACCCCCCCGGCTCTTACCGGAGCTCGCCGTTTCCCTATCGGCACGGAACATCGCCATATCTTCCAGTTGAATGGCCTCGTCAGGAATGTTGTCGTGGAGCCATGTCTCGGTAAAAACAAACACACAGCAGTCCCTCCACTCTCTCCGGGTTTCTCTCAGCAGACGCAGTTCGTCCACCTTATTTTCGAGGGCGCGGACATTAGAGAGAAGAAGCGACGGTACCGCTGGTCTGGAGGGGTTAGCCTTTAGCCTAGCATGGATCCCGGCCCTTTTTCCTCGCTTTTGCTTGCGTTCGTTCCGCTTCCGCTTCCTCCTCTCTCGGGTAGCTTCCAGCGGGGACTCCGCCAGAATTCCATGCTGGCGTAGAATGTCCAAATCACAACCGATCGCCGCGATTCTTGTAGCGTGCAGTACCTTGATGTTTAATAAGGTCTCACGGTTGTAAGTTTTACAGAATGTACGTCTGGGATGATTAAAACTCTCACACTCGCTGATGCCAAGAGGGGCCGCTGCGTCTAGGCGCGCCGCCATCTCACGTATCTCTACGTTTTTCTCTACGTCTTTTGTTGGTAATAAAAAAAAAGTAAAGCCATCTTTATTGTCATTCAATCCATACAGCCAATCATGTACAGTAGAACGAAATCACATTTCTATTATCTACAATGTTAATCACATCTAGAATCAGAGGGGTCGCTGCCATGCAAGGTGCTGCCACAAATTTCCCTCCTCCATTCCATTATTGCTGAGCACCAAGCTGGATTGCAGAAAGTTTCACTTTTATATGGTCTTTGGCATGACCCAGCCGGGATTTGAACTCAGGCTTCCCGGGTGTGGGGCGGATGCTCTACCAACTAGGCCACCACTCCACGTTCAGATGCCTCCTGTATGGAGAAACTAGGTGCAGGCATTGCTCAGGAGTGATTTTAGCCCATTCTTCCACACAAACTGTCAAATCTTGAAAGTTCTGTGGGTTGTCTTCTATGAACTCTGATCTTCAGTTTGTTCCATAGACTTTCAATTGGATTCAGATCAGATGACTGACTGGGCCATTCTTGCAGCTTTATTTTCCTTCTCTGGAGCTAGTTGAGAGTTTCCTTGGCTTGGTGTGTTTGGGTTCATTGTCTTGCTAAAATGTCCACCCTCTTTTCATCTTCAGCTTCTTGGCACATGGCAACAGGTTTTTATCAAGGATGTCTCTGTACATTTGTCCATTCATCTTTCCTTCAATTATATGAAGCCTGCCTTTACTATGTGCTGAAAAAGACCCCGACACATCATGCTCCTACCTCCAAACTTCACTGTTGGTATAGTGTTTTTGGGCTGATGTGCAGTGCCATTTCTCCTCCAAACATTCTGTGTGTTGTGGCATCCAGAAAGTTAAAATTTGGTCTCATCTGACCGGAAAATATTCTCCCAGTATTTTACTGGCTTGCCCAAATGTTGTGCAGTAAACTTTAAACAAGCTTCAACATGCTTTTTCTTCAGCAATGGAGTCTTGTGGGGTGAGTGGGCATAGAGCCCATGTTGGTTGAGTGCATTACTTATTGTTTTCTTTGAAACCGCAGTTCCTGCTAACTCCAGGTCTTTCTGGAGCCCTCCATGAGTGGTCTTTGGCTCTTTGATGACTCTTCTGATAATTCTTTTGACTCCTCTGTCAGAAATCTTACGAGGAGTTCCTGGTTGTGGCCAGTTTATGGTAAAATGATATTCTTTACACTTCCAAATGATGGTGCCAACAGTGCTCGCTGGAACATTCAGCAGTTTAGAAATGCACCGGTAACCAATGCCACCATTATGTTTTGCAGCAGTAAGGTTGCAAAGGTCTAGAGAAAGCTCTTTGCTTCTACCCATCATGAGTTCTTTGTGGTGTGACCATCAGATATTCACAGACCTTTTTAAAGTCTATCAATCAGGACTTTACCAGCTGAAATTAATTTGTACTGATGCGGGATGGGATGGCTTTCTAAATTCTGATGGATTTCAGCTGGTTTCTTGGCTTTCTGTGCCTTTTTGCACCTCTTTTTCTTCATGTGCTCAATATTTATTCCCTGTGTCATTCCACTTCATTAAATATAACTTGTTTTGTGAACACAGTGGCCTTTAATTATTTGTCTGTATGGATTACTTGGGTTGTTACTGATATCTGGTGAAAATCTCAGGCCAGTGGCTCCATCACAAATATGTTTAATGAGAAAAATAGTGTTCAATACTTATTTTCCCCACTGTAAATGAGTTAATTATTATCTAAAAAAGAATATAAAGCAGCGGTGATGGTATATTTTGGTCACATCTCTACTGAGGCTGTATTTGTTTCTGCTCTGCCTGATTAACAGCTGAGTTAAACTCACGTTAGCATACATTACCTCTATGCTAATAGTCTGTGCAGTGATCTGTGGACACCAGGCTGTGTCAAAGAAAGAAATTCGTATCAGAGAGCAGTAGGATCAGACTTGAGACCTTTTTATCTGATGAATCATCAGTCCTTTGGAATCCAAAAACTGTCTCCTTCTTTATATAGCCTAAAACAGGCATGGGCAAACAACGGCCCGGGGCCATATGCGGCCCGTTAAGCTTTTTAATCCGGCCCGCCGAATTTGAAGAAATTATATTAATAAACCTTGATAATGTTTTTATTTTTCCTGCAATTCTCACACTTTCCCACTAGATGGCGGGCTCTAGATACATTGGCCTTTGTTGAGGTGCGGCGTATTAGTCCACGTTTGTGCTTTACTCTTTGACCCCTCAGCCCTTCTGTAAAGATGAGCGGACCTAAGCATCAGGGGAAGGATCAGTTTGTGCACGACATGTACACAAACGTGAAAGCCTTCAAATCCAAGCTGACTTTATTCTCCAGGCAAAGTTTAAATAAGTCATTCCCTCATTTTCCCACACTGGCCTCGCTGAAAGAGGCCGGCGCAAAAGTGAAGAAATACAGCGAGTCACTGGATGCGCTGCACGGAGAATTCTGCCGTCGGTTTTCTGATTTTGAAAAAACTGACAAGTCACTTCAGTTGGTGGCCAGTCCACTGTCACAAGACCCTGAAACAGCACCAGAGGAGCTGCAGCTGGAACTGATCGATCTTCAGTCTGACCCCGTCTTAAAAGAGAAGTTCAGCTCTTAAACTGAATGCCTTTTATGCTTCACTTAATGAAGCCGCGTCTCCAAACGTCCGGAGGACGGCACAGAAGATGCTGGCGTTGTTCGGCTCGACCTACGTGTGTGAACATGAACAAAGGCAGCCACAGGTCCAAGTTAACAGACCAGCACCTCAGATCCATCCTGAGAATCGCCACAACAAAACTAACTCCAGACTTTGATGCGCTGGCTAAAAAGGGAGACCAGCAACACTGTTCCCACTAAAACTGAAAGTTTCTCCGTTGTGTTATGTAAAAAATGCATTTGAAAAATAATTTGTTCAATAAGCCTTACATGTTGCACATCATTTCTGTTAAGGGGTGCATATAAGTGGTGCGCAGGTGAACGTACGTTCTCAAAATAAACAATGCGCACCAGATCAAATATAACGCGCTCTGCGTACAGGCGCGCCGTGACTCTGTTCCGTCTGTGCTGGTTGTTGTTGAGTTTTGGCGCTGGGGACGCACACTGAATAGAAGAAGAAGGACAAGCGCATCTGCATCTCCTACCGTTTGTGAAATAAAGACCGTCAGGAGGAGAGTGATGATGATGATACCCTGACGGATAACAGAACTTTCAGTGCTTTTAAATAGTGACTGTTAGTAATAAAAATGCTGTATTTCATTCATTTAATTTTCAGTGTTTTAAGAGTCATTTCAATGAAGAGCTAAGCACCGTGGGGCTTCAAAGACAGATATTTTGTTGTAATGCCTTTGTTCATTTTCAGTTGATATTAAAGTACATGTTTTCTACATATCCCCTGATATATTTTTTTCTCCTATGAGGTGGGTCACAGAAACACTCCATCCATCTGCTCCTGGTCTGGCCCCCCCTGTCAAATTTTAGAACCCACTGTGGCCCACTAGTCAAAAAGTTTGCCCACCCCTTGCCTAAAAAGATCTCTATCATTTCAGTGTAGACATCAGTCAGCTGTTCAAGACAAAATAAATTGAAGTGGCTGATCTCTCCTCATTTTGACCACACGAAGTATACCACTACAGTCAGGGTAACACAATAAAAAAATGACTATCCTTACATCTGTTTAGTTTCTGTGTAATTATCCTCCATTAACCTGGTGGTTGTAAATACCCTCAGTAGTAGTTAATGCAGACCTCCAAGCACCAACCAGTGTCATGGAAAAATATGGTGACCTTCATATCTGAAAAACGTAATTTTGATTAGATTTTATTCAAATACTGTGACACTTAGAAGGTCAAATTAGAAAAATATTTTAAGACTACAAGTGTCCATGTTTGTCTCCTGGGATGAGACATGTGTAATTGATGACTCTCCTGCTCGATATACAGTGGATATAAAAAGTCAACACACTGTTCAAATGCCAGGTTTTTGTGATGTAAAAACTTTATATAGACAGCTGCGGCTTCAGCCATCACCCATTTCAGATAACTCACGTGGAATTGTTTAGTAGAAGGAGTCTTTGTCTAATTTGACCTTGTTATTATATTATACAGTTTCTTTAACCTGTACTGTATTATCCGAAATAAATAAATTCATTCATTCATTCATTCATTCATTCATTCATACATATAAAAGAGAGAGATATAATTCCATAAAATAGATATGGGTTATATCAATTAATTATTTGGGATTAGACGGGAGAATCAAACCTTCAAATGGTTGATGTTTCATGTGTGGGACTTGGTGAAGTCTTCCATTAGCTGCTTAATCCTTCTGAAGGCTGACAGATACTGTGATGACAAGAGTACTGTATACAGTGGGGCAAAAAAGTATTTAGTCAGCCACCAATTGTGCAAGTTCTCCCACTTAAAAGATGAGAGAGGTCTCCAATTTTCATCATAGGTATACCTCAACTATGAGAGACAAAATGAGAAAAAAAAAATCCAGAAAATCACATTGAAGGATTTTTAATGAATTAATTGGTAAATTCCTCAGTAAAATAAGTATTTGGTCACCTACAAACAAGCAAGATTTCTGGCTCTCACAGACCTGTAACTTCTTCTTTAAGAGGCTCCTCTGTCCTCCACTCGTTACCTGTATTAATGGCACCTGTTTGAACTCGTTATCAGTATAAAAGACACCTGTCCACAACTTCAAACAGTCAGACTCCAAACTCCACTATGGCCAAGACCAAAGAGCTGTCAAAGGACACCAGAAACAAAATTGTAGACCTGCACCAGGCTGGGAAGACTGAATCTGCAATAGGTAAGCAGCTTGGTGTGAAGAAATCAACTGTGGGAGCAATTATTAGAAAATGGAAGACATACAAGACCACTGATAATCTCCCTCGATCTGGGGCTCCATGCAAGAGCTCACCCTGTAGGGTCAAAATGATCACAAGAACGGTGAGCAAAAATCCCAGAACCACACGGGGGGACCTAGTGAATGACCTGCAGAGAGCTGGGACCAAAGTAACAAAGGCTACCATCAGTAACACACTACGCCGCCAGGGACTCAAATCCTGCAGTGCCAGACGTGTCCCCCTGCTTAAGCCAGTACATGTCCAGGCCCATCTGAAGTTTGCTAGAGAGCATTTGGATGATCCAGAAGAGGATTGGGAGAATGTCATATGGTCAGATGAAACCAAAATAGAACTTTATTGTAAAAACTCAACTTGTTGTGTTTGGAGGAGAAAGAATACCATACCTACTGTGAAGTATGGGGGTGGAAACATCATGCTTTGGGGCTGTTTTTCTGCAAAGGGACCAGGACGACTGATCCGTGTAAAGGAAAGAATGAATGGGGCCATGTATCGTGAGATTTTGAGTGAAAACCTCCTTCTATCAGCAAGGGCATTGAAGATGAAACGTGGCTGGGTCTTTCGGCATGACAATGATCCCAAACACACCGCCCGGGCAACGAAGGAGTGGCTTCGTAAGAAGCATTTCAAGGTCCTGGAGTGGCCTAGCCAGTCTCTAGATCTCAACCCCATAGAAAATCTTTGGAGGGAGTTGAAAGTCCATGTTGCCCAGCGACAGCCCCAAAACATCACTGCTCTAGAGGAGATCTGCATGGGGGAATGGGCCAAAACACCAGCAACAGTGTGTGAAAACCTTGTGAAGGCTTACAGAAAATGTTTGACCTCTGCCATTGCCAACAAAGGGTATATAACAAAGTAATGAAACGAACTTTTGTTATTGACCAAATACTTATTTTACCGAGGAATTTACCAATTAATTCATTAAAAAATCCTTCAATGTGATTTTCTGGATTTTTTTTTTCTCATTTTGTCTCTCATAGTTGAGGTATACCTATGATGAAAATTGGAGACCTCTCTCGTCTTTTAAGTGGGAGAACTTGCACAATTGGTGGCTGACTAAATACTTTTTTGCCCCACTGTATGTAGTGATGGACACTGTTTCTGTAACTTTTTTTTCCTTGTCCTGTCAAGCAGCTAGGTAAGCAGAACAGAAATCTGCTTCCCTTATTGTGCCAAACAGATTTACTTTGCCAAAAGGAGCTTTATACAGTACATAAACACTACTCACAAAAAGTTAGCGATATTATTTAGGGATATCACACCCCGAGTCTCCTTGCCAGGAGGTAGGCAAAATTATTCATCAAACATGAAAGTTAACCTCTTGCACTCCGGGATACCGCAGGCGGTCACGTCTCTGCGTCCTAGCGTGCCCTCGTGCGCACTAGGATGCACACTGTGCGTCTCAGAGCACACTGAAAAAAAAAGCTGCATTTCAGTTCTTCCACTACAGACACAGCCACGAACAGAAAGCCAAAGAAGTGCTTTGATTGGTTTAGATTTGATTGACCTCTCATTCGACTAATAAGAGCCTTGAATTGGGTTTCTGAAACCTTGAAGAACCAATGACTGAAAACCTAGCAAGAAGGACCTGCCTACCAACGGCTGCGAATACAGCGAGCCAATTGAAGCAGAGAAGTTCGACTATTGAAAGCGTGCGTCAAATCTGTTTTGTGTAAGCTGCTGGGTGACACACATGCGTTCGCCAGTCTTTTTTTCTTACCGTACTACTGTTCTTATTTGTTTTGAAAAATCGTTTGCCAAAACCGCAATCATGGAAGCGCAAAACCGCAATAATGGAATCATGGTTTGACCGGGTCGCGTGACCAGAACCACGAGTCGTAACAAGCGGACCAGCGTCATGTTTGTCTGACAATGAGGAAGAGAAGTTCGCCAGCAACACAATTGTTGTGGACAGGTAAGTGTTATAAGCTAAATTATTCTTTATCCCTGAAAATTGTAATCAAAATGACTTTTGACCGATCGGTAAATTACAACTGTGCGTCATCGCCACATGATGGACCGTGTCCGGTCCGTGCACCGCGTCCGGACCCTGAACGCCCCCCCCCCCGCGCTACTCCTCTGTAGCGGATTGCAGATATATTGCAGATATTTTAGTACAACTGTGCGTAGTAGACCGCGGCGCACGGTCCGTCATGTGGCGATGGACGATGTCCGTCCTCTGTAGCGGGGGGGGGGGAGTTGTTATCCTCCACATTACAGATATATTTTAGTATAATTTTTAGTGCACTGTAGGTTATTTTTTCTTGTTAAAAAAAAAAAGCCACACATTTTTTACGTGGCATGCTTCTTTGTGTGTGGGGGCTTGTGTGTTCATTCATTCATTCATGAATGAATAAACAACACCCCCCACACACACACACACAGCCCTGAGTGTCACCTTTCATTAGAGCCTAAGATCAAGCTTCTATATTGAATCATTCAAAAGTTACAGACATTTTTCCAAACTGTGCCATTTGGCACAATTTAGCACAGTTCAAAAACACCTGGGAACAACCTGACAAAAAAGCTGTGTAATATATTCATTTTTTGTGGTATTGTTACAAAATTTTGACCTCAGCTGGATAACACTTGGTTCTACATTTCTGTTGTATTTTCCAGCCCGGATCTGACAGCTGTGTGTTATTTCCAAGCATTTGTATCCAAAAAAACACCCAGGCGAACTTTATTTTCTTCAAGTTCAGTATGTTTAGATGACTGTTACTCAGTGGCAGGAGCACCTAGAGAGATTATGACTGTTTTGCCAAAAAATTCAAAGTGTTTTCTTTTAAATGAGACCAACCCCATGAAGATGCTGCAAAGGGTTGAAGAACAGCTTTTGATTTACTTTGGGTACGTTATTTTTAGGTGTTTTTAGGGAGATTGACCAGAGTGCAAGGGGTTAAATGAGAAATAACTTGCCTGTGCTCCTGACACGGGACGTCCTCAGCGGCATCCGAGACGTTTCCCCTCTCCAGGCGTTCCTCCTTGTGCTGCGTCGGCAAGACTGGAGGCCTCTTCCAGCGGGGGTTCCTCCTCTTCTTCCTCCTGGACGGCTCAGGAGCCAGATAGTCCGGGATGCGAAGCGCCACACTGGACAGCGAGTCAGTCGTGCTGAGAAGCTCCGTCTTCTCCAGAGAGGGAAGCAGAGTGGGGGGATCCTTATCTGACTCCTCACAGCGCTCCCCCTCCATCCGGCGGTTGAGCCGGGCCAGTCTCTGCTCCTCCTTTGCATGGCGCTCCTCCTCGACCTGGCGGTTGAGCGTGGCAAGCAGATTCGACCACTCCTCGTCCGTCGGCACGCCCAGGAATTGAGCAGGCGCGGGAGGTGGAACCTTCATAGCTGGGAAAGCACATCCTTGGGCCTCCCTCTCGCGGCGCTTCTCCTCCATTTGGCTGTCAAGCAGGGCCAGTCTCTGCTCCTCCCTCTCATGGTGCTCCTCCTTGACCCGATGGTTGAGCGTGGGGAGCAGGTTCGACCACTCCTCGTCTGTCGGCAAGCCCGTGGATTGAGCAGGTGCAGGGGGTGGAGCCTTCACAGCCGGGGAAGCGCGTCCTTGGGCCTCCCTCTCGCGGTGCTCCTCCTCGATCTGATGGTCTATCATGGCCAGCAACGCCAGTCTCTCCTCCTCCGTCATAACGTCTGAGGATTGGGCAAGCGTCGGCCTGGGAGAAGATGCAGGGGTGAGAGAACCGCAAGGAGGGGAGGTCCTCCTCCTTCAGGAATGCCTCTTCTGATGGGTGGCTGGCTCCGTTGTCAGAGAGGCCCCCTCCAGCCCCACGTCTGGAGAGGGAAGAATGACAGAGAGGATGGCGTCCACCCTAGGAATGGTCCGGAGATTTGGATGGCACCACTCGACGTCTTCTGCGACAAGTTGTGCCCACTGCACGTCCTCCGGGAACTGTGGCCACTGGGCGGAAAAGAGTGCCTCCTCCAGCAGATCCTGGGCTCTCTGCTCTTCGTCCATCCAGATCATAGCACCGTTGCTTGAGGAGGAAGGGGAAAAGAGGGTGAAAGAAGAAGAAAAAACATGTCTACTCCGCTGGGTTTCTTCTGCTGGTCAGAGCATTCTGTCATGATTCCTTGTGTGCCATTATGCGGCACAAGAGGGAAGGAATGAAAAGCCCACTTGCTGGAGTAGAACGTGCCATTTATTAACATAAACTACAACAAAGTAACAAGTCCAGTAACCACACAAATACAGTGGGTTGTAATGGGGAGATTAGGCCACCAGACATGCAGGAGCACCACCCGGATGCTGTACAGTCCGGCAGAGAAATTGCCTAGTGCCGCAGGGCTGCTGTCGGCACAGGGAGAAGGGCAAACGTGAAACTTACGGAACTGGAGTGATCCGGGGATGTCCGTGTAGTCTGGAGAATGAGGGAGTAAGCAGGGTCAGCCGCTAACATCAAGGGATTAACCGAACTTGAAATGACAGGCTGAACAACATGATGGTAATGAATGCGCATACATGAAGAAACACGCTACCATGTATGGAGGTGAATGCTCCAACAATCTCTTCCCACAAATGCAACGTATTTGTAATCATGATGCTAACGAGGGAAGAGATTGCTGGTGTGAGAAAGCGTGGGCTGAACATAATTAAATCCTGGTGTGCATGAGTGAGTGTGTGAGCGTGTGAATGGGAATGAATGGAGTGTGCGTGTATGTGTGTGTAAACACCCGTAATGTGAAACAGCTGATGGCACTGACAAGAGGAGGAGGCATGCCCAAACTGTCAGGGAGCGAAGGACCCAAATACTGTAGCTCCCTGACACGCCCGATGGAAAATAGGGCAAAAATAACCATATGTCAGAACTGGGTTTGGGAACGACCAAACCCAGGTTCATGACAGAAAATATACATAGTGGTTTCATGGATGGGTCAATATACAGACGTGGACAAAATTGTTGGTACCCCTCTGTTAATGAAAGAAAAACCCACAGTGGTCACAGAAATAACTTGAATCTGACAAAAGTGGTAATACATAAAAATTCTATGAAAATTAACCAATGAAAATCAGACAATGCTTTTGAGTTGTGGTTCAAGAGAATTATTTTAAAAAACAAACTCATGAAACAGGCCTGGACAAAAATGATGGTACCCCTAGAAAAGATTGAAAATAATGTAACCATAGGGACATGTTCAACCAAGATGTGTCCTCTAATTAACATCACAGGTGTCTACAAACTTGTAATCAGTCAGTCGGCCTATTTAAAGGGTGACAAGTAGTCACTGTGCTGTTTGGTGACATGGTGTGTACCACACTAAACATGGACCAGAGGAAGCAAAGGAGAGAGTTGTCTCAGGAGATTAGAAAGAAAATTATAGACAAGCATGTTAAAGGTAAAGGCTATAAGACCATCTCCAAGCAGCTTGATGTTCCTGTGACTACAGTTGCACAAATTATTCAGAAATTTAAGATCCACAGGACTGTAGCCAACCTCCCTGGACATGGCCGCAAGAGGAGACAGATACTACGAATGGTAACAAAGAGCCCAGAACAACCTCTAAACACATTCAAGGTGAACTCCAAGGTCAAGGTACATCAGTGTCAGATCACACCATCCGTCGCTGTTTGAGCCAAAGTGGACTTCATGGGAGACGACCAAGGAGGACACCACTGTTGAAAACAAATGATAAAAAAGCCAGACTGGAATTTGCCAAACTGCACGTTGACAAGCCACAAAGCTTCTGGGAGAATGTCCTATGGACAGACGAGACAAAACTGGAACTTTCTGGCAAGGCACATCAGCTCTATGTTCACAGACTCAAAAATGAAGCATACCAAGAAAAGCACACTGTCCCTACTGTGAAAGATGGAGGAGGTTCTGTTATGTTCTGGGGCTGCTTTGCTGCACCTGGCACAGGGTGTCTTGAATCTGTGCAGGGTACAATGAAATCTCAAGACTATCAAGGTATTCTAGAGGGAAATGTGCTGCCCAGTGTCAGACAGTTTGGTCTCAGTCGCAGGTCATGGGTCTTGCAACAGGATAATGACCCAAAACACACAGCTAAAAACACCCAAGCATGGCTAAGAGCGAAACATTGGACTATTCTAAAGTGGCCTTCTATGAGCCCTGATCTAAGTCCTATTGAACATCTGTGGAAGGAGCTGAAACATGCCGTCTGGAGAAGGCACCCTTCAAACATGAGACAACTGGAGCAGTTTGCTCATGAGGAGTGGGCCAAAATACCTGCTGAAAGGTGCAGAAGTCTCACTGACAGTTACAGAAATCGTTTGATTGCAGTGATTGCCTCAAAAGGTTGTGCAACAAAATATTAAGTTAAGGGTACCATCATTTTTGTCCAGGCCTGTTTCTTGAGTTTGTTTTTTAAAATAATTCTGTTGAACCACAGCTCAAAACCATTGTCTGATTTTCATTGGTTAATTTTCATAGAATTTTTATTTATTACCACTTTTGTCAGATTCAAGTTATTTCTGTGACCATTGTGGGTTTTTCTTTCATTAAGAGAGGGGTACCAACAATTTTGTCCACATCTGTACATAAAAGTGCAGAGAGCAAAGACAGGTGAGTTATAGTGATAATTAAAAAGGTCCTCAGTTCTGTGTATGTGAATGTTCAGCGGGAGGGGGTGGGGCCTCTAACTGTTTGCAGTTCGGATAGCCTAGGGGAAGAAACTGTTTGTCAGTCTGGAGGTGTGGAATCCAATTGATCTGAACCATCATCCAGAGGGAAGCAGGTCAAACAGGTGGTGGGCAGGATGTGAGGGGTCTCCTGTGATGGCCTTGATCTTTCTGAGACAGGAGGATCTGGAGATGTCTTCCAGGGAGGGCAGAGGGCCACAGAAAATTTTTTGGGTGGTGTTGATGACCCTCTGTACAGCCTTCCTGTTCTCGGCCGTGGAGCCGGCGTACCACAAACTCAGACAGTAGATGAGCACGCTGTCCACTGAGCAGTGATAGAAGACCAGCAGCAGCTTCTGGTCCAGGTTGTTCTTCCTCAGGACATGGAGGAAGTGCAGCCGCTGCTGGGCTTTCTTCACCAGGACCTCAGTGTTGACAGTCCAGGAGAGGTCAATGGATATGTGGGTGCCCAGAAACCTGAAGGCGGGGACGTTTTCCGTACGGTTGCCATTTATGAGGAGGGGGGTGGTCCTTTCTGTTCTTCCTGAAGTCCAGCATGGGTTCTTTGGTTTTTGGATGTTCAGTTTTAGGTTGTTTGCTTGGCACCACAGCAGCAGGTTCTCTACCTCCGCCCTGTATGCCTTCTCATCGTCATTGGTGATGAGCCCAACCAAAGTGGTGTCGTCTGCATACTTCACAATGACGGTGGTTGGATGGGTTGAAATACAGTCAAAGGTGTACAGAGAGTACATTAGAGGGCTTAGTATGCAGCCCTGGGGGGAGCCAGTGCTAAGAGACAGTGTTAAGGAGTGGTGGGGGCCAAGTCAGACTGTTTGTGGGTGGTTGGTGAGAAAGTTTTTTATCCGGGAGCAGGTAGGAGGGGGAATCTGGAGGAGGTGCAGTTTGTTGATCAGGATGTCCGGGATGATGGTATTGAAAGCTGAGCTGTAGTCCACAAAGAGCATCCTCACGTAGCTCCTTGGGTTCTCCAAATGGCTCAGCGCTCTGTGGAGAGTGGTGGCGATGGCATCTTCTGTAGCCCAGTTCTCCTTGTAGGTGAACTGGTGGGGGTCAAAGGAGGGGGGCAAGACAGTACCTGATGTGCTGGGACACCAGGCACTCAAAACACTTCAGGACTACAGACATGAGTGCTATGGGTCTCTAGTCATTCAGGCTGTCAATTGTGGACTTTTGGGGGATGGAGATGATGGTGGAGGCCTTGAGGCAGGAGGAGACGGTGGTGTGAGTCAGAGAGCGGTTGAACAGCTTGGTGAGGATCCCTGCCAGCTGGTCTGCACATGCTTTGACCACTGCTTTTGGGATGCCATCCGGACCAGCAGCTCTGCGGGGGTTCACTGCTCTCAGTTGCGTCCTCACCTCGTGCACCAGTAGAGAGAGGGGAAGAAGGGGGGATGAGTTTGGTGAGGAGGTATGCTCAAACCGGGCAAAGAAGCTGTGAAGCTCCTCTGCCAGAGTGAGGCTGCTGTAAGATGTTGGGGACCTTGACCCTGTAGTTGGTGATGGCCTGGATGCCTCTCCACATCTGTTGGGGGTTGTTGTCTGTGAGGAAGCCCTCCACTTTCTTCCTATAGGCATTCTTGGTGAGTTTTATGCCTCTACTCAGGTTGGCTCTGGCAGTGCTGTACAGAGAGCTGTCCCTCTGTTTGAAGGCTGAGTTGTGGGCTCTGATCAGAGCCTGGACTTCACTGGTCATCCAGGGTTTGCAGTTTGGAAAGACCCAGATGTGTTTGGTGACTGTCACATTTTCTACACAGCATTTAATGTAGAAAAGGACAGGCTTGGTGTAAGAGTCCGGGTCCTGCTGTTTGAAGAAGCTCCAATCTGTAAAAACAAACTATAAACACGATGCCCGATCTAAAAGCTAAATTTATCGCATCTTGTTTTCTTTTTAAAAACAAAGTACTTAAGGTTCATGTAGAAGCTTTTTTTTTTTGCTTTTTTTTTCTGTACACTAGAGGTTTTGACTGCATATGCCTGTCAGTAAAATACTGTGAGCTTGTTGTTTTGTATCAAAAATTGTTTGGGTGTTTTTGTTTTTTTGTGAGAATGAAGGTTGTTTCAAAATATTAACCAGAAACTACTCTGGAGCTTGGTGGCTGACCAAAAATTCACGTTGTCTGTGTGGAAAACTTAATTGAACCGCGTGCTGTGATAGATATTTGTGTTAAGTTGCAAGTTTTGCTTTGTTTTTCACTTGACAATTTCATATCATTCCATTTTATTTGTTCATGCTCCTCATAATACAAACAAAATCAAAAAGAAATCTAAATTGTGAGGCTTTGTCCTTTGTGAAATGTGGTGGTGGTGTTGTCAGAGAGGCCAGCGCACGTCATCGGTCAACCTCGAGCCTTAGCTGTGATAGATATTTGTGTTAAGTTGCAAGTTTTGCTTTGTTTCACACTTGAGAATTTCATATCATTCCATTTTATTTGTTCATGCTCCTCATAATACAGACAAAATTAAAAAAAAATAATATACAAAAAATAGTTTATTTATTGGATTGTACAGCTGTGTAGTTATAACACAGAAAAATGGTTATATATGAGGGGGGAATGTCACCACAAATTAAACTGACCTTTTTCAAAATAAGTAATTAACAGTTGTAGCAATCATGCTGAAGCAGGTTTGTGTGAATATAAACTACCTGTTTCAAAGTCAGAGTTTGCAGGAAAGGCTTTGGAATGTGAATGAACCACGGAGAAAAAAAACAATATGTATGTACACTACCGTTCAAAAGTTTGGGGTCACCCAGACAATTATTTTGTGTTTTCCATGAAAAGTCACACTTATTTACCACCATGTGTTGTAAAATGAATAGAAAATATAGTCAAGACATTGACGAGGTTAGAAATAATGATTTGTATTTGAAATAATAATTTTTTCCTTCAAACTTTGCCTTCGTCAAAGAATCCTCCATTTGCAGCAATTACAGCATTGCAGACCTAACATGATTGCACAAGGGTTTTCTAATCATCCATTAACCTTCTGACGCAATGAGCAAACACATTGTACCATTAGAACACTGGAGTGATAGTTGCTGGAAATGGGCCTCTATACACCTATGTAGATATTGCACCAAAACCCAGACATTTGCAGCTAGAATAGTCATTTACCACATTAGCAATGTATAGAGTGAATTTCTGATTAGTTTAAAGTTATCTTCATTGAAAAAAAGTGCTTTTCTTTCAAAAATAAGGAAATTTCTAAGTGACCCCAAACTTTTGAATGGTAGTGTATGTGTGTGAATGAGGGGAAGGGTTGGAGAGGGGAGAGGACTGGTGATATCCTCATACAAGCAATAGCTTTTGTTACACGGGGCAGACTAGCTGCTAAATCTCACTTTAAAATTGGGAAAATACCCAAAGTTGCAGCATAGTCATGCAGACATTACCATCTGAAGAAAGATGAGAATGACTGGCAGAAATGTATTTATAGAATTCCCATCAGCCAGCAAAGAGGACAAAAGGAGGATGTTGTGGACAAATTGATACTGAAGGCCTGTGGGGAGAAATGAAAGGCTGACGTAACCCACCACTTGTTTTGATCACTTTACAACAGGTAAGGTCTACTTATAAATTATGCTTCTATTACTTTTTTCTCTTTTCGGATTAGTTTGGGGTCCACATGTTGGCTCAGTACATGATTACTGAGATGATGCAGGTTTCCAGCAGTTTTAAACCTTTTGAGTGTGAGATTTTGCGTGCACCTAGTGGCAGAGTGCGGCACTGGGCCTGTCAGCTCACTCTGACATGATCGGCTCCATTGAGGATTTGTACTGATTTGTACTGATCTGCCAGTTTCAGAAGGTGGCAGACATCCATTGGAGGACTCAATGGATGACACGTAATATACCAAAAAAGAAGAACTCCTCATTTCCTTTTCCTGTTTTTAGCATTTTAGCCCAGAAAGCTAATATGGCTACCGTCCGTTGTCGTGCATGTCACTTAGTCGGCTTTGTACGTGAAAAATGGCCATGGGATACAAGCGAAATTTATGTGGGATAATCATAAGACTTTGTAGATATGGTAGAGAGCGTAAATGACCGACAGAACACAAAATAATGATCACGATGGGTGAAAATGCAGCGACCACGGCAGCGAGCGGGTCCCCTTAGCCGCCGGTAAGTGAGGAATTTCTGTGTTTTTTTTTTCAATATTGTGTCATGGATGGCCCTCATGAGCCATCAATAAGACGTTATATATCAGCCGGTGAGTTTGCACAGTTTATTAAAGGAAGGAATAATGACAAAATAACAAGCCACGGAGGGCTAAAACACACTATAACTAACAGAGGCTGTGACAAGGAGGAAACAGGTCACAATGGAATACACTTACAATAATAGATGAAGGGTTGTAAACGTCTGACCAGAGGAATGCTCGATGATGTCAGACGCGGGGTTGTCCGACGAGACTGCCGCACGTTTCGCTCTCAGCTGCCCTCTTAAGTAGGGAACAGCTGATGAGGCGGAATGCAGCTCAGCTGTCAGGGCCTCAGCTCTGACAGCCGGAAGCCCCTCCGAGCGCTGTCACAATAAAAGCCCGGAGAGACATAGGAACACACGTCAGCTGGGAGGAAAATACTGCATGGCCCGAGCGCAGACGAGATCGGCGCTTGAACCACGACATATTGTACTGATTTCTTGTTCATATACTTTGAAGATAAGATGATGAGGTACCTCTGTACAAAAAACGGTGTCAAAAAACTGAACCATTCTTTGTGTAAATGCATCCAAATTCCAGTTTTGACTGAGTTATGGAATTTAAAGAGGTGCCTCAACATTATGCAAATTAGATGCATAAATTTATTCCTATCTGAAACATTGGATCATATTTTACATCTTTCTAATTGACAGTAAGCCATTATCTCTTACCACTTTCAAATTATAGCCTTGGAAATCTGAACTAATTTATTGACAAAAAATATTTACCTCTTGACCACTAGGGTTTATGTCGCAATTGGGCGACAGACACACTCAAAATGACTGGAGTCTCTTTGATTTTATGTGACATTTAGTGTTGATATTTGCATTCTGGCTGATTCTGAGGTATTTGTACTTGATTGTCTTTTGTATTTTAATATGTCCCACTTTAGAAAGTGTTTTTGTCTTTTCCTCCAAGTGTTACAGCTTTAAATTTTTTCTTCCATAATACTAATATACAAGTAATCTTTTTATATGGCTACCGTCTATCTGTCTCCACAGTACACAGCTTTAATTATTATAGTCTCGTCACAAACTTTAACATGCAAAGTAATAAACTCTGAAAAATAGACTTCATAGTGTACTATGGTCTGATGTTCTGTTTCTCTGTCTGATAAAAGATCTTCATCATGTGGAACCTGAAGACAGCGTGGACCACTTCTCCCAGACTGATGAGAACCAGTTCATGACCGAAACCATCACAGGTGGAAGTCAGCATCTTAAATGTTAAAGTTCCAGTCCAGGAAAGAGTCCATGCTGGGACCTAAAATCACTTGTGTTTCCAGAGGACAGCAGAGAAGATCCCTGGTCCTTCACTTTCTCCTGTTCAGGATATTTCACACCAACCAGGACTCTCACTGTCATCATCACCACCGTGCACTCTCATCTCCGTTTTAATTGTTATAACATTTAACAGAACAGCAAAATACATTTTCTTATTTATTTTTTAATTTTGTATCTACATCTTTGTTTAAAACCAGAGGTGGGTAGAGAAGCCAGAAATTGTTCTCAAGTAGGCTACATAATATTACTGTTATTGGAATTGTTCAAGTATCAGAGTCATTGCCAGAAAAGGTGGGGATGAAAGTATTCAATCAAAAAAAGTTACTAGAGTAGTAATGACAGTTCTAAATTTACAGACTTTTTCTCCTAAATTTGTGTCTTTCCATATAATTTCTTTTTCAAATATATTGTAGCACCTTGGGGGAGCCAGATTATCTAGCATCTCAGACAGGACAGTGGATAAGCATGGGAGAACAAAGAGCAGGAGGTTCCTGGTGAGATAGCAGGAAGGAGTCGAGGATGAAGGGGGCTGAATGCAGTGTGATGCACATGTCATGTTGTGTGTGATGTAAATGCCATGAAACTTAAGAGGAGAGTTTCTGCTTAAATGTTCAGTCTGTTCTTTGCTTGAGAAGTGTGAGTGTGTAATAAATCGTCTGAAATGAATCTGCCTCTTCATTTACACGCTCCACACTGGTGACCCAAGACGTATTATGGAACACGAGGCAAGATCCCCGGAGCCGGCCAGGTCAGGAAGCTACAGCGAGGCGGCAGCCATCCCACAGACAGCCCGGACTGGAACCTCCAGCCATGCGTGTGCGGTTTCAGTCAAGCTACCGGATTTCTGGCAGCACAACCCACGCTCTTGGTTCCACCTCACCGAGGCTCAGTTCGCCCTCCGGGGAGTAACGGCAGACGACACCGATTCTACCATGTGGTCGCAGCACTCAACGCCCGCACAACTCAACAGGTAGCGAGCCTGCTTGATCAGCCACCAGCCAGCAACAGATACGAGGCGCTCAAGGCTGCGCTCATCCAGCGCTACACGCTCTCGGACTGTGAGAGAGCGGAGAGGCTCCTGACGCGGACCGAGTTAGGAGATGGTTCGGCCGTAGACCTGATGGAGAGGATGCTGGCGTTAATGGGCACAGACGACGGGCACTTTCTGTTTGCCCACCTCTTCCTCCGGAACCTTCCGACAGTGGCGAGAGTGGTTCTGGCCAATTCGCCGTTGCTGGCCGCGCGAGACTACCGTGCACTAGCCCAGGAGGCAGACCGGATCATCATCACCACCAGGGCGATCACAGTCAACGCGGCAGCGGCGGAACCCAGCGAGACGACCAGAGGAGGCGAGGAGCCACCGACGGTAGCAGCAGCGGGGGCCAAGGAGCACCAGAGAGACACGGTCTGTTTCTACCACCACTGCTTCGGAGAGAAGGCACGCAGATGTGCGGCACCGTGCCAATTGAAGTGCTCGGGAAACGCCAAGGCCAGGGGTCGGTAGCAGCTGCGACCCTCGATGAAGAGATCAAGCTGCTGTACTTGACGGATGCACGCTCGGGGAGGCGTTTCCTCGTGGACACCAGAGCCCAGAAGAGCTTCATCCTGCCGACCTACGCTGACCGGCTGGCAGGACCTAGCGGCCCCGAGATGTTGGCAGCAAACGGCTCGGATTTTAAGACCTTTGGTGAGAGGACTCTGCTCTTATCTCTACACGGCCGTACATATGAGTGGACTTTTGTCGTAGCAGCACTGAATTACCATATCCTGGGGGCTGATTTTCTGTGTGCACATGGTTTACTGGTTGATGTTGCTAACAGGCGCCTGGTTAATGCACTGTCCTTTGACTCTCTCCCCTGTATAGTTCGAGTGACCCAGCCAACAGCACAAGCCAATGTCACAGCTACAGGCGGTAAGTTCCACACACTGCTCACTCAGTTCCCAGCACTCACGGTCCCGACATTTTCGGCGGCCATCACTAAACACGGGGTGGAGCACCTTGTCACCACCACCGGGCCTCCCGTTTTTGCAAGACCTCGGCGCTTGGACGCAGCTAAACTGGCCATAGCGCACGAGGAGTTTGCCAACCTGGAAAGGTTGGGCATAATCAGGCGCTCGAACAGCCCATGGGCATCCCTGCTACACATGGTCCCTAAGGCTGAGGGATCGTGGCGACCGTGCGGGGATTTCCGCAGGTTGAACAACGCCACAGCGCACGACCGCTACCCAATTCCCCACATACAGGATTTTTCCGTTCACCTTGCCAAAGCACGCATTTTTTCCAAAATAGACCTGGTCCGCGGTTACCACCAAGTCCCAGTGCGCACTGAGGACATACCCAAAACAGCAGTAATAACTCCATTCAGTCTATTCGAGTTCCTGCGCATGCCATTCGGGTTAAAAGAAGCGGCACAGACGTTCCAGCGCATGATGGATGCAGTGCTGCGCGATCTCCCGTTCGTGTTCGTCTACCTGGACGATATCCTGGTAGCCAGTGCGTCCGAAGACGAACACGAAACCCACCTCAGGACGGTTTTCCGGTGGTTGGAGGAGCACGGGTTAATAATCAACCTGGTGAAATGCCAGTTCGGCGTGATGGAGATTGATTTTTGGGGGCACCGCATCTTTCTGGAAGGAGCGATCTCGCCTCCCGACAAAGTGCGCGCCGTGGCGGATTTTCCCCGGCCTCAGACGGTCAGGGCACTGCAGGAATTTTTGGGAATGGTGATCTTTTATAACCGTTTACTTCCCCGCGCGGCGCAGCTCATGCAACCATTGTACACCGCGCTCAAGAAACAGAAACCCGCGGATAGGGTCGAATGGACCCCGGAGCAAGAGCAGGCGTTCTCGAAAGTTAAAGCAGCCCTGGCAAACGCTGCACTGCTGGCGCATCCAGACCCGACGGCCCGCATAGCGCTCACTATCGAAGCTTCAGACGTGGCCATAGGGGCTGTCGTGGAGCAGCACGTCGCCAGGGCTTGGCAGCCGCTTGCCTTTTTCAGCAGAACTTTGCGCGACAGCGAACATAAATACAGCGCATTCGACAGAGAGTTGCTGGCTCTCCACCTGGCCATACACCACTTCCAGTTCTGGCTGGAAGGGCGCAGCTTCACCACGTTCGTGGACCACAAGTCGCTGACATTCGCGATGGCCAAGGTTTCAGAACCATGGTCAGGCCGGCAGCAGAGACAGCTGGCCGCGATCTCAGAGTTTACTACCGATATTCAACATGTCGGGTAAACTGAATGAGGTGGCAGACTGCCTCTCGCGCACCGTGGTGGCCCCGGTCTGCGTGGGGATAGATTATGCAGCCATGGCCGCGGATCAGATTAGCGATGCAGACGTGCGCACGCTCCAGTCTGGACCAACAGGGTTAAGGCTGGAGAGCAGGGTGCTGCAGGATGGCGCCCCCCCCCCCCCCAATCTACGATGTCTCCACGGGTCGGCCGCGTCTGGTGGTCCCGGCTGCGTGGCGCCGCCGCGTGTTTGAGTCGGTTCACACTCTGGCGCACCCAGGAGTGCGCACGTCGGTCAAAATGGTGGGAGAGAAGTTTGTGTGGCCGAACCTACGCAAACAAGTGAAAGAGTGGGCTGCAGCCTGCGTGGCATGCCAACGAGCCAAGGTACACAGACACACGAAGGCTCCCTTGGAGCCGTTTCGTATTCCAGCTAAGAGGTTCGACCATGTTCACGTGGACCTCGTGGGCCCCCTCCCGCCATCACAGGGGTGCACGCACCTCCTGACAATGGCGGACCGCACCACGCACTGGCCAGAAGCGGTCCCGCTGGCGGCAACCACGTCCGCGGACGTAGCGCGCGCTTTTTTAACAGCATGGGTGGCGCATTTTGGAGTCCCGTCGGACATTACGTCCGACAGGGGCCCTCAATTTGTTTCCGAACTCTGGCCCACGATGACCCGCATCCTGGATGTTGCAATTCACCGCACAACCGCGTACAACCCACGGGCCAATGGGTTATGCGAGCGTTTTCATAGATCACTGAAAGCAGCACTCATGGCTTCATTGACGGATGCAAATTGGGTAGACAGGCTGCCGTGGGTTTTATTGGGGTTGCGCTCCGCGCCGAAAGAGGATCTGGAAGCTTCCCCGGCAGAGCTCATTTTTGCGCAGCCCCTACGGCTGCCCGGGGAATTTCTGCCAGATAATCCCACACCGGGCAGCTACCCGTCTCAGCTTTTGCAGCATAGCGCAAACACAGGCACGCTGCTGGGCCCTGCCCACCACAGTTTTCTGCGTGTTTTTGTGCCTAAAACTTTGAAGAGCGCAGAGTTTGTGTTTGTCAGACATGACGCCCACCGCCCTCCATTGCGCCCACCCTATGATGGACCATTCAGAGTGCTGGAAACAGGGGATAAGCATTTTTTGCTAGACTTGGGGGGTAGGAGGGAAAAAATTGGCATAGACAGACTCAAACCCGCTTTCGTTGTGGCGGACGAGCAAGTGCGTGGAAGACCCCCACGGAGAGCTCCCCAGGGAAACGATTCACCAGAGCAGCCACACGGACAGACCGAAGTGCCCCCCCCCCAGCCACAGCCCACCCGCAGTCAGACACACTCCCAGCAGCCCCCCACCGGCACAGCAGCGCCGCGGAGGCGGTAAACCCCAGTTACAGCAGATACGGGAGGAGACGGAAGCCCAAGCAGCATGTGGACTGATGTTCTATTGTTCTATCACAGCATGTGGACTGTTATTCTATTGTTCTATCTAAGATGCTGGGGGGGGGGGGTAGTGTAGCACCTTGGGGGAGCCAGATTATCTAGCATCTCAGACAGGAGACAGTGGATAAGCATGGGAGAACAAAGAGCAGGAGGTTCCTGGTGAGATAGCAGGAAGGAGTCAGGGATGAAGGATGTTGAATGCAGTGTGATTCAAATGTCATGTTGTGTGTGATGTAAATGCCATGAAACTTAAGAGGAGAGTTTCTGCTTAAATGTTCAGTCTGTTCTTTGCTTGAGAAGTGTGTGTGTATAATAAATCGTCTGAAATGAATCTGCCTCTTCATTTAAACGCTCCACAATATGACTTTTATCCTATAAATCTGAATTTTTCCACATTAATTAGATTTTTGTAACATACATTTTTGACTTCTTAAAAAATAGCAGTTCCACATTTCAAACATTTTTCTTTTAAATGCATCACTTTGTCAAATTTGTGACTGTTTTATATGATTTTTTTAAAACATGAATTTGTAACATTTTACATATAAAGTTTTCACATAAATTTGTAACTTACAATCTAGCTTGTTTAAATTACTTGTTCTTTGTAGCTGGAACAGAAAAACAACAATATCAACACCCATCTCAGCTAAATCAGATTATAAATTTACTAAAATGACCAAAGATGCAGTAATTTCTAGAGAGACTAATTAGTCATTTTAAACAGGCACATTTCTAGTCAGTTTTCAAATCAGTGAAATTAAAATTTAGTGACTAACCAAAGGTACTTGAGTAAAAGTAGTTTTATCCTCACATGTACTTGAGTAGAAAGTATTCTGCAATAAAGTTCCTCATCTAAGTACTGTTCTGTCAAAGTATCTACAAGTACAAGAACCTTTTCTGGCAACATGTTTCTGCATCACTGCCAATGTCTGACTGTTCTGAACAAGTATAACTTGTATTCTACCCAAACTTGCAGGGAATATTAATGATTATAAATAAGGGAATACAGATAAAGTAGTTGAGATAAACCTTTTATTTAATAATTAAAAAAAACAATTTTTGGAAATACCAGATTATGTCTTGTCATAAATAAATGCATAAAGAATGCATGAACTGAGGTGCAGCTCACAGTTGTGTAAAAATGTGAATGATTGGTTATTTTAAAAGGTTAACACAGTTAAATTAGACTTTTTTAAAGGATTGAAATTAAAACATGTAAAACATCAATGTAGGTCTTAAAGAAGAAAGGAGAAGGTGCTTCCATCTCAGAACCAGTGGATGTGGACACCATTCACACCAGACTGGTCCCCTGGTCTCTGCTGAACACCCAGACTGGTCCCCTGGTCTCTGCATCTCTCAGCTCTACGTCAGATATAGTCGTCACGGGTCACACAGACGTTTGCTGGATTAAAAAAATTCACAGTGATTAACATACATTACCTCCTCATTTGAATGTTTACAATAGAAAATAACCTGTACTGACTTGTGTGTCTGTTGGACAGTGAAGGACTTCATCGATGGTTCCTGGTGTGATATGATTTCTGAAAGAGAGAATTGATATAAAGATGTTTGATAATTGCTATATACAGAGGTGGGTACAGTACTCGGAGACTGTTCAAGTAATTTATTATTACTCAAGTTTGAGGAGTCATCCACAGGCCTGACATCTGTGGGCTGTTTAATCACTCTTGGTGGCGTGTCTTCATTTCCTTTGGATGGGTGACCTCTTTTCTACTTTTCAGGGTAGATGAGTCCTTTGGCAACATCAAACCTACAGTAAAGTTCTTCAGAGACTGATGTTTGTGACCCAGTGGGGCTGCATCACGACAATGGAGAAGCCAGGCATTATTGACAGCAATGTCAACCATCTGCCAAACTATGGCCAGGTACCATTGGTGGGACTTTGCTGGAGTGTGATACAGGGCAATCATCATATCAGCCAAATCCACTCCTCCCATGTGAGTGCTGTATTCAGACAGTCTTTGGGTATGGCACACATATCTTCTTCTTTTCCTCTTTGGAGTAGCGTCTCACTTGGCCAACAAGGTTGACAGAAGCACAACATACACTACTGGAGGCCCCCACCCCAACTCCCACCCCACAATGTGCATTCAAAACAAAATCACGTTGGGTATTCAATGAAAATGGCTCAAACAAACGGCACTCGCCTGCATGCCAGGTGGCTCCCACAACGAAAGAGGCAGAGTCTCTTCCGCCCACTTCCTTTATACCCCGAGTGGCGTCACTACTGGAAACCGGCAGTTAGCCATTCTGGTCCAACCCACATCCAACCCAGCCGCCATCTTACTAATACCAGCCTTTTTCATATGTCACATTCCTCCCCTCCCCCCTTTAAAAAATGTCAGGCTGTGGCCACACATGTGACCTACTTTGTGACTTATTTAAGGCCTCACATTTTAGATAAGAACAAAGACAGAGTTTCCTTGGAGATAACAGGAAGCTGTGAAGGTGTTAGCTTTGGTATGCAGGGCCTGAGACTGTGGGGGTGATATTAGGGGATTATAGAGGAGATGCATTGTTACTGGTGATTATAATGCAATGTGACTTGTGATGCAAAGTGACTTGTGGCTGTGAGAGTCCCAGGTATTTAAGGGATGAGAGCTTCCTGTGATGTTCTCTTTCTACTTTGAGATGTTGGAGAATGTGTAATAAAGCTGATTTGAGACAAACCCGCCTCATCAATTGCACATTCCCCCACTGGTGACCCAAGACGTAGCATGCAGCGAGAGGAGAATTCCCCGGGGCCAGCCTCATCCAGAGCCCCCGGCCAAGCGAATGCCGCTACGGTCCAGCTACCGGACTTTTGGCAGAACAATCCGCGCTCCTGGTTCCACTCGGTTGAGGCACAATTCAACCTCCGGGGGATATCGGTAGATGACACAAAATTCTACCATGTGGTCGCAAAACTGGATAACCACACGTCCCAGCATGTGGAGAGCCTTCTGGAGCAGCCGCCAGCCAACGACAAATACGGCGCGTTGAAGGCTGCACTCATCCAGCACTTCACCCTCTCGGTTGAGGAGAGAGCAGAGAGACTCCTGGCGCTGACTGAGTTGGGAGATGACACGCCCGTTGACCTGATGGAGAAGATGTTGAGGTTGAAAGGCTCGGACGACAACCACTTCATCTTTACCCACCTCTTCCTCAGGACCCTACCGTCAGCGACGAGAGCGACCCTGGCCAGTTCGCCGTTGTTGGCCCAGCGGGACTACCGCGCGCTGGCCCAGGAAGCGCAGCAAATTGTCAATGCCAGTAGACAGCGCGCGACCACAGCTGCAGCAGCAGAACTCGGCACGACGACCGAAGATGGCAGGGGGCCAGGGGCAGCGGTAGCAGAACCACCGACGACGGCGGAGGAGGACGGAGGAGACACCCTTTGTTTCTACCATCGCCGCTTCGCAGAGAGGGCACGCAAATGTGTACCACCGTGCCAGTTCAAGCGTTCGGGAAACGCCAAGACCAGGGGCCGGTAGCAGCCGCGACCCTCGGGGAGGAGAACAAGCTGCTCTACTTGTTGGACACACGCTCGGGGAGGCATTTCCTCGTGGACACAGGCTCCCAGTTGAGTTTCATCACACCTTCCTACGCGGACAGGCTGGCAGGTTCCAGAGGTCCCGGGGTGGCAGCAGCGAACGGCTCGGAGATTAAGACCTTTGGTGAGAGGACTCTACTTCTGTCCCTACACAGCTGTACATTTGAGTGGACTTTTGTTATAGCAGCAGTGAATTTCAATATGTTGGGGGCTGATTTTTTGTGCTCACATGGTTTGTTGGTTGATCTCGCTAACAGGCGCCTGGTTAATGCACTTTCTTTTGATTCTATTCCCTGTACAGCGCGAGTGGCCCCGCCAACAGCACAAGCCAACATCACAGCTGCAAGCGGTAAGTTCCACACACTGCTCACTCAGTTCCCAGCACTCACGGTCCCCACATTTTCGGCAACCGTCGCTAAACACGGGGTGGAACATTTTATTACCACTACTGGACCGCCTGTTTTTGCAAAAGCTCGACGCTTGGACACAGCTAAACTGGCCATAGCGCGCGAGGAGTTCGCCAACCTGGAGAGGTTGGGCATAATCAGGCGTTCGAACAACCCATGGGCTTCCCCGCTACACATGATCCCGAAGGCTGACGGCTCGTGGTGACCTTGCGGGGATTTCCGCAGGTTAAACAACGCTACAGCGCATGACGGCTACCCAATCCCGCATATCCAAGATTTTTCCGTTCATTTGGCAGGGGCGCGTGTTTTTTCTAAGATAGATTTGGTCCGCGGTTACCACCAAGTCCCAGTGCGCGCTGAGGACATAACCAAAACAGCGGTAATAACTCCATTTGGCCTATTCGAGTTTTTGCGCATGCCATTCGGGCTGAAAGGGGCAGCACAGATGTTCCATCGCATGATGGACGCGGTGCTGCGCGATCTCCCTTTCGTGTTCGTCTACTTGGACGATATTTTGGTAGCCAGCGCGTCCGAAGATGAACACGAAAACCACCTAGCGACAGTTTTCCAGAGGTTGGGAGATCACGGGTTAATAATCAACCCAGCGAAGTGTCGGTTCGGGGTGGCGCAGATCGATTTTTTAGGACACCGCGTCTCCCCCGAAGGAGCGGTTCCGCTCCCTGACAAAGTGCGCGCGGTAGCAAATTTCCCCCGGCCGCAGATGGTCAGGGCGTTACAGGCGTTTTTGGGAATGGTGAATTTTTATAACCGTTTCCTCCCCCGCGCAGTGCAACTCATGCAACCATTTTATGCCGCGCTCAAAAAACAGAAACCCGCGAATAAGGTCGAGTGGTCCCCAGAGCGGGAGCGAGCGTTCTCGGAGGTAAAAGCAGCCTTGGCAAATGCTGCGTTGTTGGCACACCCAGACCCAACGGCCCGCATAGCGCTCACTACTGACGCATCAGATGTGGCCATAGGGGCGGTCGTGGAGCAGCATGTAGCCGGAGCTTGGCAACCGCTCGCCTTTTTCAGCAGGACCTTGCGCGATAGTGAGCGTAAATACAGCGCGTTCAACAGGGAGTTGCTGGCTCTCCATTTGGCCATTCGCCACTTCCAGTTCTGGCTAGAAGGGCGCTGTTTCACTGCATTCGTTGACCACAAGCCACTAACATTCGCGATGGCCAAAGTTTCAGAGCCGTGGTTAGGCCAGCAACAGAGGCAGTTAGCCGCGATTTCAGAGTTTACTACCGATATTCAGCACGTGTCGGGTAAACTGAACGTAGTGGCAGACTGCCTCTCGCACGCCGTGGCTGCCCCCGTCTGCGTGGGGATAGATTTCACAGCCATGGCCGCGGAGCAAGGTAGTGATGCGGATGTGCGCGCGCTCCAGTCTGGACCAACAGGGTTAAGGCTGGAGAGCAGGGAGCTGCAAGACGGCAGGCCCCCCTTAATCTGCGATGTCTCCACGGGACGACTGTGTCCCGTGGTGCCGGCAGCGTGGCGCCGCTGCGTTTTCGACTCGATTCATTCTCTGGCGCACCCGGGGGTTCGCGCGTCGGTCAAAATGGTAGCGGAAAAATTCGTGTGGCCCGGCCTTCGCAAACAAGTTAAGGAGTGGGCGGCAGCCTGCATGGCGTGCCAACGGGCCAAGATACACAGGCACACGAAGGCTCCATTGGAGCCATTTCTCATTCCTTCCAAGAGGTTCAACCACGTTCACGTGGACCTCGTGGGCCCCTTCTCGCCATCACAGGGGTACACGCACCTTCTGACCATGGTGGACCGCGCCACGCGCTGGCCAGAGGCGGTCCCTTTGGCGTCAACCACAGCCGAGGAGGTGGCGCGCGCGTTTGTAATGGCATGGGTGGCGCGTTTTGGAGTCCCGTCGGACATTACATCCGACAGAGGTCCGCAATTTGTTTCTGAACTTTGGTCAACAATGGCCCGCAGCCTAGGTGTCACAATTCACCGTACAACCGTGTACAATCCGCAGGCTAATGGGTTGTGCGAACGTTTTCACAGGTCATTGAAAGCAGAACTTAGAGCGTCACTGACGGATGCAAATTGGGTGGACAAGCTTCCATGGGTTTTATTAGGGTTGCGTTCTGCGCCTAAAGAAGACTTAGAGGCTTCCCCAGCGGAACTCGTTTTCGCGCAGCCACTTCGGCTACCCGGGGAGTTTCTCCCGGATAATCCTGCGCCAAGCAGCTCCCCGTCTCAGCTGTTGCAGCGTAGCGTTGACGCAGGCACGCTGCCGGGCCCCATCCATCACAGTTTTCCACACGTTTTTGTGCCTAAAGCTTTGAAAAACGCGGAGTTTGTTTTTATCAGACATGACGCGCATCGCACACCACTGCGACCACCTTATGATGGGCCGTTCAGAGTGTTGGAAACAGGGGACAAGCATTTTTTGCTAGATTTGGGGGGTAGGAGGGAAAAGGTTGGCATAAACAGACTCAAACCCGCTTTTGTGGTGGCGGACGAGCAAGTGCTTTTGGCAAGGGCCCCTCGACGCGGCAGACCACCACGGGGTGTTTCCCAGAGTAATATTTCCCCAGATCACCCGCAGAGACTGACAAAAGGTTTGCACCCCCAGACAGCAGCTCCCCAGCATGACGGCGCCGTGGAGGCGTTGAAACCTGGTTACAGCAGATACGGGAGAAGACTGAGGCCCAATCAGCATGTGGATTGATGTGCAATGATGTTATCACAGCATACAAACTGTTATTCTGTTGTTCGATCTAAATGTTTGGGGAGGTAGTGTGGCCACACATGTGACCTACTTTGTGACTTATTTAAGGCCTCACATTTTAGATAAGAACAAAGACAGAGTTTCCTTGGAGATAACAGGAAGCTGTGAAGGTGTTAGCTTTGGTATGCAGGGCCTGAGACTGTGGGGGTGATATTAGGGGATTATAGAGGAGATGCATTGTTACTGGTGATTATAATGCAACGTGACTTGTGATGCAAAGTGACTTGTGGCTGTGAGAGTCCCGGGTATTTAAGGGACGAGAGTTTCCTGTGATGTTCTCTTTCTACTTTGAGATGTTGGAGAATGTGTAATAAAGCTGATTTGAGACAAACCTGCCTCATCAATTGCACATTCCCACAAGGCACACATACAACCCACCCTAATTTGTCACCCGACTCACTCACTAAAGGGAAAAAACATATGTACAAAAATAAATAAACTCCTATCCATTCACACAGCTAAGGCTGGGGGGCCGGGTAGACTGCCAGCGCCCCCTACACGGCTGAGCGGGTTATTCTGCCTCTAAAAGAGAACAGTTTAACAAAACAAAATAAGGCCGTGTTTCTAACTCAAAACAATCCCCTTAACAATGCTATATACTGTAGCAAACACAAAACCACAACATACACTACTGGAGGCCCCCACCCTAACTCCCACCCCACAATGGGCATTCAAAACAAAATCACATTGGGTATTCAATGAAAATGGCTCAAACAAACAAGGTGGGCTCAAATATACCATAAACGTAATTAGTTACTGAGCCACCGCCCCTATGGCTATAAAATTTGACATACAAATATCAATTAAACAATAACACTCTAAAACTCAGTACTAAATCAGACATACCACCATCCTGGCTAATAAAATTTATCATGCAAACACACAACCTAGCAGGTTCGGAACTAAACAACTTAACATGCCTTCTGTACTTTCTCTCTTCTTATTTTTTTTTTTTAATAAATTTACCAGGGCACCAAATAGTAAAACCACATAAACACGACTAGAGTAAACACAATTGACACACAACAAAAAACGCTCAGTCCTTGGATGGATCCCTCTCCAGACATCTCCATCTCTTCACCTCAGGGCTCCTGCTGCGCCGTCTCCTCTCCACCAATGGCAGCTGCAGATCCCTCGGGTTCCTCCAGGTGTAAACAGACCTACGCCGATCTGCCTCCATCCAGCCGGGCTCCACCTAGAACTGCCTCTGGTCATCCAGCTGCTCGCGTGGACTGTGATCCCGTCGTACTCGAGCATCAACCTTGGTCATCGAGGGAGCCCTTTTCCTTTCATCCGGATCACCAATCCTGCAACAGGCCTCCATCATTGATCGCTCCTGCTTGCGGGCTCGTTTTGGTCTCCTCTTGGCAGGCCATTGCTGGGAGCGCTTTACGATCACCACGCTCCGCGGTCTAGCCCTTTTTTCTTCCGGTGTCAGCGCCTTGACCCCACAAGCCTCATCGGGGGTCCCGGTGTTCCATCCGGCACCCTCGTCCAGGGCAGCGTGCGTAACGGCATCGGGTCCAGCCCAAGACGGCTCCGCGTGGCACGGCATGTGCTCTCCCTCTGAAACTTTGTCCAGCCAGTCTGAATCCCACACCTCAGCACCCTCCACGACTGGAACAGGCCGGCTCCAACGTCCACATCCAGACCATTCTTCACCCAACACGTTAGCAATGGAGAACCCAAGACTGTAAAATAGGTTACACTCCATAACACTAACCCCGGATGCTGAAACATTGATGCGAACTCTAGGTGCCACACTGTCCTTATACCGGGCTTCCATCTCCACATAGCCCAAAATGGCCAACCTGTTCCGTCCATAACCATAATACTCTTCATAATGCCTCCTAATCTGCCGGTGGGAAAACAGTCTTGCCATGGTCGTCAGGTTCAGGACAGAAATAACCGCTCCAGTATCCACCAAAAGTGGAACTTTGATGCTATCTAGTGTGACGGTGCAGCCGATCCTCCCTGTTGTCTCTGGAGAGATGGTATGCACCACTGTCAGAGTCTTTTGCACAGCACCTGGCTCACTCCTATGGCTCCTGTGTACGAAGTTGTTGCACACCCTGGCAAAGTGGTTCAAAACACCGCACTTGCCACAACGCTTTCCTTTCACCGGGCACATCCTGGACTTACAGCGGTGCTCAGTGGACCCACAACCACAACACTTTGGTGTACCTGGGGCAGACCTTATCCTGACCACGGAGGCAAAATCATCCTCTCTGCATTCACCATCACAAGGGTCCATGATCAGTGCCTCAGCGCGAGACCCATTCTTATCCAGAGAAGCCCCTTCAGTAAGGCCTCTCGCGATGGTCTCTGCCGCCTCGAACTGTTGAGCAAGCTCAACAGCCTCAGCTAACGTCAAATCCCCTGGGTGTGTCAACAACCTGGACCAGGCCGCCGGGCAGCAGATGTGCTCTGCCAGCTGGTCCCGAATCATCTCGTCCTCCAGGGCCCCAAACCTGCATTCCCTCACCAGCTCACGGAGGTCCGCCAAAAATCTTCTCACTGGCTTTCCCGGCCGCTGGCGGCACAGTTGAAACTGAATGCGCTTCACAGTGATGTTTTCCGGCGCCCTAAAGTACCGCGCCATTAGCTTCACCACCTATTTTTTAGCACTTAATTAAAGGCGTGACAACATTGTTTTAAAGTTCTCAAGAATCCTCTGCTCTTCCATTCCCAAATTATGGACCAACACAGCTCTCGCTTGGAGCTTCTCCATCTCGCCCAGGTTTAAGACAACGAGACAGTAAAGGCAGCAAACCAACGAGGCCACGGCATGGGCGGCTCGCCTGGGGCCTCAAAAAACGGCCGAAAGCTGGCAATGGAATGCTCCATTGCTGCTTTTACCTTATCACCAAATGTTGTGTCCATAATTACAGGAATAACGAGGAAGTAAGAACTCGGTTAACAGGGCTTTATTCAGGATAACAAACTATGCACATAAGACTTACGGCACTCGCCTGCATGCCAGGTGGCTCCCACGACAAAAGAGACAGAGCCTCTTCTGCCCACTTCCTTTATACCCCAAGTGGTGTCACTACTGGAAACTGGCAGTTAGCCACCCTGGTCCAACCCACGTCCAACCCGGCCACCATCTTACTAATACCAGCCTTTTTCATATGTCACATTCTCTTCGTAAGAGGTCTTGATCATCTGTCAAGCTACAACCCATGAAGCGGTTCTTTCGAATGGTATCCAAACTTCTGAGGCCCATAGACTCTGTTAGATAAGTTGGTCCCGAATCATCTCGTCCTCCAGGGCCCCAAACCTGCATTCCCTCGCCAGCTCACGGAGGTCTGCCAAAAATCTTCTCACTGGCTTTCCCGGCCGCTGGTGGCACTGTCGAAACTGAATGCGCTTCACAGTGATGTTTTCCGGCGCCCTAAAGTACCGCGCCATTAGCTTCACCACCCATTTTTTAGCACCTAATTAAAGGCATGACGGCATTGTTTTAAAGTTCTCAAGAATCCTCTGCCCTTCCATCCCCAAATCATGGACCAACACAGCTCTCGCTCAGAGCTTCTCCATCTCACCCAGGTTTAAGACTATGAGATAGTTAGTAAAGGCAGCAAACCAACGAGGCCATGGCACAGGCCGCTCGCCTGGGGCCTTCAAAAACAGCCGAAAGCTGGCAATGGAATTCTCCATTGCCGCTTTTACCTCGTTGCCAAATGTTGTGTCCATAATTACAGGAATAACGAGGAAGTAAGAACTCGGTTAACAGGGCTTTATTCAGGATAGCATTTATTCAGCATGGAGCGCAAAAATTGACACCGCCAGATCGTCCCTCCTGCTGGGAACTCGGACCATCACACTCTGCAGCAGGGCCCAGAGGAGGATCCCGGAGGCCTGCGTGATCAAGGGACCACCAGGGCGGGCCGAACCGTGCGGGTCACAGCAAGTACTGAACCCAACGGCGCCACCAGCATGAGCAGAGGGAGCACGATCACCGATAAAGACAGCAAGGGGGGGGGGGGGGGCCACAGCAGAGCGGGTCAATGGGTCAGCAGAAACGTAGCAGGCAGTCGAGGAATTGTTCCAGCAGAGCTGCAGTGGGCTGGAATCGGGACAGAGACGCCAGCTGCGGGAGCTGTTGAACTGCTACATGGATGTCTTCGCTGCCAAGGATGAGAAATGCACCCGAACCAGCTTGGTGCAACACGGGATCGACACCGGTGAGACCAGGCCGATCCGGCTCTGCCCCCGCCGTCTGCCTTTTTCAAGGCAGGCAGCAGCAGAACAAAAAGTACGAGAAATGCTGGAGGCAGACATTATTGAGCCCTCCAGCAGCCCCTGGGCGGCGCTGGTGGTGTTGGTTAGGAAGAAGGACAGTTCGTGGCAGTTCTGTGTGGATTACTGACGCCTGAATGACGTCACCCGCAAGGATTCCTACCCCCTGCCCTGCATCGATGACATGCTGGACCACATCACCGGCTCCAGCTGATTCAGCTCACTGGACCTCTGCAGCGGCTATTGGCAGGTAGAACTGTCACCTGAGGCCCGCCAGAAAACAACCTTCTCCATCGGGCAGGGACTGTGGCAGTTCAAGGTGATGCCGTTTGGACTTTGCAACGCCCCGGCCACCTTTGAATGTCTGATGGAGTGAGTGTTGTCTTACGTGCCCCGGAGCTGCTGCATTGTTTACCTGAATGACCTGCTGGTTCACGCAGCTGACTTTGACGGCGCCTTGTACAACCTCCGGGAGGTATTGGACACCATCCGACAGGCCTGGCTGTGGCTACACCCGAGGAAATGCCACCTATTTCAGCAGGAGACCACCTTCCCGGGCCACATCGTCAGCACAGCAGGAGTCGCCACCGATCCAGAGAAAGTGGCAGCGGTGAAAAACTGGCCAGTGCCGCGGGATGTGGGAGAACTGAGGAGTTTTCTCGGACTGGCCTTCTATTATAGGAGATTTGTGAAAGACTTCGTCACCATCACCAGCCCGCTGCATCAGCTGACACAGAAGGGCCGTGCGTTTCAGTGGAGTGAGAGCTGTGCTGCTGCTTTTTCCTGACTTTGCTCAGCGCTCATCAGAGCCCCCATCCTGCAGTGTCCCGACCCGAACCACCCTTTCATCGTGGACACGGACGCCAGCAACCAGGGCATCGGGGCGGTGTTACCCCAGGAGGGAGAACATGGAGAGCAGGCAGTTGCTTTTTTCAGCCGCACTCTCAGCAGAGCTGAGAGTAATTATTGCGTTACTCGCAGAGAGCTGTTGGCTGTCATCCAGGGGCTTCGCCATTTTCGCCCGTATGTGTACGGGGGGAGGTTCCAGCTCAGGACAGATCAGGCTTCCCTGACCTGGCTGCTGAACTTTAAAGAGTCGGATGGACAGTTGGCGAGATGGCTGGAGGCACTGCAGGATTATGATTTTCTGATTGTGCATCGGCAGGCCGCCTCCATGCCAACGCTGACACGCTGTCTCGGCGTCCCTGTGCTACGGAGGAGTGTGGTCACTGTGAGTGGGCAGAGGATCAAGACCAAGCCACCCCATGGGCTGCTGCTCTCCGGACAGCTGTGAGCAGGAATAACACAGCGGCGCACAGCTCCTCCTCAGATAATCAGGCAGCTCTCCCCAGCGATGACGTCACAGAGGCCCTCGGTGCGCAGCAGCTGCAGAGCGAGCAGGACAGAGATCCGGTCATTTCTCGGGTTCGGCAGTGGCTGGACGCAGGCCAGCGGCCTGCCTGGGAGGCTGTGTCTGCGCTGGACCCAGAGACCAAGGCCCTACACTCCCAGTGGGCCAATCTCCGCTGTCACGAGGGTGTTGTGTATCGGCAGGGGCAGACTCCAGCTGGGCAGCGTCATATCTGGCAGCTGCTGATTCCCCGGCGGGTCCGGCCCAACGTACTCCAGCTGGTCCACAGGGCGGTAGGAGCGGGCCACATCGGGGTGACAAAGACTCTGCAGCATCTTCGAGCCCGGTTCTACTGGCCCGGATGTCACCAGGATGTAGAGCTCCACGTCTATCGCTGCGACACCTGCACTGCTCAGAAGGGGCCGACTCAGCAATCCCACGCTCCCTTGTAGCAGTACCGGGTGAGAGCACCGATGAAGCGGGTAGGGGTGGACATTCTGGGCCCTTTCCTGACCACGGACCAGGGGAACCGCTACGTGCTGGTCGCAATGGATTATTTCACCAAATGGCCAGAGGTGTACGTGGTCCCTGATCAGAGCACCACCACCACGGCATCAAAGCTGGTGGACGAGATGTTCTGTCGGTCTGGCGCACCGGAGGAGCTGCACAGCGATCAGGGTCGGAACTTTGAGGCAGAGGTCTTCGGGGAGGTCTGCAAGCGGCTGGGCATCCGGAAGATACAGACCACCCCGCTGCATCCACAGAGCGACGGCCTGGTCGAACGGTTCAACCGGACCCTCACCACCCAGCTCACTGTCCTAGTGGACCAGTGACAGCGAGACTGGGACCTGCATCTGCCTTTTGTTCTGTGGGCATACCGGACGGCAGCACAGGAATCCACCCAGTGCACTCCTGCAGCGCTGATATTTGGACACGAGCTGTGCACACTGGTGGATTTGGTATTCACCCCCCCTACCCCCCCCACCCCCCCACCCCCCGAGCAGGAGGTGGAGGGCAAACTGGGGTTGGATTATTTGTTTTGCTTGAAGGAACGTCTCCACACGGTGCGTGGACTGGCTCGGGAGGCCCTGGCAGCATTGGGGAGCCGGCAGAAGCGGGCATATGACTCTCGCTGCCAGGGGAGGGACTTTGCACCAGGAGATCGAGTCTGGGTTTTCTGCCCGGAGTGAAAATGGGGACTGTCAGCAAAACTGGTGAGCCATTGGTCGGGACCATGCGCGATCCTACAGAGACTGTTGGATGTGGTGTACAGGGTGAGGCTGAAAAAAAGGGAACGGGTCATGGTACTCCACCGTGACCGTCTCGCCCCATACCAGCCATCCGCCCCGCGGGTGGTCGAGCTGGAGCCTTCACCCCGACCAAACACTCCGACCGAGGCATAGATGAACACTAGCAGGCCTGTGCATGCTGGTCATCGACAATGGAGGCTGCCCCGACACCTGGACGGATTCGTGTTGGACTTTTGGGCTGGACTTTTATTATTCTGGGGACAGAAACCGGTCCGGGGGGGACAGTGTAACGTCAGGGCTGTGTTAAGGGGGCGGGGATTCTCCCGGCACGCTTTGGCAGCGGAGGATTCAAAGGGTGTTATCATTCGTGTGTTCTAAAGTGTTATTGCTGTGTCATTATAACACAGTTATAATGACTAACACAGAGTCAGAGCAGTGACTGGTCATGCGTTTGTGTCACCCTTAGTGAGATGGAGGTCTGTGTGAATGACCTCCTCTCCTGGCTGTGTTGAGGGAGTGTGTTTTAAATAAAGCCTGTTTCGTCACAGTCATCTCTCCTTTCTTGTGTGAACCCCCACTACGTCACAGTCCACACTCAAACACCAGCTGGAATTAACACATTTTACTGGAAAGCTAACTCAGCAATGAACAATACATGAAAAACAATTTCTGTCATCATCAAAATTGTAACTAGAACATCATTACAACATTAACTGAAAATAAATTATCAAAAAGTGATACATATGTAATAATAATATGTAAATAAATTATGCTCAAAAACAAGTTTGCACCAGCTTGAAACATTCATAATAAACTGACCCTCAAACCTGAAGCATGTGGATGAACTAAAGAATCCAAGAGTCTCAAAGAATCTGGAAAAAAAAAACAAAAACACGGTAGTTATTTTATTCTATTATGTAGACTTGGATCACTGTCATTTCTAACCCCCTTTGAAACACTAAAATGTCTGGCGAATAAACATAATTTAAAGCCCATTTACCAGCCTGGCTGTCGGAGATGCGTGTTGTCGCACACGGTCGTGCGCCAGTCCCGCCCATTTCCACGTGTCTGCGACAATGGAATGCAATTGACGACAAGAGAGCAGAATTCGGTACAACAGACCTCTGTTTTGACCACTTTCTCTTTTCGAATTAGTTTAGGCCCCACATGTCGGCTCAGTGATCACTGAGGCGATGCAGGTTTCCAGCAATTTTAATATGACTGGAGTCTCCTTGATTTTATGTGATATTTAGTGTTGATGTTTGCATTCTGGGTGATTCTAAGATATTTGTACTTGATTGTCTTTTGTATTTTAATATGTCCCACTTTAGAAAGTGATGTTTTTATCTTTTCCTCCAAGTGTTACAGCTTTAAATTTTTTCTTCCATGATACTAATATACAAGTAATCTTTTTATATGACTACCATCTATCTGGCTCCACAGTACACAGCTTTAATTATTATTATAGTCTCGTCACAAACTTTAACATGCAAAGTAATAAACTCTGAAAAATAGACTTCATAGTGTACTATGGTCTGATGTTCTGTTTCTCTGTCTAATAAAAGATCTTCATCATGTGGAACCTGAAGACAGTGTGGACCACTTGTCCCAGACTGATGAGAACCAGTTCATGACCCCAACCATCACAGGTGAAATTCACTGTCTTCAATGTTAAAGTTCCAGTCCAGGAAAGAGTCCATGCTGGGGCCTAAAATCACTTCTGTTTCCAGAGGACAGCAGAGAAGATCCCTGGTCCTTCACTTCCTCCTGTTCAGGAGGTTTCACAGCAACCAGGAGCAACCAGGACTCACACTGTCATCATCACCACCGTGCACTCTTCTCCCTGTTTTAATTATCATAAAATTTAACAGCAAAATACATTTTCTTACAAGTTAAAGCCTATTCTTGTTATTCCAGTACCTACAAGACATTCTCACGTATTGATTATTTTTTGATTTCCACAGAATTAAGGTCCAAGATTCAAAACTGCTTTTATGATAACATCGTGATCTCTGATCATGCACCCTGTTGTCTAATATATGTAGATAAAAAATTGACAAAGGAATCAGGTAGATGGCAATTTCAGCATAAATGGCTTCAGGATGAGGAATTTGTCAAGTATATAGAAAAACAGATAGACGAGTTCTTTGACATCAATACTACACAAACATCAGCATGTGTAAAGTGGGAGGCTTTCAAAGCTTTTATTAGGGGACATATTATTAGTTATACAGGATCAAAATCTAAGAAGACTCGAGAGGAGAGAGCTAAATTGGAACATAAAATAAAAAGTCTTCAGGAAAAAGTGTATGCAGGAAGTGACCCAAGGTTGGAGAATGAATTACTGATTTTGAGAGCTGAATACGACAAAAAATCAGCGAATAGAGCTGCCTCGAGTCTTCTAAGATTGAAACAATCTTTTTATGAACAAGGTGAAAAATCAGGAAAATTATTAGCATGGCAGATTAAACAATTGGAAATTAAAACACCAATTACCAGTATTATAAGTAACGGACAGGTAGTTATAGATCCTTTAGAAATTAATAGAGCCTTTAGAGATTACTATGAAAAATTATATGATACCAAAAATGAACCTGATTTAACAAAACTAAATGGGTTTTTGAACGAACTATCTATACCGTGTATTCCAAATGAAAACAGGGAGATATTGGAGTCTAAAATTAGTCAAGAAGAAGTTGGGCTAGCCATTGATAATATGAAATCAGGAAAAAGTGCAGGACCAGATGGTCTTCCAGTTGACCTTTATAAAAAATTTAAGAATAAATTAATAAAACCTTTTTTGGAAATGGTTTTAGAAGCATTTCAAAATAATAATTTACCATCATACATAAATAATGCCTTAATTATACTGCTGCCAAAACCAGGTAAGCCCTCTAATAAATGTGAAAATATGAGACCAATAAGCCTATTAAACGCCGACCTTAAGATAATCTGTAAAATTTTAGCAAGACGAATACAAGAAATTTTACCAAATATTATTAATCGAGATCAGAATGGCTTTATAAAGGGTAGACAAGGCTTCCATAATGTAAGAAGACTATTTAATATTATTTATTTTAATAAAGAAGCACCGGATACAGCTCTCCTATCATTGGACGCCGAAAAGGCCTTTGATAGAGTTGAATGGCCCTTTCTTTTTGAAGTCCTACAAAGGTTTGGACTTGGAAATAATTTCATAAAATGGGTTCAAATAATATACAATAATGCTACAGCAGAAATCCTAACAAATAACAATATTTCAAAACCAATAAAAATCAATAGAGGATGTCGACAAGGCTGTCCACTTTCACCTTTACTGTTTACTATGGCAATTGAACCTTTAGCGATAGCGATACGTTTACATTCACAAATATATGGAATTAAAGTTGGACCAACAGAACATAAAATCTCCCTGTACGCCGATGATATAGTTTTATTTATGTCGAATCTAAAAAAATCAATTCCAACCTTGTTGAATTTAATAAAGAATTTTGGGGAAATATCAGGATATAAAATAAATAAAACTAAATCTTCAATATTAATGCTAAATGAGACCCAGAGAAATTACCCAGCCCCTGAGGTAAATCAATTCAATGTTGTAAATCAGTTTAAATATTTAGGAATCCAAATTATGCCTAAGCTAGAATCAGTCGCCAGCGTCAACTATGAAGCCTTAATGTCAGATATCAATGAGTTAACTCAGAGATGGATGTCACTACCAATGTCGATGATCGGGAGAATCAATATACTTAAAAGTAATATTTTACCTAAAATACTTTATTTATTTCAATACATTCCCTTATCACCACCTTTAGATCTATTCTCAAGAATAAAAAAAAAGTTAGTGGAATTTATATGGAACAACAGGAGGGCTAGATTACGTTTGTCTTTATTATATTTACCATTTGATCGTGGAGGTCTGAAATGTCCAAATTTTATGTTGTATTATTGGTCTGCACAACTGAGGTCTATGACATATTATTTTTCATCAAATGATCTCCCTCACTGGACTGAAATGGAATTATACAATTTACCTTTACCTCTTCCCATATTCATATACTCAGATTCGGCAAAAAAATTACAAAAACAAGTTAAAAATCCATTTGTAAAGCATATGATCAAAATGTGGTGTGAAGCTAAAAACTATTTAAAAGAACCACAGTTATTGTCACAGTTTAGTCCAATATGGGGTAATCAATATTTTAAACCAGGGAGAGCGGACGCTGTATTTAAAGTATGGAATTTAAAAGGGATACAAAAGATTCAGGATTTATATTTGCCATGTGCAGACAACATAATGTCTTTTGAAGAGCTGAGGATCAAATTTAATCTCAATAGAACACATTTTTTTAAATATCTTCAACTTAGAAACTTTATTCGATCAAATCAAAATAAAGCTCTCACTCGACCTATTTATTCATCCTTGGAAAAAATGATGATGAAAGATAGTAAAAGAAAGGGTATTATTTCAGAGTTTTATAACTCATTGACACTATCTTCAAGTGAAAATTCACTGAAAAGATTAAACTACTGGAAAGAAGATCTGCAAATTGAAATTTCAGAGGAACAATGGGAATTGGCTTGTACAGAAGCTCAAACCAAATCAATAAATGCACGCCTTAAATTGATACATTTCAAATGGTTAATGCGGATGTATGTTACACCGGAGGAGTTAAATAGATATAACAAAAATATACCAGATACATGCACAAAATGCATGGAAAGTAAAGGAACCCTATTTCATTGTTTATGGGAATGTAGATTAATAAGAATGTTTTGGGAAGAGGTGAGGGTAACAATTGAAAAAATAATCTCAAAACAAATCATATTGAATCCTAAACTGTTTTTGTTGGGTCTGTACCCAGAAAAGCATAATTTTAATAAAAGTGAAAGAACATTCATTGACCTCAGTTTGCTTAATGCCAAAAAATGTATTGCACTATTATGGAAAAAGACTCATAGACCAGATGTGACTCAGTGGTTAAGACAGATGTTAACAAACCTTCCATTAGAAAGAATAACATATATACTGAAATCAAAGGAAATTGTGTTTGAGAATATATGGAGACCTTTAATTGATTATGTAAAAAATTTAAACATAACTCTTGAAGAAGAAGGTGAATGATGTGTGTGGACCTTGTAAATTCCAAACTGGTGAACATAATATGTATACTTATGTATTGGATTGTCTAGACTAAACAGAGGAGCATTGTTGAAGACTTGATTTTGTTGGTGGTTGTTGGTGTTTTTAGTGCATTTTTTTTTTTTTTTTTGTAGTACTTTAGTGTTAGTGTTTGATTGTTTGTATCATGTTTGTTAAAAAAAAAAAGGTTCAATAAAGATATTGTGGAAAAAAAAAAAAACGCTACACTTGCGCTATTTGTCGTGTAGAGTACGGCTGAAAAAGGTGAGGTTGCCACGAACCAGAGACGTACTGTTCTACCACAGTTCCTACCGCGACATCTGATGCGTCTGTTGTGAGCACTAACCGCGCTGACAGGGATGGGTGGGCCAGCAAAGCTGCATTAGTGAGCGCTGTTTTAGCGCCTGTGAATGCCTGGATCCAATCGGGGGTCCAGTCAATGCTATCCGTGGGTTTCTTTTTCTTGAGCGCGCCGCACAGCAGTTGCAGCAGCTGGGCTGCCCGGGGAAGGAATCAGTTGAAAAATTGACCATCCCCCCAAATTCCTGCAGCACCCTCACTGTCTGCAAACGTGGGAACTCACCTTAACCCTGACACCGTGCGTACTTTTTCCGGCAGCGGAACCGCGCCCTCCAGCGAGATGCGGTGGCCTAAGAAATCAATCACCGGCAACCCAAACTGACACTTTGCCAGATTAACTATCAGCCCGTGTGTTTCTAACCGCCAGAAAACTTGCTTCAGATGGGTGAGGTGCTCCTCCTCTGACACGCTAGCCACCAAAATGTCATCTAAGTAGATGAAAACAAACGGCAAGTTGCGGAGCACTGCATCTGTCATCCTCTGAAAAGTTTGGGCTGTGCCCTTTAAACTGAACGGTATGTGTGCGGGACTTCCGGGAAGATGGCGGAGAGACATAACACTTAAACAAAGAGCTCTCCCTAGCCGGATTAAAAATCATCGGTAAATGGCCAACTCGACATAAACGAATCAATAAACTAAGGGATGAAAACACGAAGGAACCGGGCACAAGGACAAAAACAGGGTAAAATTGAAGAATTCCTCTCCAACAACGCAGGAAAAACCACTGTACGCAAAGCCCAAAAAAACGAGGTGTCTACAGCAGAGAAAATGGAAGACACCAGACTCGACAACATGAACGCTGGCATCGCCAGTTTGGGTGAAGAGTTAAGAGAATTCAAGCGACAGCTACAACAGGATTTAGCGGCTCTTAAGGAGGAACTGAAAAAAGAAATTAAGGAGGAAATCATGGACCTCCGAAGAGAAATGGAGCGTAAATTAACGGAAAACATGGAGGAGCTGCGCTCCCAGTGGGCGTGTATGACAGAAGCGCAGACCCGAATTTCGGAACTAGAAGATTGGAAAAGCGAGGCAAACGAACAACTACTGACCCTGACGATGCAAACGCAGAGGATGCAGGAGAAAATAAACGACTTGGAGAGCAGATCCCGACGAAGCAATATGCGCATCTTTGGAATTCCGGAGGGCATTGAAGGCAACTCGATGACAAAATTCATGGATCAGTTCTTAAAAAAAGAACTGGAAATACCCGGAGAAACGGATCTGCAGATTCAACGGGCGCACAGAGCACCGGCACAGAACCCGAAAACAAACTCTCCACCCAGGTCAGTTGTGGTAAACTTTGTGAAATATGACATAAAGGAAAGAATCCTGATGCAAGCATGGAAAAAAAAGATACGAATCGGCGACAAACAGGTATTTTTTGACCATGACTACCCGACAGAAATCGTGCAGCAGCGGAAGAAATATGCCAATATTAAAAAAACGCTGAAAGAGAAAAAAATTAGATTCCAAACGCCGCTAACGAAAATGAGGATTCATTGGGAGGAAGGCACAAGAACCTACAACACGGCCGAAGAGGCAGCGCGGGATATGATGGAGCGGGGCCTTGAGGTGAGCGTGCCGAAGGAGACGGCTGGAGCAGCGGCGGCCCTGAACGCACCACGACAGACGGAGTGGAGACGAGTGAACGGCGGAAGAAGGGGGAGAGACGTAGAGCAGCGGGCCCAGGACAAGCTACAAGGCTTTCAACTGAAAGCCTAGATCATAACAAAGATTAAGAAAGGCACAGAAGAAATGAAGGCCAAGAAGACAAGGTAAAAGAGAAACAGACGGCTAGGAGAGGTTTAAGTGATATTTGTTGGACATTTCTAGACTTATGACTATTACTTTGATAGTAATTAGAAGTCTAGGGAGGGCCCTTCACTCTGTGAAGACAAACCCCCCACCCACCAACAGGGACCAGTGGGCAGAAGAAAGGCCCAAAGTACGGAGGTCGAGATTTTTTAATGTGTTTTTATATAAATATGTGTTATTTTTGTTGTTAAAGGGGCTAGGAGCACAAGTTAAAAAAATGGAAAAACATGAATATGGGTAAAACTCTTAAGATAATGACATTAAACGTGAATGGTCTGAACTCACCTGTTAAAAGGGAAAGAATAATAAGAAAATTCAAGAAGGAAAAAGCTGAAATTATATTTATGCAAGAGACACATTTGAGCAAGACAGAACATGTGAAACTAAAGAGATTTGGCTATAAGAACTCCTACTACAGTTCATTTAAGGGAGGAGCAAAAAGGGGGGTTATGATACTAATCTCAAACAAAATACAATTTGAAAGTGAACAGGAAATCCAGGATAAAGAAGGCAGGTATGTAATAATAAAGGGAAGAATAGATGGTATGCAGATTACATTAGTGAACATCTATGCCCCACCAGAAAGTGACAAGGGTTTTTTTCAACATCTGTTTGATCTCATAGCAACACACAGTGAAGGAGTCCTAATTTGTGGAGGAGACTTAAATGCTGTCATGGATCATGAAGTTGACACAACAAGTGTTAAGAAGACAAAAAAACATGTAACAAAGTTCATAAGAACCTCACTGGCAGAAATGGGTATGGTAGACATATGGAGGGACCTGCACCCACTCGAAAAAGACTATACACATTATTCAGCAGTCCATAAAGTACACTCTAGAATAGATTACTTCCTTATGAATGAAGGTGACAGACACAGGGTGAGAAATTGTTGGATTGGAGGGGCAGAAATATCAGATCATAATCCTATATACATGGAAATATATTTGAACAATAGAAAACGACAAACAACATGGAAACTTAACGTAGGACTGTTAAATGATGAGAAAATGAAAGAAAGAATAAAAATAAACATAAACGAATATATCCAAGAGAATGACAATGAAGAAGTTGACCCAACAATACTATGGGACACACTAAAAGCCGTGTTAAGGGGTAAATTAATTGTTGAAACAGGAAAAGCAAATAAGACTAAACTGGAAGCGTATGAACAAAGATGTGAGAGACTGAGGGAACTAGAACGTAAACATCAAAGCACAAATGACCCAAAAATATATCAAGAAATTAAAGAAGAAAAAACAAAGATAAAAGAAACACAAATGGATGAAATTGAAAGGAAAAATAGATATCTAAAGCAAAAATATTATGAAACGGGGCCAAAAGCCACAAAACTGCTGGCAAAACGGTTAAGAAAACAACAAACAATGAATAATGTATACAAGATTAAAGACCCCACCACAAATAAAACCACAGTTAACCCAGAAAACATCGAAGAAATTTTCCATAATTTCTACCAAGAACTATACTCGCAACCTGAAGAAACAAATACTAAAGATATCAAAAAATTTCTAGACACATTGGACTTGCCATCAATAGGAAATCAACAAAATGAAAAACTAACAGCAGAAATAACAACACAAGAGATCAGAGATGTGATTAAGTCACTTAAAAACGGTAAATCACCAGGTAGTGATGGATACCCCTCTGAGTTTTATAAACTGTTTATAGAAGAACTCACGCCACAACTCCTAAAGTCATTTAATTGGACGCTGAACAACAACAAAATACCTCCATCATGGAACGAAGCAATCATTTCAGTTATTTTAAAACCAGGGAAAGATAAAGAACAATGCGGAAACTATAGACCAATCTCTTTATTAAATGTAGATTATAAAATATACACAACAATTATATGTAAACGAATAAAGACATTCTTGACGGAATTGATAGAAGATGATCAAACTGGATTCATAGAGGGACGCCAAACATGACAATATCAGGAGAACAATACATATAATCAACCAAATACATAAAGAAGACTTCCGGTTATGGCTGCCACGTAGGACGGACGTGTCTCGCTCTGCTCTGCTCCTGGAGAAAAAAAATCGGCAAATAACTCTCTCATTTGGGACAGAACGTATCCCAGCATTTGGGCGAGGATATGTCGGCGAAGCCTAAGGCTGGAAAACCAGGAAAAGGAAAAAGCGAGCCGCCGAAACAGTCCAAATTAACAGACTTTCAGGTCTGTGACGCAGCAAACAAAACTCCATATATGGCGGAGGAGGCTGGCAACGGTGCGATGTCTGCGGGGGGAGGCGCAGATGCGCTGATGGCTGCCATGAGTTCAATGAGAGCGGACTTTTCCTCTAGATTTGATGGGATTATGACAGCGTTGGAAGGAATAAGAAAGGAATTGGGTGACTGTGTAGAACGAACGGCGCAGATGGAGCTCCGTCTCACTAGTGCTGAAGATGACGTCACCCGTCTTCAATTAAAGGTGCGCACTTTGGAAAAAAAAAATAAATCTCTGGAAGATAATATTTTGGATTTGGAATCTCGGTCGAGACAGAATAATTTGAGGCTGGTGGGTCTTCCAGAGGAATCAGAAGGTCGGGACGTATGTTCCTTTCTGGAAAAGTGGATTCCGGAGGTGCTGGGCAGCGAGGAGTTGCAATCAGCAGTGGTTCTGGAAAAAGCACATCGTATTGGCCCACGGAGAGATAAGGGACCGCCGAGGACCTTAATTATGAAGTTTCTTAGCAACAGAGACAGGATGAAGATCTTCAACGCTGCACGTGCTAAAGGAGAGATTAAACACCAGGACCAGCAGGTGCGGTTCTACCCAGATTTGGCCACAGGAATCCAGCAATTGAGGAAGCAGTTTGATCCCGTACGTAAGGAGCTGCGCAACCTTGGGATTCGTCATGGTGTAATCTATCCTGCGAGACTGCTGACCACGTATGAGGGCAGAACCCACATCTTCAAGACCCCAGAGGAGGCGCAGGAGTTCATCAAGAAGATCAAAGAAGAAGAAGAGACTGGTGGGAGCTAAGCATGAACAAAATATAAGGTAGAATAATTAAGCATTTGCACAGGCATCTGACTGACTTGAAGTAAATAGTAAGTTTACAAAATATAGATTGTATTATATATTAAAAAAACAAAACAAAAACAAAACAAACAAAAAAAACAAAAAAACTATGATGTACAAAGTTGTTAAAAATTTTGGAGTTAAGTTGGAAAACTACAGAGGAGAGTTAATGTTACGTCATTAAAAGCAGTAGAGTTAGGGTGATTGAGAGGATGAAGAAGGAGTGGCTTAGGCTGTTCCCCGTGGGTGTGGAACGGTCGATGGCTATATCGGGAGACAGAATTTTTCTTTTGATTTTGGGGGGTTTGCCACAAGTGTGGGAAGGGGAAATTTGTTTGTGTGTAGTTTGTAGGATGAATGTTCAACCACTCATGTTTTTGCTTCTCTGTATGAGCATGTTTACACTGCAAGGTAATCCCAAACTCTCTATTGATCATGGACCAAAGTGTTAATCTTAATTTAACTTCATGGAATTGCAGAGGTCTACAAAATTTAAAAAAACTTAAACAAGTTATGAATAAAATAAAGGACATGGGTTCAAGAATTGTGTTTTTACAAGAAACTCATCTGATAGAGGAGGATGTTAAAAGAATTAGGAGTAGATGGCAGGGAAGTGTATTCACCTCTTCATTTTCATCCCGAGCCAGGGGAGTTATGACTCTCATACATAAATCAGTTCCTTTTCAAGTGAAAAATGTAATTGGAGACAAATTTGGAAGATATGTAATCATTCAAGGTTCTTTGCTATTAGAAAATATAAATCTTGTGAACTTATATGGTCCCAATATAGATGATCAGAAGTTCTTTGCTAATTTATTTCTCATCTTATCATCACTTACAGGGCAACATATAATAGCAGGGGATTTTAATTGTACATTGAATCCAGGTGTGGATAGATCAACAGGACTGGATTGTACGCACATTGGATGTAGGATGACTATTAATCATTTTATGAAAGAATTGAGATTGTTAGATATATGGAGAGAAATGAAACCACAAGTTAAAGCCTATTCTTGTTATTCCAGTACCTACAAGACATTCTCACGTATTGATTATTTTTTGATTTCCACAGAATTAAGGTCCAAGATTCAAAACTGCTTTTATGATAACATCGTGATCTCTGATCATGCACCCTGTTGTCTAATATATGTAGATAAAAAATTGACAAAGGAATCAGGTAGATGGCAATTTCAGCATAAATGGCTTCAGGATGAGGAATTTGTCAAGTATATAGAAAAACAGATAGACGAGTTCTTTGACATCAATACTACACAAACATCAGCATGTGTAAAGTGGGAGGCTTTCAAAGCTTTTATTAGGGGACATATTATTAGTTATACAGGATCAAAATCTAAGAAGACTCGAGAGGAGAGAGCTAAATTGGAACATAAAATAAAAAGTCTTCAGGAAAAAGTGTATGCAGGAAGTGACCCAAGGTTGGAGAATGAATTACTGATTTTGAGAGCTGAATACGACAAAAAATCAGCGAATAGAGCTGCCTCGAGTCTTCTAAGATTGAAACAATCTTTTTATGAACAAGGTGAAAAATCAGGAAAATTATTAGCATGGCAGATTAAACAATTGGAAATTAAAACACCAATTACCAGTATTATAAGTAACGGACAGGTAGTTATAGATCCTTTAGAAATTAATAGAGCCTTTAGAGATTACTATGAAAAATTATATGATACCAAAAATGAACCTGATTTAACAAAACTAAATGGGTTTTTGAACGAACTATCTATACCATCCATCCATCCATCCATCTTCTACCGCTTTTCCGGAGGTCCGGGTCGCGGAGGCAGCAGTTCAAGCAGAGAAGCCCAGACTTCCCTCTCCCCAGCCACCTGCTCCAGCTCTTCAGAGGGGATACCAAGGCGTTCCCAGACTAGCTGGGAGACATAGTCTCTCCACCGAGTCCTGGGTCTGCCCCGGGGTCTCCTCCCAGTGGGACGTGCCTGAAACACCTCAAGTGGGAGGCGTCCAGGAGGCATCCTAATCAGATGCCCATACCACCTCAACTGACTCCTTTCAATGTGGAGGAGCAGCGGTTCTACTCTGAGCCTCTCCCGGATGACTGAGCTCCTCACCCTAACTCTGAGGGTGAGTCCAGCAATCCTACGGAGAAAGCTCATTTCAGCCGCTTGTATCCGCGATCTCGTTCTTTCGGTCATTACCCAAAGCTCGTGACCATAGGTGAGAGTAGGAACGTAGATTGACTGGTAAATCGACAGCTTTGCCTTAGAACTAAGCTCCCTCTTCACCACAACAGACCGGTACAACGTCCGCATCACTGCAGATGCTGCTCCAATCCGTCTGTCGATCTCTCGCTCCATTTTCCCCTCACTCGTGAACAAGACCCCAAGATACTTAAACTCCTCCACTTGGGGCAGGAGCCTGTCCCCAACCCGGAGAGGACAATCCACCTTTTTCCGGCTGAGGACCATGGACTCGGACTTGGAGGTGCTGATTCTCATCCCAGCCGCTTCACACTCAGCGGCAAACCGTCCCAGCAAGAGCTGTAGGTCATTGCTGGATGAAGCCAACAGGACAACATCATCTGCAAACAACAGAGATGAGATCCTGTGGTCACCAAGCATGACACCCTCCATTCCCTGGCTGCGCCTAGAAATCCTGTCCATAAAAATTATGAACAGGACCGGTGACAAAGGGCAGCCCTGGCGGAGTCCAACTCTCACTGGGAATGACTCCGACCGAGTGTTGGCAATGCGAACTAAACTCTCACAACGGTCGTACAGAGACCGAATAGCTCGTAACAACAAGCCCGATACCCCATACTCACGAAGCACCCCCCACAAAAATCCACGAGGGACGCGGTCAAATGCCTTCTCCAAGTCCACAAAACACATGTAAACTGGTTGGGCAAACTCCCACGAACCCTCAAGAATTCTCGAGAGGGTAAAGAGCTGGTCCGATGTGCCACGGCCAGGACGAAAACCACATTGCTCCTCCTGAATCCGAGGTTCGACCAACGGCCGGACTCTCCTCTCCAGTACCTTGGCATAGACCTTCCCAGGGAGGCTGAGGAGTGTGATCCCTCTAAAGTTGGAGCACACCCTCCGGTCCCCTTTTTTGAAGAGAGGAACCACCACCCCGGTTTGCCATGCCAAAGGCACTGCCCCCGACCTCCACGCAATGTTGCAGAGGCGTGTCAACCATGACAACCCAACAACATCCAGGGCCTTGAGGTACTCGGGGCGAATCTCGTCCACCCCCGGGGCCCGGCCACCAAGGAGATTTTTAACCACCTTGGCGACCTCAGCCCCTGTGATAGGCGAGTCATCCCCCTCGTCCCCAAACCCTGCTTCCTCTGTGGAAGGCGTATCAGTGGGATTGAGGAGATCCTCGAAGTATTCCTTCCACCGCCCGACGATATCCCCAGTTGAAGTCAACAGTGTCCCATCCGCACCATACACAGTGTGGACGGGGAGCTGCTTTCCCCTCCTGAGCCGCCGAACAGTTTGCCAGAATCTCTTTGAAGCCGACCGAAAGTCTTGTTCCATGGCCTCACCGAACTCCTCCCATACCCGGGTTTTTGCTTCAGCAACCACCCGAGCTGCACTCCGCTTGGCCTGCCGGTACACCTCAGCTGCTTCGGGAGTCCCACAAGCCAACCAAGCTTGATAGGACTCCTTCTTCAGCTTAATGGCCCCCCTCACCACTGGTGTCCACCACTTGGTTCGGGGGTTGCCACCACGAGATGCACCGACCACCTTGCGGCCGCAGCTCTGGGCTGCCGCTTCAACAACAGAGGTGGAGAACATGGCCCATTCAGACTCCATGTCTCCAGACTCCCTCGGAATGTGGTTGAAGTTCTTCCGGAGGTGGGAGTTGAAGACCTCCCGGACAGGGGCCTCAGCCAGACGCTCCCAGCACACCCTCACTATACGTTTGGGTCTACCAGGTCTGAATGGCTTCCTCCCCTGCCATCGGATCCAACTCACCACCAGGTGGTGATCAGTTGACAGCTCTGCACCTCTCTTTACTCGGGTGTCCAAGACATACGGTCGCAGGTCTGATGATACGATAACAAAATCGATCATCGACCTGCGGCCTAGGGTGTCCTGGTGCCAGGTGCACATATGGACACCCTTATGCTTGAACATGGTGTTCGTTATAGACAGACTGTGGTTAGCACAGAAGTCCAATAACTGAACACCACTCGGGTTCAGATCGGGCAGGCCGTTCCTCCCAATCACCCCCCTCCAGGTTTCACTGTCGTTGCCCACGTGCGCATTGAAGTCCCCCAGTAGGACAATGGAGTCTCCAGGAGGAGCACCCTCCAGCACCCCAGTCACAGACTCCAAAAAGGGTGGGTACTCTGAAACATCATTTGGTGCATAGGCACAAATGATGGTCAGGACCCGTTTCCCAACCCGAAGGCGCAGGGAAGCAACCCTTTCGTCCACCGGGGAAAACTCCAATATAGAGGCAGCAAGGTGGGGCGATACAAGAATACCTACCCCTGCTCGTCGCCTCTCGCCCGGGGCAACTCCAGAAAAGGCCAAGCTCCAGCCCCTCTCCAGGAGACTGGTTCCGGAACCGGAGCTGTGTGTTGAGGTGAGGCCGACTATATCTAGCCGGTATCGCTCAATCTCGTACACCAGCTCAGGCTCCTTCCCCACCAGAGAGGTGACATTCCACGTACCAAAAGCCAGTTTAGAAAGCTTGGGATCAGTCCGCCAAGGTCTCCGCCTTTGACTGCCACCTAATCCACATAGCACCGGACTTCCATGATCCCTCCTGCAGGTGGTGAACCTACTGGAGGGCGGACCCATGTAACTCCTTCGGGCTGAGCCCGGCCGGGTCCCATGGGTGGAAACCCGGCCACCAGACGCTAGCCTTCGAGCCCCTCCCCCAGGCCTGGCTCCAGGGTGGGGCCCCGGTAACCCCATACCGGGCGGGGTACACTGAATCCTTGATATACAATTTATCATGAGAGTCTGTTGGATCGTTCTTCGTCTGGCCCTTCACCCAGGACCAGTTTGTCTTGGGAGACCCTATCAGAGGCAAATTGCCCCGGACAACATAGCTCCTGGGATCACTGGGGCACGCAAACCCCCCCACCACGATAAGGTGACGATCCATGAGGGGGACTATCTATACCGTGTATTCCAAATGAAAACAGGGAGATATTGGAGTCTAAAATTAGTCAAGAAGAAGTTGGGCTAGCCATTGATAATATGAAATCAGGAAAAAGTGCAGGACCAGATGGTCTTCCAGTTGACCTTTATAAAAAATTTAAGAATAAATTAATAAAACCTTTTTTGGAAATGGTTTTAGAAGCATTTCAAAATAATAATTTACCATCATACATAAATAATGCCTTAATTATACTGCTGCCAAAACCAGGTAAGCCCTCTAATAAATGTGAAAATATGAGACCAATAAGCCTATTAAACGCCGACCTTAAGATAATCTGTAAAATTTTAGCAAGACGAATACAAGAAATTTTACCAAATATTATTAATCGAGATCAGAATGGCTTTATAAAGGGTAGACAAGGCTTCCATAATGTAAGAAGACTATTTAATATTATTTATTTTAATAAAGAAGCACCGGATACAGCTCTCCTATCATTGGACGCCGAAAAGGCCTTTGATAGAGTTGAATGGCCCTTTCTTTTTGAAGTCCTACAAAGGTTTGGACTTGGAAATAATTTCATAAAATGGGTTCAAATAATATACAATAATGCTACAGCAGAAATCCTAACAAATAACAATATTTCAAAACCAATAAAAATCAATAGAGGATGTCGACAAGGCTGTCCACTTTCACCTTTACTGTTTACTATGGCAGTTGAACCTTTAGCGATAGCGATACGTTTACATTCACAAATATATGGAATTAAAGTTGGACCAACAGAACATAAAATCTCCCTGTACGCCGATGATATAATTTTGTTTATGTCGAATCTAAAAAAATCAATTCCAACCTTGTTGAATTTAATAAAGAATTTTGGGGAAATATCAGGATATAAAATAAATAAAACTAAATCTTCAATATTAATGCTAAATGAGACCCAGAGAAATTACCCAGCCCCTGAGGTAAATCAATTCAATGTTGTAAATCAGTTTAAATATTTAGGAATCCATATTATGCCTAAGCTAGAATCAGTCTCCAGTGTCAACTATGAAGCCTTAATGTCAGATATCAATGAGTTAACTCAGAGATGGATGTCACTACCAATGTCGATGATCGGGAGAATCAATATACTTAAAAGTAATATTTTACCTAAAATACTTTATTTATTTCAATACATTCCCTTATCACCACCTTTAGATCTATTCTCAAGAATAAAAAAAAAGTTAGTGGAATTTATATGGAACAACAGGAGGGCTAGATTACGTTTGTCTTTATTATATTTACCATTTGATCGTGGAGGTCTGAAATGTCCAAATTTTATGTTGTATTATTGGTCGGCACAACTGAGGTCTATGACATATTATTTTTCATCAAATGATCTCCCTCACTGGACTGAAATGGAATCATACAATTTACCTTTACCTCTTCCCATATTCATATACTCAGATTCGGCAAAAAAATTACAAAAACAAGTTAAAAATCCATTTGTAAAGCATATGATCAAAATATGGTGTGAAGCTAAAAACTATTTAAAAGAACCACAGTTATTGTCACAATTTAGTCCAATATGGGGTAATCAATATTTTAAACCAGGGAGAGCGGACGCTGTATTTAAAGTATGGAATTTAAAAGGGATACAAAAGATTCAGGATTTATATTTGCCATGTGCAGACAACATAATGTCTTTTGAAGAGCTGAGGATCAAATTTAATCTCAATAGAACACATTTTTTTAAATATCTTCAACTTAGAAACTTTATTCGATCAAATCAAAATAAAGCTCTCACTCGACCTATTTATTCATCCTTGGAAAAAATGATGATGAAAGATAGTAAAAGAAAGGGTATTATTTCAGAGTTTTATAACTCATTGACACTATCTTCAAGTGAAAATTCACTGAAAAGATTAAACTACTGGAAAGAAGATCTGCAAATTGAAATTTCAGAGGAACAATGGGAATTGGCTTGTACAGAAGCTCAAACCAAATCAATAAATGCACGCCTTAAATTGATACATTTCAAATGGTTAATGCGGATGTATGTTACACCGGAGGAGTTAAATAGATATAACAAAAATATACCAGATACATGCACAAAATGCATGGAAAGTAAAGGAACCCTATTTCATTGTTTATGGGAATGTAGATTAATAAGAATGTTTTGGGAAGAGGTGAGGGTAACAATTGAAAAAATAATCTCAAAACAAATCATATTGAATCCTAAACTGTTTTTGTTGGGTCTGTACCCAGAAAAGCATAATTTTAATAAAAGTGAAAGAACATTCATAGACCTCAGTTTGCTTAATGCCAAAAAATGTATTGCACTATTATGGAAAAAGACTCATAGACCAGATGTGACTCAGTGGTTAAGACAGATGTTAACAAACCTTCCATTAGAAAGAATAACATATATACTGAAATCAAAGGAAATTGTGTTTGAGAATATATGGAGACCTTTTATTGATTATGTAAAAAATTTAAACATAACTCTTGAAGAAGAAGGTGAATGATGTGTGTGGACCTTGTAAATTCCAAACTGGTGAACATAATATGTATACTTATGTATTGGATTGTCTAGACTAAACAGAGGAGCATTGTTGAAGACTTGATTTTGTTGGTGGTTGTTGGTGTTTTTAGTGCATTTTTTTTTTTTTTGTAGTACTTTAGTGTTAGTGTTTGATTGTTTGTATCATGTTTGTTAAAAAAAAAAAAAAGGTTCAATAAAGATATTGTGGAAAAAAAAATACATAAAGAAAAGAAAAGCGCAGTAATAATGAGTTTAGACGCAGAAAAAGCATTTGACAGGGTTAACTGGAAATTCCTATATAGTGTACTGGAGCGCTTTGGATTTAACGAAAAATCAGTACAATGCATAAGGACGCTATATCAAGAACCTGTGGCAAGAATCAAGATAAACGGTAGCTTAACAGACAAAGTAAATATACAAAGATCAACTAGGCAGGGATGCTGCTTATCGCCCACCTTGTTTGCTCTGTTCATAGAACCATTGGCTCAAGAGATACGACAAAATAAGAAATTAAAAGGTGTAACAATAAAGGGGGCGGAACACAAGATTGGGCTATTTGCAGACGATATTATAGTTTACCTTGAACAACCAGATAAATCAATAATGGAAATGATGAACTTGATAGAAAATTTTGGAAAATTATCAGGATACAAGATAAACATAACAAAAACACAAATACTGACATTCCACTATAACCCTCTAAACCAGATAACTGATAAGATCAAACTAAACTGGAACCAAAAAGAAATAAAATACCTTGGAGTGAACATACCTAAAGACCTAAGCAAAATATATAAAGCAAACTATGATAGGTTGGAACAAGAAATAAAAAAAGATATTGATAGATGGTCAATCTTAAATATGGATCTGAATTCAAAAATTGAGACAGTCAAAATCAGCATACAACCTAGATTACTTTACCTCTTCCAGGCTATACCAACAGAGATTCCAGATGCCCAATTCTCAAAGTGGGACAGGATGATATCGAGATTTGTTTGGGGAGGTAAAAAACCAAGAGTGAAATATAAAACCCTCCAATTACCAAAAGAGAAAGGAGGCATGGGCCTACCGAGTCTAAAGGAATATTACTACTCAGCACAAATAAGATATATCATATGTTGGTGCGACGAGGGATATGAGGCAAAATGGAAAGAAATGGAAAAGGAAATTGAGGGACTCCCAGTACAAAGCATAATAGGGGATAAAGATGCATATAAGCAAATCAAACAAATAGACCCAATCACTAAATTTACTTTAGAACTGTGGTATAAAATAGTACAAAAATATAATATAAGGGAAGACATAAAACTATTGAAATGGGTAGCATTTGACAGTCAGTTTGAACCGGCAAAACAAGATAGGGGATACAAAAATCTGGTGAACAAGGGAATCACAGCATGGGGCAATATCGGAAAAAAAGATCTCGGGAGCTTTGTAAATATCAGGAGAAAATTTAAATTAGAAAGATCGGAATTTTTCAGATATCTGCAGATGAGAGATTACTATATGAAGAAGATTAGGCATAACCTCCAAACAGATGTGAACGAGATTATACAACTTATTTTAAGCTCATATGCAGGAAATAAAATAAGAATTATTTCAAAACTATATCAGAAACTTATGACAAACAATCATACAAGTAACTATATAAAGGAGAAATGGGAGAAAGAGCTCAATTTAAACATAACAGAAGAAAGCTGGCAGGAAATATGGAAAACACAACACACATCAACAAATTCAAGGGCATGGAGGGAATTTGGATGGAAAAACCTGATTCGCTTTTTCATTACACCACAGATTCAAGGAAAATATACAAATACCCAATCTTTATGCTGGAGGGGATGTGGGGCTCAAAATGCAGACCACTCACATATGTTTTGGAAATGCTACAAAATATCATCATTTTGGAAATCTATGCATGTGACAATACAGAGGATATTAGGATATAATATACCAATGAACTGTAACCTGATGTACTTATGTGATCTTAAAAAAGACAATGTTATACAGGCTGAGGACAGATATCTAGTTAAAATCTTGTTGATTGCATGTAAAAAAACTATCACAAAAAAATGGTGATCAGAAGTTCTTCCTGACCAAGAACAATGGACTGACATTGTTGAGGACATACGTATGATGGAAAAACTAATATCGACGAAGAATGCAAGAAGGAATATGGGAGAAAAAATGGCGGAAATGGACACACTACAAAGTGCAACAACGAGGCAGAAATTGAAAGAATAACCAAAGACACTGAAAAAACCAGAAGAATTAAGAGATGGAAACTAAAAACTTGATGCTCCAACATTTGTCCCCCCCCTTTTATTTTTTTTATTTATTTATTTATTTATTTTCCCTACCCTAACCCCTTTGTTTTTTAAATGTAGAATGTGATCTGAATGCATTATATATGATGAAAAATGAATAAAAATCTAAGTTACAAAAAAAAAAACTGAACGGTATGTGTAAAAACTCGAAAAAGCCGAAAGGAGTCATCACCGCTGTTTTGGGGACGTCCTTGGTGTGAACCGGGACCTGGTGGTAACCGTGGACCAGATCCACTTTAGAAAAAATGTGAGTCCCAGCCAGGTGCATTGAAAAATCTTGAATGTGTGGCATTGGGTAACGATTGTGTTCCGTGACATTGTTCGGGTGACGGAAATCACCGCACAGCCGCCATGAACCGTCAGCCTTGGGCACTATGTGCAGCGGGGATGCCCAAGGGCTATTGGAGTGCCTAACAATCCTTAGACGTTCCAAGTTAGCAAACTCCTTGCGCGCGATGGCTAGCTTAGTCACGTCCAGACAGCGTGGACATGCAAAAACCGGTGGGCCCTTTGTCTTGATGAAATGCTTGTTCCTGCGTCTCCAAGTGGCTGTCCCGGCCACCACCTTTGGCTCCTTGACCTCTGCGGGCTCTGCCGATGCTCTGGGTCTCACTGTCTGGACGCTGAAGCTCCTGTTCACCAGGATAATGCGGTCTGCTTCTTCAGCCAGCGCACAGTAGTCCCTGGCCGCCAGCAGTGACGAGTTGGCCAGGATTGCCTGCGCCGAAGCCGGTAGTTTCTTCAGGAAGAGGTGGGCGAAGCGGAAAGACTCGCCATCCGTGCCCATCAACGTTAGCACGCTTTCCATCAGTTCCACAGCCAATCCATCTCCTAGCTCCGAGTGGGAGAGTAGCTTCACTGCTCTCTCTCCGTCCGAGAGGGTGTACTGCCGTAACAGCAGCTGTTTGAGTATGTCGTACGTTCCCTGGGCTGGAGGGGCTAGGAGCAAACTCATGGCGCACTGAGTGGGGCACGGGTCCAGCGAAGCCACCATGTAATGGTATTTCCTCTCATCCGCTGAGACTCCGCAGAGAGTGAACTGCCCTTCATGTGGATGAACCAGGCAGCCGGGTCGTGAAGCCAAAAGTTAGGGAGTTTTACTGCCACGGCACATGTGGCCGTGGTCCGAGAGGGAAATCCTAGCATGGACATTCCCGCGGAGCTGCTTGGTCCGTCTTCCATTCTGATGTTGCAGGTCACCAATGTGGAGGAATGAACAAAGTGAGACACGAGCGTTGCAGACAGATTTTATTCCTCCATCAACAAAGTCAGAATGATCTCTTGGTGCCAAAGCCAACCTTTAATACATCTCACACATCCTTTTCTTTGGTGCCGAGAGTACATACCATTAACATAGCGTACATTACATCTCAATACATTCACACCTGCAGTCCCGTGTGAAGGCACATCTTAACATCTTTCTTCCCCCCAGCGCTCTGGCACCTAACCCTGCTTCTCATCCTTTCAACTTTTTCCCCCAGGGTGCCACAGCCTCTGTCTTCGTCTCTCCCACCTGCGGCACCTGCATTACTATGTCTCAGTCCTTCCTCCCGTTCCCACAGTCACTGGGTGCGAGTTAGCGAGTAAGACCACCCGTTGTGCTACCACATCACCTTGTTTTTTGAGCCTCAGGCACTTTTGAAATTATGACTTACTAGCGCATACCTGTGCATGCCTGTAGAAACCAAGTGTAAGCAAGCATTTCTGCATGCCAGTAGAAAGTTACTGTTACCATGGCAACAGTAACCATGGTGATGCCTGCCTTTGATCTTTGACATGGTTACCATGGCAACAGTAGCTATGCTGAAACCTGCCTTTGATCTTTGATCTTTGATGTCACCACTTGTTCAGTGATGCCTGCCTTTAATCTTTGATGATGTGTTGGCCTGGCAATAGTAACCATGGCAATATCTGTGTGTCTATGATGTCATTGCTATGAACGCCCATAGGTCCCCTATGGATGTTCATTAAAGATTTCCCCTCCTAAACTTCCGCATATCCGGGGAGGCTGAAATTTGGGGATGCACACCCTCATAACTTCAGCGCAGTACGTATAAAATCTGAGACCAGTCTGACAAATGGTTTGGGAGATACGGGTGGAACACCCAGACACACAGACAGAGATTTCTTAAATTGTATTATGATGATTACTGTAACAGTGTAGAAAATCTGAAAAGATGGAAAATCCTGCCATGGGCCCTTTCAGGAAAAGAGAATGTCAACATCTGAACTTCTTACAAAAAGCCAATACCAGCTTACATCTTACAGTTGTTTGTATTTAACTTTTTTTAATTTCAGACATGGATCTAGCACAAAACACACTTGAGGATTTGATGCTAAGGATTTGCCACCTCGAAAGCATTGATACTTCACTAAGTGTCTGTCTCTACACAGTAGATGGAATGCCTTTGACAGACGATCCATTCTTCAACACTTGTAAGTTCATCTATTGCAGAGTATGGAAATAGTACAGAACTGATAAATCAGTATTTGTCCTGTATAAAAACAGTAAGTAAGTAAGTAAGTAAAATTTATTAATAAAATGCTTTTCAAAGACATATACAGTGCCATGAAAAAGTATTTGCCCCTTCTCGATTTCTTATATACAGTATCTCACAAAAGTGAGTACATCCCTCACATTTTTGTAAATATTTTATTATATCTTTTCATGGGAAAACACTGAAGATATGACCCTTTGATACAATATAAAATAGTCAATGTACAGCTTGCGTAACAGTGCAAATTTGCTGTCCCCTCAAAATAACTCAACACACAGCCATTAATGTCTAAACCGCCGGCAACAAAAGTGAGTACACCCCTAAGTGAAAATGTCCAAATTGTGCCCAATTAGCCATTTTCCCTCCCCGGTGTTATGGGACTCGTTAGTGTTACAAGGTCTCAGGTGTGAATGGGGAGGAGGTGTGTTAAATTTGGTGTTATCGCTCTCACACTCTCTCATACTGGTCACTGGAAGTTCAACATGGCACCTCATGGCAAAGAACCCTCTGAGGATCTGAAAAAAAGAATTGTTGCTCTGCATAAAGATGGCCTAGGCTATTGCCTAGGCAACACAGTGGCCAAGACCATACAACAGTTTAACAGGACAGGTTCCACTCAGAACAGGCCTCGCCATGGTCGACCAAAGAAGTTGCGTGCACTTGCTCAGCATCATATTCAGAGGTTGTCTTTTGAAAATAGATGTATGAGTGCTGCCAGCATTGCTGCAGAGGTTGAAGGGGTGGGGGGGGGGTCAGCCTGTCAGTGCTCAGACCATACGCCGCACACTGCATCAAATTGGTCTGCATGGCTGTTGTCCCAGAAGGAAACCCCTTTTAAAGATGATGCACAAGAAAGCCCGCTAACAGTTTGCTAAAAACAAGCAGACTAACGACATGGATTACTGGAACCATGTCCTGTGGTCTGATGAGACCAAGATAAACTTATTGATTCAAATGGTGTCAAGGGTGTGTGGTGGCAACCAGGTGAGGAGTACAAAGACAAGTGTGTCTTGCCTACAGTCAAGCGTGGGTTTGGGAGTATCATGGTTTGGGGCTGCATGAGTGCGAGCTACAGTTCATTGAGGGAACCTTGAATGCCAACATGTACTGTGACATACTGAAGCAGAGCATGAGTGAAGCTTGGCCACAGGGCAGTATTTCAACATGATAACGACCCCAAACTGTCATGTATGCCCCTCCGGGGTGGAAACAAACTCACACGCTTTACTACATTGAGGCAATTTATTGGTGAAACAAACATGACAGTCCAAAATAAGCTGTGCAGGCAAACATGGACAAAAAGGCAACAAAGAGAACTTACACAATAGCTGGAGAGCAGGGAATGCTCTGGAGAGAATGGAAGGGGAGGCTGACCGTGGAACTAGGTCTAACCTGAACATTAGCGTGGCAGCGACAAACACTGAGGAAAGGGGCAGAGAATAAATACAAGGCAGAGATGGGGCAGGCAGGTGCGCGAGTCGAGCTGGGTAGCACAGATTATTAACTGCCTTCAGCTGCTGGAAGAGAGAGACAGAGGCTGAAGAGCTGAGGGCAGAGAGAGAGAGAGAGAGAGGGAAAAAGGCGAGAGGCAGAAAGGAACATAATATCCGCAGCTGAGAAGCAAACACAGGCTGCGCGGGGAGATGGATGTCTGGAATGGAGGGAAGATCTGATGAGAAAGGGGGAAAGACTCTGTCACCCCCCAAACAAATATACAAACACTAACCACAAACTCAAGACAACAAACAATCAAACTTGGAAATAAAGTGAGGATCTGAACTCAGAGAAATCTGAGTTCCAACCACACAGAGAAATCTGAGTTCCAACCACCGTGAAACATGGTGGTTGGAGTATTTTGCTGTGAGGATGTTTCTTGAGTCTGGAACTGGTAATCTCATCAAGGTGGACGGAATCATGAAGAAAAAAGGATTTGCGAGGATTTTTAAAGAAAACCTCAAGCAGTCAGCATTAAAACTGCATCTGGGTCAATCAGGCCAATCAATTTATTTATATAGCACTTTTCATATAAAATGTTTTAACACAAAGTGCTTCACACATTGAAATAAAACACAATTACCCCCCCCACACACACACACACACACAAAGAAACGTTTGTCTATATGAGAGTTATGGCTGAGCACCATGGATCCAGGTGTGGAAGCGCCATCACTAGGGAGCCATCACCAGCAGGGAAAGTTCAGAGTCCATAGCTACAGGGACACCACCTCTTACGCCGCCCAATTCCAATCCGAGGGGTCGACATTGCAGGTGTGGTGCCACACTGTATGATCCCCTTAGCCGGGTAGACCAGGGCAAACCCAGGCCAGCACTTTTCAGCCAGACAACAGGCACAATTCCCTGTGGGAGGACCCCCAATGAGGGTTGTTGCTTTGTCTTCCAACATGACAACAACCCAAAACATATGTCGCTCCTGGTGAAGAACTACATCCAGAAAGCCAAAATTAACATTATTGACTAGCCTGCACAAACTTGAATCCCCCTGAAAATCTGTGGGGTGAACGGAAGACCAAGGTCCACAACAGAAGACCATCAAATCTGGAGAAGCTTGAGAGATTTGAAGAAGAATGGGCTGTGATTGCTCAGGAGATGTGTAAGACTTGTTGAAAACCACAACAAATGACTGCAGGTGTTTATCCAGCAAAAAAGGATACACCGTTAGCGATGGGGGGAGGGGGGTCATAATTTTGACCCTGGTAGTTTTTGTGAAATCATTTTATTTCTGTGTGCAAAGTAAAATAATTTATGCTTTCTAAATAAAACTAGGATGTTTTGAAAAGTTGTGTTAAGAATTCTTTGTGCCGTTTAACAGCACTTTAATTTTCATGGGGAGGGGCTCATAATTATTATGCATTATTATGTAAAATGCACTCTTAGTCTGGTTCTGGTGGGGAAAAGCCCTGAGGGGGCAATGGACTGGATGGAGATGGACTGGGGGAAATTGACTGGGGGAAAGGGCCTGGTACCTTTAACATTTATAGTAAGTGACCTTGGAGCAAAAATATATCCCAATTCTTCTTAAATTTCATCCCCAGGGTCTTTACAGGACAGACACATTCAAAATGAAGATGTCATCTATGCTATATTCACACCAAAGGAAAACCTGAGAAGTCTTCCAGATTCAAGGCAATTGATAACTGAAACCCACGGAACAGATACAGTTCGGTGTCATGTCATGCTCAAGGTAAGTTTACTGTGCGCTCACCTTTTCATGCCAGTTAAGTAGAGGGTTTGCAGTCAAGACAGTTTACCTTTATGGGTGAGACTATGTCTGGGAAATACTGTACAATTGAAACCAGAAGTTTACATAGACAGTATAAAAAGACATAACCTTTTTTTCTCACTATTTTCTCTCTAACTATTCCTGTTTTAGGTCAGTTAGGACCAAAATTATTTCTGTTTGCTGAATAATTTTTATATTTGCGAAATAATTTTTTAGAGTTTTTTTTTTTGAATTTTATATTACCTTCTTCAAAGTCAGAAGTTTACAGTACATACATTTTTTTAGTATTTGGTAGCATTACCATTAAACTGTATGACTTAGGTCCAGCGTTTTGGGTGTCCTTCTACAAGATTCTCACAGTACTTTGCTGGAATTTTGGCCCATTTCTCCTGACAGAACTGGTGTAACGGAGTCAGGTTTGTAGGCCTCCTTGCTCGCATACATCTTTTCAACTCTGCCCACAAATTTTCTTTGGGATTGAGATCAGGGCTTTGTGATGGACACTGTAAACCAATGACTTCATTGCCCTTAAGTGACTTTGTAACTAATATGACAGTATGATTAGGGTCATTGTCCATTTGGAAGACCCATTTGCGCCCAAGCTTTAACTTCTTGGCTGATGTCTTGAGATGTTGCTTTAACATTTGTACATAATGTTATTTCCTTATGATGCCATCTGTTTTGTGAAGTTCACCAGTCCCTCCTGCAGCAAAATACCCCACAACATGATGCTGCCACCCCTGCACTTCACATTTGGGATGGTGTTCTCAAGCTTTCAAGCTTCCCCCTTTTTTCTTCAAATGTAACCTTGGTCATGATGACCAAATGGTTCAGTTTTACCTCTCATGGATCGTCATCTTATCATGGTGGGGGGTTTGAGTGCCCTATTGATCCCAGGAGCTATGTTGTCCGGGGCAGTTTGCCTCTGGTAGGGTCACCAAAGACAAACTAGTCCTGGGTGAAGGACCAGACTAAGGACAATCCAATAGACTCTCATGATGAGTGCTAGAACAGGGATCCAGTGTACCCCACCCGGTATGGGGTTATCAGGGCCCCACCCTGGAACCAGGCCTGGGGGAGGGGCTCAATGGTTAGTGTCTGGTGGCCGGGTTTCCACCCGTGGGTCCCGGCCGGGCTCAGCCCAAAGGAATTACATGGGTCCGCCCTCCAGTGGGCTCACCACCTGCAGGAGGGACCATGGGGGTCCGGTGCTGTGTGGATCAGGTGGCAGTCAAAGGCGGAGACCTTGGCAGTCTGATCCCAGGCTTCCTAAAATGGCTTTTGGGATGTGGAATGTCACCTCTCTGGTGGGGAAGGATCCTGAGCTGGTGCATGAGGTTGAGAGATACCAGCTAGATATTGTCAGCCTCACCTCAACACACAGCTCTGGTTCTGGAACCAGTCTCCTGGAGAGGGGCTGGAGCTTGGCCCACTCTGGAGTTGCCCCGGGCAAGAGGCGAAGTACAGGGGTGGGTATTCTTGTATCCCCCACCTTGCTGCCCCTACAGTGGCGTTTTTCCCAGTGGACGAAAGTGTTGTTTCCCTGCACTTTCAGGTTGGAAAATGGGTCCTGACCATCATTTGTGCCTATGCACCAATTACTGGTTCAGAGTACCCACCATTTTTGGAGTCTCTGACTGGGAGCTGGAGGGTGCTCCTCTTGGAGACTCCGTTGTCCTTCTGGGGAACTTCAATGCGCACATGGGCAATGACAGTGATACCTGGAGGGGGGTGATTGGGAGGAACGGCCTGCCCGATCTGAACCCAAGTGGTGTTCAGTTATTGGACTTCTGTGCTAATCACAGTTTGTCCATAATGAACACCGTGTTCAAGCATAAGGGTGTCCATCTGTGCACCTGGCACCAGGACACCCTAGGTCGCAGGTGGATGATCAATTTGGTTATTGTGTCATCAGACCTACAACCGTATGTCTTGGACACTCGGGTAAAGAGAGGTACAGAGCTGTCAACTGATGACCACCTGGTGGTGAGTTGTAGCCAATGGCAGGGGAGGATGCCATTGAGACCTGGTAGACCCAAACGTATAGTGAGGGTGTGCTGGGAACATCTGTCTGAGGCCCCTATCCGGAAGGTCTTCAACTCCCACCTCCGGAAGAACTTCAACCACATTCCAAGTGAATCTGGAGACATGGAGTCTTAATGGGCCATGTTCTCCACCTCCATTATTGAGGCAGCTGCCCAGAGCTGCGGCCGCAAGGTCGTCGGGACATCTCGTGGTGGCAACCCCTGGACCAAGTGGTGGACACCGGTGGTGAGGGGGACCATTAAGCTGAAGAAAGAGTCCTATCAAGCTTGGTTGGCTTGTGGTACTCCCGAAGCAGCTGAGGTGTACCGGCAGGCCAAGCGGAGTGCAGCTCGGGTGGCTGCTGAAGCAAAAACTCTGGTATTGATGGAGTTCGGTGAGGCCATGGAACAAGCCTTTCGGTCGGCCTCAAAGAGATTCTGGCAAACTGTCCGGCGGCTCAGGAGGGGGAAGCAGTTCACTGTCCACACTGTGTGTGGTGTGGATGGGGCGCTGCTGACTTCGACTGGGGATATTGTTGGACGGTGGAAGGAATACTTCGAGGATCTCCTCAATCCCACTGATATGCCTTCCACAGAGGAAGCAGGGCTTGTGGATGAGGGGGACAACTCGCCTATCACAGGGGCTGAGGTCGCCAAGGTGGTTAAAAATCTCTTTGGTGGCCGGGCCCTGGGGGTGGACGAGATTCGCCCTGAGTATCTCAAGGCCCTGGATGTTGTAGGGCTGTCATGGTTGACACGGCTCTGCAACATTGCATGGAGGTCGGGGGCAGTGCCTTCGGCATGGCAAACCGGGGTGGTGGTTCCTCTCTTCAAAAAAGGGGACTTGAGGGTGTGCTCCAAATTCAGAGGGATCACACTCCTCAGCCTCCCTGGGAAGGTGTATGCCAAGGTACTGGAGAGGAGAGTCTGGCCGTTGGTTGAACCTCGGATTAAGGAGGAGCAATGTGGTTTTTGTCCTGGCCGTGGCACATCGGACCAGCTCTTTACCCTCTCAAGAATTCTCGAGGGTTCGTGGGAGTTTGCCCAAACAGCTTATATGTGTTTTGTGGACTTGGAGAAGGCATTCAGCCGTGTCCTTTGTGGTTTTTTTGTGGGGGGTGCTTCGGGAGTATGGGGTATCGAGCTTGTTGTTATGAGCTATTCAGTTTCTGTACGACTGTTGTGAGAGCTTGGTTCGTATTGCCAACACTCGGTCGGACTCATTCCCAGTGAGAGTTGGACTCCGCCAGGGCTGCCCTTTGTCACCGATCCTATTCATAATTTTTATGGACAGGATTTCTAGGCGCAGCCAGGGAACGGAGGGTGCCATGCTTGGTGACCACAGGATCTCATCTCTGTTGTTTGCAGATGATGTTGTCCTGTTGGCTTCATCCAGCAATGACGTACAGTTCTTACTGGGATGGTTTGCTGCTGATTGTGAAGTGGCTGGGATGAGAATCAGTACCTCCAAGTCCGAGTCCATGATCCTCAGCCGGAAAAAGGTGGATTGTCCTCTCCGGGTTGGGGACAAGCTCCTGCCCCAAGTGGAGGAGTTTAAGTATTTTGGGGTCTTATTCACGAGTGAGGGGAGAATGGAGCGAGAGATTGACAGACGGATCGGAGCAGCATCTGTAGTGATGCGGACGTTGTACCGATCTGTTGTGGTGAAGAGGGAGCTAAGCTCTAAGGCAAAGCTGTCGATTTATCAGTCAATCTACGTTCCTGCAATCACCTATGGTCATGAGCTTTGGGTAATGATCGAAAGAACGAGATCGTGGGTACAAGCGGTTGAAATGAGCTTTCTTCGTAGGATTGCTGGACTCACCCTCAGAGATAGGGTGAGGAGCTCAGTCATCCGGGAGAGGCTCAGAGTAGAACCTCTGCTCCTCCAAATTCAAAGGAGCCAGTTGAGGTGGTATGGGCATCTGATCAGGATGCCTCCCGGACGCCTCCCGTTTGAGGTGTTTCGGGCACATCCCTCTGGGAGGAGACCCCGGGGCAGACCCAGGACTCACTGGAGAGACTATGTCTCCCAGCTGGTCTGGGAATGCCTTGGTATCCTCTCTGAAGAGCTGGAGCAGGTGACTGGGGAGAGGGAAGTCTGGGCTTCTCTGCTTGAACTGCTGCCTCTGCGACCAGACCTCTGGAGAAGCGGTAGAAGATGGAAGGATGGATGGATGGATGGTTCAGTTTTAGTTACATCAGGCCACAGAATATTTCTCCCAAAATTAAGGTCTTTGTCCCTGTATGCATTTGCTAACTGTAATCTGGCTTTTTTTATGTTGTTTTTGGAGTAATGGTTTCTTCCTCGCTGAGAGGCCTTTCAGCCCATGCCAATACAGGACTCGTTTCACTGTGGATAATGAAACTCTTTTACCAGCTTCAGCCAGTATCTTCACAAGGTCTTTTGCTTTTGTTCTGGGGTTGATACACACATTTTGCAGCACAATATTTTCATCTCTTGGACACAGAAGCCATCTCCTTCTTGAGCGGTATGATGACATTTGATGGACTTTTTCATGGTGTTTATACGTTTGTATAATTGTTAGAACAGATGACTGTGGCAGCTTCAGGCATCTAGAAATTGTACCCAAGGATGAACCAGACTTGTGGAGGTCCACAATTCTCTTGCTGATATCTTGGCTGATTTATTTTGATTATCCCATGATGTCACACTAGAAAGTAGTGTGTTTTGAGGTGTGCCTTAAAATATATCCACAGGTGTGCCTCCAATTAACTCAGGGACCGTGCACACATTTTTACCCAAACTGGCAGTTCGTTCCCAGTTTCACTTTCCGTGCATCTGACACCGGGATGTTGGAGGTGTCAATGTGTAAAGATCTGAAAACAGTCTCCAGAGTGGAGAGGTTTTATGAGCACTGTTTTTGCGTGCCAGTGTACACAGATTAAAACAGTAACAATGACGTTATAACTCAAAGTCCCTCTGAGTAAAAGTTCAACTTGTCATCCGTTAGTTACAACAGCAGATTTCACGCTTTTGGTAGATCCATGTGTATGCGTGGTTGCTTCAGTGACATGTTGTGTGCATGCAGATCTTTTTCTCTGGTTCTAAACGAAAATGTTGTCATGTGCACCAAACCTTCCAAAGCCATGACATCGTCATATGCGCTTTCCCAAATTGTTCAAAAGCGTGGTAATCTGAGTATGTGTAAACGTCTGACGTCTAAGAACGCAAGAAAAATTCTCTAAACATTTTCAAAAAAATTCTAGAAAAAAAACAGAAATCATTTTGGTAATCCTACTTGACCTAAAACAGGGTCTTATTTAATGTCACAGTGAGAAAAAAAAAGGTTATGCATTTTTTATACAGTATATGTAAACTTCTGGTTTGAACTGTATGGACAAAGTTCATAGCTCAACATTTTTTTTAGGCTGAGTGGTAATACAACATACTGTTTAAAGTTTGGCATTCTTCTTATAAAGAAACTAATCAAATTACTTTTGCTTTAGTGCAGGAAGACAGTTGTCTCTGGATATATTAAAGAAGATAAAGGATGCAGACACAGATGTAAATACTTACCTGCGAATTATGGCAGTCTCACAATACAGCTATCAGTTTATACTTTGCTGTAAAATGAAAATCCATCCATTCATCCATACATCTATCCATACATACATACATACATCTTCTACCGCTTTTTCTGAGGTTTGGGTTGTGGAAGGAGCAGTTCAAGCAGAGAAGCCCAGACTTCCCTCTCCCCAGCCACCTGCTCCAGGTATTCAGAGAGGATACCAAGACGTCCCCAGACCAGCTGGGAGACATAGTCTCTCCAGTGAGTCCTGGTTCTGCCCCAGGTGTTATATAGTTATATAGATGTTCTTATTTGTGAAGTGCGGTCTAGGGGCGCTCATTTCCTTTTCTGCCACTGCACCGCCCCTATAAATAGTGGGCATCAGAGTTCGGCCTCTTTGTCAATGCCCCTGCCTAGGGGCTGTATTGTTGATATCGTAGCGCAATAAAGCTAAGTTCAACTGTGCACCTGGCCTCGTCATTGAAGGGATATTTACAGACACATTTTGAAGATGAAGATAAGATAAGATATGGAAGCATGCATTTCACCATTTCGGCCCTTCCTGGAGCTCCTTGGCGGGCCACCCATCACCTGGCCGAGATGGTTTGCGGCCTTATAGACCTACATCGTGGCGCTCAACCTGGGTGAGACGGACAAGCTGAGGGCATGTGCGCTCCTGGTGCACAGTTTGGGAATTGAGGGCCAGCAGATTGTAAGCACACTTGGTGATTTGGACACATTTGAAGACGTGGTCGAGCTAATGGTGCGCCATTTTCACGCCCTGGACAGCGTCATTGTCTGGAGGATCAGGTTTTGGCAGCGCCACCAACGGGTGAGTGAATCTATCTAGCGGTTTGTCACCGTCCTGAAACTACTGGCTAGTGAGTGTCGTTTTGGGCCACTGGAGGAGGAGATGGTTTGCGACCAGCTGGCGGAGTACACCATCAACGCTGTGATACGGACGAAACACTGACACTGGCTAGAGCTATCGAGTTAGCTCTCCAATTAGAGACAGCGGACAAGCTAGCTTCAGAGCTGAGTGGGTGGCAGTCACAAATGCAGCTGGAGTTTCCTGCCACAGCACAAGTAGTGGACCTAGACAGCAATGGCAACATGGAGGACGACGCTGTGGAGACCAACGCTGCAAAACTTAGGTCTGCCCCAGGAAAACCCGTGTGTATGGGTTGTGAGTCCATGAAACACCACTTCAAGGCCAGGGACTGCCTAGCGAGAGGGAAGCGCTGTGGCAAGTGTGGATGCTTGAACCACTATGCCAGAGTGTGCCGTATGTCTGAGCCGGGGAGCCCATAGGGGAAATTGACCCCCCCCCCGCCCCGACAATTGCCCATGCGGTGTCTCTGAGTACCAGTGGGTACACGTTCTGCACAGTCAAGCTGGATGGTGTGGAGATGCTGCTGCTGATCAACACGGGGGCGGAGGGTTCTCTGCTGAAATGGGCTATGGTGAGAAAATTCTTCCCCCACTATAGTATTGCAGGAGACACAGCACCACTCTATGGTTATGGAGGTGGACGGCTGTGCACGGTTGGAACGCTGGTGCTGATGGTGTGGTACAAGTCAGCGGAGATGGCTGACTTCATGTTCTTCCTGACGGCTTGAGGCGACAACATTATGGGCTGTGACCTATTTTATGGTCTGGGTTTCGCCATTAAGAACGACGCTGGGGAGGAGTGGTCTGATTGTGGAAAGTGCAACTGGCTGGTTCAGAGGGTGGAGGACGACGCAGTGTGGGACAAAGATTTACCGGGCACCACTGTGGTTGAGCAAGACCAGCCTCGCTCAGGATCAGTGCAGGAGGGTCTCAGTGCTGGCGCTCTAAATACCTTGGACGAGGGTACCGAGCGTAATGGTGAGGCGGCTGCGTCAACAAGTGACGCCGACAAGCTAGCTCCAGTTTTCCCTGGAGCTTGGCTGCAGTGGGCCAGAGGATCTGGGGCTATGACGGTGACCGCTGCAGCGGCTTTAAAAGCAGTCGGGGCCAGACCGACAGGCACGGAGAAACCGCATGCCAAGCAGCAACACTGCAAGCCGAGCAAGACCCCTGTGAGAGTCATGGATCTGGTTTGGGTTCATGAGGAGGGATATCCACTTCGAATACGGGCCAAACAACAGCCTGAGGATCACCCGATCCTTAGCCATGTTTAGCATCGTGGCTAAATGGAGCGCAGCTTACTTTCAACTGTCAGATGGTTCGTGGAAACACACCAATGAGCTGCGGCATGCCTGGGAGGAGGCTTCAGATAGTGGGTCCGGACGAGAGGAGTGGCTGACGGCGGAGAAGAAGAGGTGCATCATCGTACACGATCAGCTGTGGCCCCAGAGGCATGCTGCCTGCAGGGGTGGACTTACTGAGAGACTGCCCGGGGCCCCCACAGGCCAGTTCCACCCCTACCTTGCCAAGTGGAAGTAGTGAGGGTTTGTAAAAAAAAAAGAAAGAAAAGAGCTCCATTGTCGCCCCCGACAGACTGCTATGATGATGGTTCTGATTACTGTTATTACATTGTGTTCTGTGTTGTTAGGATTATGTATTGTGACGTAGGCGAAGTTCACACAAAGAAGAGGAGCAGATGGTTGCGACACAACAGGCTTTATTAAACACAACCACACTCTGAGCACAGACAGGAGGGGAGGTCATTCTCCCAAACCCCCGTTTCAATCATGGTTACACACACATGATACATCTTGCCCTAATCCTGCCTATAAACACTGCTCGGTCGTTATAACGCAGTTATAATGACACAGCAGTATAATAACTCAGTAATCACATTAAATACTCCGCTGGCAGAGCATGCTGGGGAAATCCCTGCCCCCCTTAACATGGCCCCGACGTTACACTGCCCCCCCCCCCAGACTGGTTTCTGTCCCCAGAAAAATCAAAGTCCAACCCAGAAGTCCAACGCGAATCAGTCCAGGTGTCCGGGCGGCCTTCGATGCCGACCAGTACATCCACCAGCTTCAGTAGGATGACGCACAGTCCCTCCCCTGGCAGCGGGAGTCATATGCCTGCTCCGGCTGACTCCCACCGCTGCCAGGACACCCCAGGCGGCCGCTGGCCCGCGTCCAGGCGTCCAGCTTCTGCCGAGCCTGGGAAAAGACCGGATCTGTCCTGCTCGCTTCGCTGCTGCTGTGTGCCAAGGGCCTCTATGATGTCACCGCCGGGGGAAGCATCTGCGGGAGGTGGCCTGTCCTTGTCCATGCCACCTCACTCTAGTTCAACATAGGCGAGGGGCCAGTTTGTCATGGGGGGGGGGGGGCGGGGCAGTACCGTGCGATGTACCCTGGCTCTCCGCAGTGGAAGCCCCCCTTCTTCGTGTCGCCGCGGAAGTCTTCTCCGTGGACGCGCTGCCGTGGTCTGCCGTAACTCCTCCTCCTCCCCCTCGCTCTCAGCACGGCGGTTTCCTCCGGTGACCAGTCGTTCAGCACGGCAGCCAGCTCGACCTGGGCCAGGTGGTCATCCAACAGGGTCTCGCCGTTGTAGCGGGGAATCTTGGCCCGCTGCCGGATGGATGGGACGGTCGCCTTCCGGTCGATCACTGCTTCTGATCGCCATGGAATCGCCAGCCCGTCCTGCCCTGAAAAGGGTGGGAAGTGGAGCTGGTTTGCTCTGCTCGGCCCGCTCTGCCTTGAAAAAGGCAGAAGGCGGGGTACGCTGGTCCCGTCGGGTCTGCTGCTCCGTCCATCCCGGCGAGCCACTCCGGGGGTTGGTGTCTCAGCTCTGCCGTCCGTTCCCAGCTGAGCGATGATCTCCGCCCGGATCCTGGCTTCCATCTAGTTCCATACCCACTCTTGACACCAGTGTAACGTCGGCGAAGTTCACACAAAGAAGAGGAGCAGATGGTTGTGACACAACAGGCTTTATTAAACACAACCACACTCTGAGCACAGACAGGAGGGGAGGTCATTCTCCCAGACCCCCGTTTCAATCATGGTTACACACACATGACACATCTTGCCCTAATCCTGCCTATAAACACTGCTCGGTCGTTATAACGCAGTTATAATGACGCATTATAACTGCGTCATTATAACTGCTGCTGCAGTTATAATGACGCAGCAGTATTTATTTATTTAGCGAATGCAAAGTCCTCAAGCCAAGCAGTTGCCTCCTGGTTTGCTGTATGGAGAGTGTGTAATCCTCCTTCCAGTCTTTGGAGCGGGCAAGCTTCTATGATGTGTTCCATTGTTTGCTCCTCTCCACATGCGCACAGTGGGCTAGGGCTACTGCCCCATCTGTGAAGGCTGGCCAAGCAGGGGCCATGTCCAGTCCTGAAGCGATTGAGTGTAGACCACTGTCTCCTTGGGAGGTTGGTGCCCGGGACCTGTTGGTTGGGGTTTGTTACCAGGTGTTTGTTTGGGACCTCCTTGGTCTCACATTCCTCTTGCCAAGCTGTCTGGATGGTGAAATCAGCTGGGGGAGGGTTTTTCCAAATCGGCCATCTGGATGGAAGTCGGGCAGTGGGTGGGGTGTAGATATCTGCATGGATTGGTAAGTGAGGAGAGTCTTTGACTTTTTGAAGCATCCTTTGAGTTAGTGCTGCTTGCTGGATGTGTGGGGGGGCTATGTTTGACAGTACAGGGAGCCAGGGGAGTGGTGTTGAGTGGATTTTTTTTTTTTTTCGATCCAAGATGGCGCCCACAGCGGTCGACATGGTGCTTCGCTGCGCTCTTTGTTTGTTTTTGTTTGTCAATTGTGTGTCTGCTTGCACTTATACCCGTGAAGAACTTTTAAATATCAGGACTTTGACCCCCACGGACCTCCTCCCAGTTTTTCTAGCCCCTGCCGCCGATCTGGTTTATTGTTTGGCTCGGAATGTGAGACGGCGGAAGAGAGGAAGACGAGCGGGCGCTCTCGTACGACTTCGCAGGAGAGGCTCGCGAACGGCGCTGCCTGGCATATTTCTGTCCAATACCAACTCTCTCTCTAACAAGGTGGATGAACTGAGACTGCTGATGCGTTTTAAGGACCTCGCCTCCTCAGCTGTCCTCTGCTTTACTGAGACCTGGCTCCGGGAAAATATACCGGACAGCGCGCTGCGCCTCGACGGCTTCCAGCTCTTCCGTGCTGATCGTGACACAGAGCTTTCCGGCAAGACCACAGGAGGCGGTGTCTGCTTCTACATCAACTGTAGCTGGTGCTCTGATGTAACGGTAATTTCCAAACACTGTTCTCCTGCCTTGGAATTTCTTGTTATCAATTGCAAGCCCTTCTATTCCCCGCGGGAGTTTGCTTCTTTCATAATGATCGCTGTGTACGCCCCTCCCGACGCGGACACGCGCGAAGCTCAGCGCGTGCTCGCGGATCACATTCAACACACAGAGCGGAGTTTTCCAGACTCGCTGATTATTGTGGCTGGCGACTTTAATCAGTGCAATCTGAGCCACGATCTCCCCCGCTACAAACAGTTTATTAAATGCCCCACCAGAGGATTAAACACACTGGATCACTGTTACACCACAGTGAAAGACGCATATCGCGCTGTCCCTCGAGCTGCGCTGGGATTATCTGATCACGTGATGGTTCACCTCATTCCCACATACAGACAGAGATTGAAGCTCACTAAACCTGTTGTGAGCACTACAAAGATACGGACCAGTGATGCTGAGGAGAAGCTGGAAACGTGCATGGAAATATCTGACTGGGGCATGCTTAAAGGAGCCACGCATGATCTGGATGAGTACACAGACACTGTGAACTCATATATCCACTTTTGTGAAGAGAACATTCTTCCATCACGCACCAGGGTGAGTTACTCTAATGACAAACCCTGGTTCACAGCTAAGCTCAGACAGATCAGGAAGGAGAAGGAAGCAGCGCTGAAAAGTGGAGACAGGGACTGCTACAGGGAGGTTAAATACCGGTTTAACAGAGAGCTGAAGAGGGCTAAATCTGTGTACTCAGAGAGACTCCAGCAGCAGTTCACTGCTAATGATTCGGCTTCCGTGTGGAGAGGACTGAGGCAGATCACCAACTATCGGCCTCAGGCTCCTAAAGGTCAGGATGACAAAGCCCTTTGTCAGAGACTGTCCCAACACTATGCCCGTTTTGACACCTCGTCATCTGTGTCCAACTCCCCCCCTCCCTCCAGCTCCACAGCCTCCACATTCCCTACTTCATTTAAGGCACCCCCCCCCACCTCCCCCCCTCCCCTTATCATCAGTGAGCAGGATGTGCTCAAACAGTTCTCCAGACTGAACCCGCGCAAGGCCCCCGGCCCAGACGGCGTGTCTCCCTCCACCCTGAGACTCTGTGCGAAACAGCTGGCTCCTGTATTCACAGACATTTTTAACACCTCCCTTAAGTTATGCCACGTGCCATCCTGCCTCAAATCCTCCACCATCATCCCTGTCCCCAAGAAGCCACGGATCACTGGACTTAATGACTACAGACCTGTAGCGCTCACCTCTGTAGTCATGAAGTCCTTTGAGCGCCTGGTCCTGTTCCACCTCAAGTCCATCACCACCCCTCTCCTGGACCCGCTGCAGTTTGCCTACCGAGCCAACAGGTCTGTAGACGATGCAGTCAACCTGGCCCTCCACTCCATCCTGCAGCACCTGGACTCCCCGGGAACCTACGCCAGGATCCTGTTTGTGGACTTCAGCTCCGCATTCAACACCATCCGCCCCGCTCTGCTCCGGGACAAGCTGTCCCTGCTCAACGTGCCTGACTCCCTCTGCAGGTGGATCATCGACTTCCTGACGGACCGGAGGCAGCATGTGCGGCTGGGAAAGACTGTCTCAGACTATACTAGCATCAGCACCGGATCACCCCAGGGCTGTGTACTTTCCCCCCTACTCTTCTCCCTTTACACCAACTCCTGCACCTCCAGCCACCAGTCTGTCAAGTTGATCAAGTTTGCGGACGACACCACCCTCATCGGGCTCATCTCCAACGGCGACGAGTCCGCCTACAGGAGAGAGGTGGCCCAGCTGGCGTCCTGGTGCAGCAATAACAACCTGCAGCTGAACGCTCTGAAGACAGTGGAGATGATTGTAGACTTCAGGAAAGTCACTACTCCTCTGCCCCCCCTCACCCTCTCAGGCTCTCCCATCACCACTGCTGATTCCTTCCGCTTCCTAGGCACTACCATCACCAGGGACCTCAAATGGGAGCTGACCATCAGCTCACTCATCAAAAAAGCCCAGCAGAGGATGTTCTTCCTGCGGCAGCTGAGGAAGCTCAAGCTACCCACCAAGATGTTAGTGCAGTTCTACACAGCCATCATCGAGTCCATCCTCACCACCTCCATAACTGTGTGGTACGCAGGAGCCACTGCCAGGGACAGACTAAGGCTGCAGCGCGTCGTGCGCACTGCTGAGAAGGTGATCGGCTGCAAGCTCCCATCTCTCCAGGATCTGTACATCTCCAGGACCCGGAGGCGTGCTGGCCGGATCATAGCCGATCCCTCACACCCTGGTCACGTACTGTTTGCCCCCCTCCCCTCTGGTAGAAGACTTCGGTCCATCCAGACTAAAACCTCCCGTCACATGAACAGCTTCTTCCCCTCTGCCATTAGACTGCTGAACACTAAGTGACTCTCGTGCACCATGTACAGCAGCTCAACCAGACTCATGTCAATCATCACTGTTTTCTTCCTGCATTACCGACTGCACTATATAGTTCTCCACAGTATCTGCTGCTGGCTAATATATATTTTAACTGTTGACCAGTATCACTTAATCTTATCCTACACTTTATTACATGTATAGTTTATTTCTCTTATCTTATCATGTTTAATGTTGCAGCATTGTACCGAGACAAATTCCTAGTTTGTGTACTACATGAACAATGGCAATAAACCTGATTCTGATTCTGATTCTGATTCTGATTCGGATTGTCCCAAACAGCAGTATAATAACTCAGTAATCACATTAAATACACACAGAGAGTAACGTTCTCCGCTGGCAAAGCATGCTGGGGAAATCCCTGCCCCCCTTAACATGGCCCCGACATTACAGTATATTAGTTTAGGAAACATGGCAAAATTTTGATTTGATGGACTTCTAGGGACTCACCGGTGGAAGAATAACCCACCTTGCCATGTGGGGTGGGACAGGAGTCCACCCGTCCCCCCTAGTTTAGGTTTGTTGTGTGAATATGATAAGTCCTTTTAACAATTTCTGTTTTATTTTTTTTAGTTTGTGATTTGGGTCCTAAATTTGGGCGGTGCGGTGGCGCAGTGGTTAGCACTGCGGCAGCACAGCAACTCACCCTTGGCCATGGGATCCCTTGTTCGATCCCAGCTCCTGACCAACAGTGATCTGTGTGGAGTCGGCATGTTCTCCCTGTGTCTGTGTGGGTTTACTCTGGGAGTTCTCCGGTTTCCTCCCAGAGGCCAGAAACATGCAGGTTAGGTTTAGGTGTGAATGTGTGTGTGAATGGTAAAGGGATAACGCTGTACCATGGCTGCTTCATCCATCCAAGTGGATGCCCTCAATTTCCCCTCTGGGGATCAATAAAGTATACAAAATCAAAATCAAAAAAAAAAATTGAGGAGGGTTTTAATGGCGTTCATGTTTTGGGCTTTTCTACGGGGGGGAGGGGGGTTATATAGTTATATAGATGCTCTTATTTGTGAAGTGCAGTGTAGTAGCACCCACTTCCTTTTCCGCCACTACACCGCCCCATAAATATCAGCGGGCATCAGAGTTCGGCCTCTTTGCCAGGCCCCTGCCTAGCAGCTGTATTGTGGATATCATAGCACAATAAAGCTAAGTTCAACTGTCCACCTGGCCTCGTCATTGGAGGGATATTTTCAGACACAACACCTACGTAGGTCTCCTTCTAGTGTGACATGCCCGAAGCACCTCAGGTGGGAGGCGCCCAGGAGGCCTCCTGATGAGATGCCCAAACCACCTCAACTGGCTCCTTTGAATGTGGAGGAGCAGAGGTTCTACTCTGAGCCTCTCCCGGATGACTGAGCTCCTCACCCTATATCTAAGGGTGAGTCCAGCAATGCTATGGAGAAAGCTCGTTTTAGCTGCTTGTATCCGTAATCTCATTCTTTGTCTATAATACGATGAATCCATCGCTCTCACCTCAATGGCTGGGTAACCACCCAACCATGTTCTTGAGGATGATGGCCAGCACTTATGCTTTGCAAGTAGGATAACTGAGCCTTGTGGCATGGGCCCATGGTGCTTTCTTAGGGTCATCAGGTGGGTACCCTCCTTCATCAGTGTTTCGTCAATTAGCCCACAACACCTCCAAAGGGCTTGACAGCTAGCCCCAGCGTCCTAAGGCAGCCCCCTCGGCCCCATGGGTTCCACCACCACTGCTCTAAGATGTTTCCTTTGTGCCCGATGGGTTGTTCCAACGCTCACAGCGCTTCAGCCACAGCCATCTCGATGCTGCCTCGGCTCGCTTGGTGATATTAGCCACTAGCCTTCTTCTATTACAACCTTTAATTCCAAGTCTGGACAGTCCACTCCAGAGTGACTGCCCAGGAAATCCTCGGCAACCCACTTCCACTGGCAAGTTCCACGCCCGCCATCCCCTCTGCTGACACTCGTAGATGAGGGGTTGGTACTTCCCAAGTTTCCTCTCGTGGGCCTCCTCCATCCTCTCCTCCCATGGCACAGTCAGCTCAAAAAGAACCACTTGTTTCGATGCTTTAGACCATAAAACTATATCTGGTCTGAGGGTTGATGATGTAATCTCCTCTGGAAACTTAAGTTGCCTCCTGAGGTCAACTCTCATATCCCAATCAGCAGCAGATGCCAGGATTCCTACGCTTGTTTGTGCCCTACTAGCTGATTCCCCTGCCCTAACAAACCTAATCAGGCGGGGCCCTGTTATCTTGGTGGCGTTATGGGTCTTCCTCCTCTCCACCTCCAGACCTGCAGCAAGCTCAGACAATATCTGATCATGCCTCCATCTGAACTTGCCGTCCACCAGACTAGCTTGACATGATGACAACACATGTTCAAGACTTGCCGGCTTTCCACACAGCATACAACCTGGATTTTCAGCCAGCCCCCAACGGTGGAGATTTACCGGTGTTGGCAGGACATCATATGTGGCACATAAGAGGAACTTTATTCGCTGGTCCTCCATGCCCCACATATCCCTCCACCCCAATGACCTTCCTTGAACACCTGTCCAACACGTCCACCTCCCCTGACTATTCATGGATGCAGCCCTGGCTTGTCTACCCTCCTCCTCCATCATGCGAAGCTCTTCTTGGACTAGACTACGGCGGCCATTGATATCTGCCTCCCTCCACCTTGCCCTGGTTATGACTCCTAGGCCTAGCCGACCTTGATTGACTGTCCCCACAATGTCCTTGTGGCGTAACCTTTCCTCTGCATCTGCCACTGCCTTACTTGCTACCCATTTTCGTCCTGTGCGGATGGTAATATCTGTTTGACGCACAAGTCGATCCCTGCTGTCACGCAGCATTATCACCTGCCGGGCTTTGGCCACCTTAAATTCTTCAATGACCGATGTAATTGGGAGCTGCAGTTTACTTCCTGAGCTATACAGGCCAATTGAAGAAAAACTTTTGGGTACTGACAGCCATCTTCGGAGAAAGGTGTTAATCCGCCTTTCCAGGGCTTCGACTGTTGTTAATGGCACCTCATACATAAGCAGTGGCCAAAGGAGTCTTGGAAGTACTCCATGCTGGTAGCCCCAGAGTTTAAATCTTCCAGGGAGCCCACTCCTGTCCAAGATTCGCAGCCACCCCTCAACTTGTCCAAGCATCTCCTTCACACTTTCTCTATCATTCAGTTCTGCTCTATACCATTTACCCAAGCTCTTAATGGGTCTCTGGCTAACAGTGGGGATAAGTTCTTCTCCAATCCTAAAACGGGACCGGTCCTGGATGCATCCTTTCCTTAGCACAAGACTCCGTGACTTTGATGGCTTAAATTCCATCCTAGCTCCTGTAATAATCTTGCAAAGATCTTCCAAAATCCACCGCCCCTCTGGAAATGATCTTGCAGTTATTGTTAGGTCATCCATAAATGCTTTAACTGGAGAATGCTGAATACCACTTGCCAAAACTGCACCTCTTCTCGGCTTCTCCACTGACTTGACCAAGAGGTTCATTGCAGCTGCAAACAGAATGGCTGAAATTGTGCATCCAGTGACAATACCTTTCTCCAACCGCTGCCAGCTGGTGGTAAAGCCCCCACAGGTAAACCGCATCTTAAAGCGATTAAAGTACTCTTGTAAGAGATGCTGAACTTTACCTGGGACATGGTACGTTTGTAGTGTGAGTTCCACCAGTTTTAGCTGCTTGTATCCGTAATCTCATTCTTTCAGTCATTACCCAAAAATCATGACCATAGGTGAGGGTTGGAACGTAGATTGACCGGTAAATCGAATAGCTTTACCTTAGAGCTCAGTTCTCTATTCACCACGACAGACCAGAACAATGTCCACATCACTGCAGATGCTGCTCCAATCCGTCTGTCAATCTCTTGCTCCATTCTCCCCTCACTCGTGAATACGAGCCAGAGAAACTTAAACTTCTCCACCTGGGGCAGGAGCTTGTTCCCAACCTGGAGAGGACAATCCACCTTTTTCTGTCTAATGACCATGGACTTGGACTTGGAGGTGCTGCTTCTCATCCCAGCTGCTTCACACTCAGCAGCAAACCATCCCAGTAAGACCTGTAGGTCATTGCTGGATGAAGCCAACAGGACAACATCATCTGCAAATAGCAGAGTTGAGAGCCTGTGGTCACCAAGCATGACACCCTCCATTCCCTTGCTGCACCTAGAAATCCTGTCCATAAAAATTATGAACAGGATTGGTGATAAAGGGCAGCCCTGGCGGAGTCCAACTCCCACTGGGAATAAGTCCGACGGAGTGTTTGCAATATCAACCAAACTGTCACAACAGTCATATAGAGACCGGATAGCTCATAACAAGCCCAACACCCCGTACTTCCAAAGCACCCCCCACAAAAAACTACAAGGGACGTGGTCAAATGCCTTCTTCAAGTCCACAAAACACATGTAAACTGGTTGGGTAAACTCCCACGAACCTTTGAGGATTCTCGAGAGGGTAAAGCGCTGGTATGATGTGCCACGGCCGGGCCCAAAACTACACTGCTCCTCCTGAATACGAGGTTCGACCAACGGCTGGACTCTCCTCTCCAGTACTCTGATATAGACCTTCCCAGGGAGGCTGAGCAGTGTGAGCCCTCTAAAGTTGGAACGCACCCTTTGGTCCCCCTTCTTGAAGAGAGGAACCACCACCTCAGTTTTCCATGGCAAAGGCATTGTCCCCGACCTCCACACAATGTTGCAGAGGCATGTCAACCATGACAGCCCTACAACATCCAGGGCCTTGAGGTACTCTAGGCGAATCTCATCCACCTCCGGGGCCTGGCCACCAAAGAGTTTTTTAACCACTTCGGCGACCTCAGCCCCTGTGATAGGCGAGTTTTCCCCCTCATCCACAAGCCCTACTTCCTCTGTGGAAGGCATGTCAGTGGGATTGAGGAGGTCCTCGAAGTATTCCTTCCACTGCCCGACGATATCCCCGGTCGAGGTCAGCAGCACCCCATCCACACCATACACAGTGTGGACAGGGAGCACTTCAGTCACGTGTATAATAAAGTATGGTAAAATAAGATAAAATAATGACTAGGAACAATATCAGAATATTGGATAGGTGCATGCGGTGAGTCATGTCAAGGGGAACTAAGGCTGTTACTTAAGCAAAGCTAATCAATTGTGAGATTACAGGGGTGTTCCATCATAAATATAACAAAAAGTCAGAATGACATGAGGTATATAATCGACAGTGGATTAATGAGCCAGCTTTGAACAGGGATATGTAGTGAACAGAATATATGGAAAATAGCCATAAACATTGAGCTAGCTAGCTTGTGGGACTGTAGGTGTGTAGGTTTCTGGGCTCATTCTAAAGGTGCATTCAGACCAGCTGCAGAGCGTGTTTTTTGCGCGGTATAATTACATATAAAGTCAATGTAAAGATGCAAATTCACATCTGAGTGAGTTGTAAAGCCTTGCAGAGGGGTGGGGTTGTATTCATAACTTCTGCAGCTGCTTTCTACCTGCTGTGGAAATCCCCAAAGTGCCATCACATTTAGGTTTATAACGTTATCTGGCAGTCCACACAGCTGTGAAAATGTCATTGCCTCCTCGAGAACTTGTACCTGGTTGATAGTTATTTTGAGTGCTAGACTGCCAGCTCTCATTAGCACATCGATATAAACTACAGACACTCTATTTCAGCTCCAGAGCTCAGGTTCATTTGTCTGCAGGTAACTGGCAGTGTCATGTTCAAACTGTTTTTACTCTCCAGTATTGATGCTCCGGTGATGGCAGAATCTCAAGGCTGATTAGCTGTCGCGACTAACTAGCCTCGACAGATTCCCATGTATTCACTTTACACTGACTGTGTAATTGTGCCCTGTGAAAAATTTGCTTTGTGTTTGGTCTGAATACACCTTAAAACATTAAAATGCTGGAGATAAAGATGAGAGAGTGATGTAATTCCATCCCTTCCTCCAGTTGTCCTGTAACAATCAAAGACAAATCAGAAGGGCTCACTGACTGGCAGTGAGCAAGACCAAGCTTCCCTATAACAACATGCCAGGGTAGTTTCTTTTAATTTACTTTTTAATTTTTTTTTTTTTTGTAGTCACTCCAGATACCAAAACTTATGTACTAAAAATGGAAAACGTGAAATTTTCATCCTATGTCCCCTTAAAGCCTGAATGGTGTGCTGGGTGATAAATTCTGTTTGCTACAACAGGAAGATATCGATAGCATAAGTTTGCAAAGCATGTGGACTAAGACAAATATTATTTATTATAGCTTCCTAATCCATTATCAACATCTCTTGCAGGGAGATTTTGAGGTGAAGGTAAATTTGGAAAGTGATACAATAGCTACTTTGAAGAACAAACTTGCACATGAAAGTGGAATCCCATCACAAGCTCTACATTTCAAGTGAGGATTTAATTATTATTCACTGACATAATGGCTGTTCATCACTGATGTATATTCATTATTTGACTGTTTTTCAGAGGTGAAACTGGCAGTGACAACACATTGGAAAGTTGTGGAATTACAGAGGAGTCTGTGGTGCACTTCTCACTGTCCACATTCTCTGAGGAAGAACAAGCTGCAAACACTTTCATTGATGATGTCGTGCCCTCAGTCCAACAGACCCCCAAAGGAATCAGCATCTTTTTATCATCCCTCTATATCATTGTTAGTAAATTACCATATTACTATCATTATGTCAAAATGTTTAAACAGAAGAAAAGAAAAACTGAATTCACTAAGATAATCTATGTACTTCAAAAAGCTACAAGCAAAAATCCACCGACAGCCATTTAATGTGAATTTTATTGTCCTTTATAGCATACAACATGCATAGTCGAATGAAACTGCTTTTCTCCTTGCCCTAGTGTGCATTAATATGAGGAGCCACAGTAGCTGTTTCCATGACATACATGTTGAGACTGTAGGAGGAAACTAGGCTACCTGTCATAAATCCACAACTCCACACAGAATAGCCGTACTTGAGTTTGAAACCAGGTCCTCTTGTTGTAAGGGTAAAATACTAATAACTCATTCAACATGCTGCCTTGCTTGTGGATCATCTTGGACTGTACTTAGGGTCCACTCACACTATAAATTTGTCCCAATCCTAAGCCAAAATCTGCTTTTTTCAATGCTGCGCTAAAGGCCGGTCACAGCTCTTGGCTTTGGCCTGCCTGGAGAGGTTGGTTTGACACCTTCTGACGTATGTTTCACAAAAATTAGTAAAACTAAATAAAATAGATATTTTCTAGGGTTTAGTTGCCTGAAGTACAGTAGATATATTCAGAGGTATCAGATGTGGGTAATAGTGGAGTGTCCAGGCCCTAAAATTTAGTGCTATACCCACGGGTGCCAAAGTCAAGGAGAAAAGCAGAATTCACCACACAGTTGCCAACTAACAGAAAGGAAAATTGGTAGTATTTAATCTTCTTTATGAAGTTATGCTTAAGTGTAGCCCTGTGCTTTACAGTATGTAAAATGTTTACGTAGAGTCACCTGTCAACCAACAGCTAAGAACCACTGCATTACAAAGGGGAAAATTTGTACAAATTACTGTTTTCTTTATCCAAGTCTGGAGGCTTTGAAAAGACATTTTCCTAATCCATCAATTCAACAAAAACTACACCAACTGTGGTCACACTGGGCTGCTTCCTTTAGGGGTCATAACAGCAGATCATCTGCCTCCATCTCACCCTATCGCTTGTATCTTCCCATGTAACACCAACAACCTCCATGTTTTCCTTCACCATATCCATGAATCTTCTCTGTGGTCTTCCTCTTTTCCTCTTGATGGCAGCGCAATCTTCAACATCTTTTGTCCGATGTATCCACTATCCCTCCTCTGTAAACCATCTCAGCCTCATTTAAGCCTCATTTCAACTTACTGCAGTCATGTCCATGTGTGGCTGCCATGTGATCTCAGCCTTGCACCACTCCCCATGGTCCCCATGGCAGTGTTTGTATTTGGAAGTGGCATGGATCAGAACAAGGTTTGCATGGCGAGATCACGCGACAATTATATAAAATAATGTGAGAGCTCGAGACAGACCAAGGAGGACTGATCACAATCACATGATAACAACAAGGAACAGTGTTTCCTTTCGTTAAGCCGAAGACTTTGGCGAAGTGGCAACCTATTTTTTTTTTGGGGGGGGGGGGGGGGGGGTTGTATGTGATGCATGTGTTAAAATGAGAAAACACGACACTCAAAGGATAAAAGCATTCATAATACTGTAGTAATTTATACTTAAATTATATGAACAGAGATGGATATAGGAGCCAGACATTGTACTCATGTAAAAGCAGTGATCCATCCATCCATCCATCCATCCATCCATCCATCCATCCATCCATCCACCTTGTGCTGCTTTTCTGGAGGCCCGGGTGGCGGAGGCAGCAGCTCAACCATAGAAATCCAGAGTTTGTCCTTTTTTTTTTTTCTTTTTTAACAGCGTCTCTATCAAGTTGTTTTTTATTCTATTTTATTATATAGCGCTTTGTGACTATATGTCTGTGAAATGCGCTTAAAAAATAAACTTTACTTATTTACTTACATAATTACTTCCCTCTTCCCAGCCACCTCCTCCAGCTCTTCGGAGAGGAAAGACAAAGTGTTCCCAGGACAGCTGGGAGACACAGTCTCTCCAGTGTATCCTGGGTCTGCCCCGGGGTCTCCTCCCAGTGGGATGTGCCCGAAACACCTCAAGTGGGAAGCATCCACGAGGTATCCTGATCGGATGCCCAAACTACATCAACTGGCTGATTTTGATGTGGAGGAGCTGCAGTTCTACACTGAGCCTCTCCTGGGTGACTGAACTCTTCACCCCATCTCTAAGGATGAGTCCAGCAATCCTACAGAGAAAACTCATTTCAGCCACTTGTATCCATGATGTCATTCTTTCGGTCATTACCTAAAGCTCATGACCATAGGTAAGGATAGGAACGTAGATTTATGGGTAAATCAACAGCTTTGCTTTAGAGCTCAGCTCCCTCTTGACCATGACAACATCCGCATCACTGCAGATGCTGCTCTGATCCATCTGTCAATCTCCTGCCCCATTCTCCCTTCACTCGTGAAGGAGCTTGTTCCCAACCTGGAGAGGATGATCCACCCTTTTCCGGCTGAGAATCATGGACTCATCCCAGCCGCTTCACACTCAGCAGCAAACCGTCCCAGTAAGACCTGTAGGTCATTGCTGAATGAAGCCAACAGGACAACATCATCTGCAAACAGCACAGATGAGATCCTGTGGTCACCAAACATGACACCCTCTGTTCCTTGGCTGCACCAAGAAATCCTCTCCATAAAAATTATGACCAGTATCAGTGACAAAGGGCAACCCTGATGGAGTCCAACTCTCACTGGAAACGAGTCCGACTGAGTGTTGGCAATACGAACCAAACTCTCACAACGATCATATAGAGACCGGATAGCTCGTAACAAGCCCATACTCCCGAAGCACCCCCCACAAAAAAACACAGGGGACGTGGTCGAATGCTTTCTCCAAGTCCACAAAACAAATGTAGACTGGTTGGGCAAACTCCAACAAACCCTTGAGGATTCTCGAGAGGGTAAAGAGTTAGTCCGATGTGCCATGGCCAAGACGAAAGCCACATTGCTGCTCCTGAATCTGAGGTTCGACCAACAGCCGGACTCATCTCTCCAGTGCTCTGGCATAGACCTTCCCAGGGAGGCTGGGGAGTGTGACTCCCCCTAAAGGTGGAACACACCCTCCGGTCCCCCTTCTTAAAAAGAGGAACCATCACCCTAGTTTGCCATGCCAAAGGTACTGTTCCTGACATCCATGTAATGTTGCAGAGACGTGTCAGCCATGACAGCCCTACAACATCCAACGTTTTGAGGTACTCTCGGCAAGTCTCGTCTACCCCCAGGGCCCGGCTATGGAAGAGTCTTTTAACCACTTCGGCGACCTCAGCCCCTGTGATGGGCGAGTCGTCCCCCTCGTCCCCAAGCTGTATTTCTTTTGTGGAAGACATGTCAGTGGGATTGAGGAGGCCCTCGGAGTATTCCTTCCGCTGCCTGATGATATCCCCAGTTGAAGTCAGTAGCGCCCCATCCCCACCATACATAGTGAGGACAAGGAGCTGCTTCCCCCTCCTGAATCGCCAGTTTGCCAGAATCTCTCCGAGGCCCATCGAAATCTTGTTCCATGGCCTCTCCGAACTCCTCCCATACCCGAATTTTTGCTTCAGCAACCGCCCAAGCTGCACTCCGCTTGGCCTGACAGTACACCTCAGCTGCTCTGAGAGTCCCACAAGCCAGCCAAGCTCAATAGGATGACTCCTTCAGCTGTCATCCTGTGTCCACCACTTGGTTCGGGGGTTGCCACCACGAGATGCACCGACCACCTTGCGGCCGCAGCTCTGGGCAGCCACTTCAACAATGGAGATGGAGAGCATGGCCCATTCAGACTCCATGTCTCCAGACACCCTCGGAATGTGGACCAAGTTCTTCCAGAGGTGGGAGTTGAAGAGCTCCCGGACAGGGGCCTCAGACAGACTTTCCCAGCACATCCTCACTATACTTTTGGTTCTACCAGGTCTGAATGGCATCCTCCCCTGCCATCAGATCCAACTCACCACCAGTTGGTCATCAGTTGACAGGTCTGCACTTCTCTTTACCTGAGTGTCCAAGACATACATTTGCAGGTCTGATGACACAATCAAAAAATCGATCATCAACCTGCCACCTAGCATGTCCTTGTGCCAGGTGCATGCATGGACACCCTTATGCTGGAACACGGTGTTTGTTATAAACAAACTGTGGTTGGCACAGACGTCCAATAACTGAACTACACTTGGGTTCAGATTGGGCAGGCCGTTCCTCCCAATCACACCCCTCCAGGTTTCACTGTCATTTCCCATGTGTGCATTGAAGTCCCCCAGTGGGACAATGGAGTCTCCAAGAGGAGCACTTTCCAGCACCCCAGTCAGAGACTCCAAATAGGGTGGGTACTCTGAATTTGGTGCATTGGCACAAATGATTTTCAGGACCTTTTTCCCCACCTGAAGGCGCAGGGATAAACCCTTTCGTTCACCAGGGAAAACTCCAATACTGAGGCAGCAAGGTGGGGGGATACAAGAATACCCACCCCTGTTTGCCGCCTCTCACCCAGGGCAACTCCAGAGTAGGCCAAGCTCCAGCCCCTCTCTGGAACCAGAGCTGTGCATTGGGGTGAGCCCGACTATATCTAGCCGGTATCTCTCAACCTCGTCCACCAGATTAGGCTCATTTCCCACCAGAGGGGTGACATTCCACATCCCAAAAGCCAGTTTAGGAAGCTGGGGATCAGACCGCCATGGTCTTTGCCTTCAACTGCCACCTGATCTGCATAGCACTGGACACCTATGGTCTCTCCTGCAGGTGATGAACCCACTGGAGGGCTGACCCATGTCACTTCTTTGGGCTGAGCCCGGCCGAGTTCCATTGGCAGAGACCCGACCACTATAATTTAACCATTATAATTTAAATGTGACCCCCGTCAGACTCCAATATGAATGGTCTCCAGCTATGAAGTGACCCACATGCGCAGAAGAAAACATAACGCCAGACACAGCATTGTGTTTATGAGCCCCGAACAATTGAGGGGGACAGAACTTCTTCACCTTGGTGCAGCACAGCAAAATAAAATGTTAAAATCATTCAGAAATGATTATGCACAAAATAAATATGAGACCAGCTTCATTTCTCTACACGCCAGATGACCGCTGTGATCAACTCTGCTTTAATAGAACTGATCAATTAAACGGCTCTCTTGAAAATGAGACCCCGTGTCTCAATGGGATTACCTGTAGAAATAAGGTTAATAATATCTAAACAGCGCGGCTAATACCATTGGCATAACACCAGTCCTGCACAGGAAGGAGAAGCTTCCAGAGACTCCCCTCTCCTGGACTGCGTGTCCTCATATCCCCGTATCTGGCCATTCCACTCCACAGTCATGTCGATATTTACATTTTAGATATTGCAGTGGCCAGGACTCATGGTGTGCTGTTTACAGGGAAAAAGGAATTTGCAGCATTCAGTAAATGTGCCGTTACTGTGCGCCTGTAATGTCTGGTGGTTTCAGCCCCGAACCCTCCACCCCCCGAAATTTTGAAGTTGTTGTGCAGTCAGTGTTAAGTCCACAAACCTGGAATGAAGACGGACGAGGATTCTGTGCTCGAACTGAACTTTATTACAAACAGGATGTAGTACAAAGCACTTATGAACACTTAGTTATAGCTGTCTAACCAACTGCATGAGATGGCGGACTTCCCAAATATATAGTGGCTTGGTGACGTCACCCATAGGCTACGTCACACGCTGTATACCAGCACTTATTCTAACACTACAGTCGGAGCTGACAAACTTACGATCCAGTGATAAAGGGAAGAAGAAGATTGATTAAAAAGAGAGCATAAATCAGCTGTGTCTGCCATGCTTGCTGCATCCTCCACCACAGAATTGCCGCATCTGTCTCACTTCAATGAGGAAAAAGTCAGATGAAATGCACCATGACTTTTCAGACAGAGGTCGCTTTGAAAATATCCGATACGTATCTGAATTAGAACCACATATGAAAGTGGCCTGGGTCTGGTGTGAAAAAATAAGATCTGTGCTGTTCAGATCGTCATTAAAAAATCGGATATGGGCCACGTGTGCAAAAAAAATCAGAATTTGGCCACTTTCACCTGCAGTGTGAACGTAGCCATTGTGTATTTTTAGTGATCCGTTGTGGTGAGCCAGATCGGTTCCCTTTCACTTTAGCTGCTATCCTTCTGTCACAAATCACCCCAACAGTTTTTCCACCCACTCCACCCTTCCTGCACTCTCTTCTTCACCTCTGTTGTGCACTGTCAATTGTTTTGGATAGTTAGTTAAGTTAACATACAGAGCTACCAGAGGACCGACCCCCCCCCACCCCCCGTAGCTTTCACTCCTTACAGTAGCTGTGTGGCCTAGTGTCATTGAAACGGATTGTTCCAGTTATAGTTCTCATGGTTGAGTTGAGCTGGGTGTCTACATGGTGTGTGTAAGATGACCTGGACCAGACAGGGGCACAATATTCTGCTACAGAGTATGAAAGGGCCAGTGCTGAGGTGCGCAGGGTGGAGACTGCCGCCCCCCATTTTGCACCAGCGAGCTTGCAGAGCAGGTTGTTTCGTACTTCCACCTTAGCAGCCGTCCCCTTTAGATGTTCCTTGAAGGATAAGGTCCTATCAAGGGTCACTCCAAGATAAGTTGGATTTGGGGCATGCTTAAGCTTGAGTCAGCTCAGGTGGATGTTTAGTTCTCTGGCAGCTTTTGCATTGTGGAGATGAAATACACTGGAGACGGTTTTTGCTGGGCTTGGTTTTAGGCGCCAGATTTTGCAGAACTGATCCAGTTTAGCAAGATCTTCCGTGAGCACCCGTTCCAGTGGTTCAAAGTCTGGTGCTTGGAATGCCAAACAGATGTTTGGAACAATCCGCTCAACACCACTCCCCTGGCTCTCTGTACTGTCAAACATAGCCCCTCCACACATCCGGCGAGCAGCATTAACTCAAAGGATGCTCCAAAAAGTTAAAGATTTTCCTCACTTACCAATCCATGCAGATATCTACACCCCACCCACTGCCCGACTTTCATCCAGACGGCCGATTTGGAAAAACCCTCCCCCAGCTGACTTTACCATCCAGACAGCTTGGCAAGAGGAATGGGAAACCAAGGAGGTCCCAAACAAACAGCTGGTGATAAACCCCAACCAACAGGTCCCGGGCACCAACCTCCCAAGGAGACAGTGGTCTACACTCAATCGCTTCAGGACTGGACATGGCCCCTGCTTGGCCAGCCTTCACAGATGGGGCAGTAGCCCTAGCCCACTGTGCGCATGTGGAGAGGAGCAAACTATGGAACACATCATAGAGGCTTGCCCGCTCCAAAGACTGGAAGGAGGATTACACACCCTCCATACAGCAAACCAGGAGGCAACTGCTTGGCTTAAGGACTTTGCATTCGCTAAATAAATAAATTGAAACGGAGATAGGCACCATCCTACACCACTGGCATGGGACTAACTAACTTAACTTAACCTTCACTAGCTTTTTTCCTTGCACGTTCACTGTTACACCTGCCTCATCCTCATTTGCACACATGTATTCTGTCTAGCTTCTACTGACTTTCATTTCGTCCACTTTCTCCCTACTCCCAGTAGACATCACAATCCTGAAGAGAACAGAGAAGACTGGATGAGTTTGTACTGCATAAAATTTTTGTATAATGGTGAATTTTGCAATAACACATCATCATAAATTAGAATAATTTGCCATAATGGTCAATAGGATTATGTTGGCAATTTTGTTGCCTCCTGAAACTCTTGTTATCCTACGCATGGTGAGTGATGCACATAGAGGGAGCAGTGACACCGGTCATGTAAGAGGTTTTTCATATCCTTCTTCTAGAAACACAAACCTCATGTGGATGTACGGAAAGTGATTGGCTACATACGAAAATTAACTGGATGTCACCCTCTGGCCCAAAGTTTGAAGCAGTTACTCCACTTGAATACACCCATATCCAGGACTCAAAAGGTAGACTCTACAAAATACTGTATCAGCAGACCCTGTTGTTTACTTTATTCTGGCAAAACGTGATTATAATCTAAAAAAAATGACACTGTTTTGTTATGTTTTTTATTTTAATGCAGATTGCAGTAGTTGAAGGCCTGTACCTTCTTTTTAGAAAGCTTCTACCAGCTCTCGGAATGCAACAAGGGGATAAGGTCATTGAGGATCTCGATGTCTTTGAGTATTCAACATTCTGCTGGGCATATCTTTTGTCAGAGGCAAAGGTATGATTAAATTAATGTACTCAAGTTTTCAAGTGTAAGTTAGGAAAACCATCACAGCACAGAGGAACTGACACTTTTGCACCCTGTCATCATTGTTATGCATTCACAAAAGCTCAGTCGGGACCTGAAATAGTTAACACTCAAAAAAATCAGTGTAATTTATATGTTTGTCATTACATTCAATACGACTTAATTCTTCTTCTTCTTTCGGCTGCTCCCTTTAGGGGTCACCACAACGGATCATCTGTCTCCTTTTCACCTGCATCTTCCTCTGTAGCACCAACCCTCTCCATGTCCTCCTTCACTACATCCATGAATCTTCTCTGTGATCTTCCTCTTTTCCTCCTGCCTGGCGGCCCCATCTTCAACATCCATTGTCCAATATACCCACTATCCCTCCTCTGCACATGTCCAAATCATCTCAGCCTTGCCTCTCTTATGTTGTCTCCAAACCGCTCAACCTGAGCTGTCCCTCTGCTATACTCATTTCTAATCCTGTCCCTCCTAGTCACTCCCAATGAAAATCTTAGCATCTTCAACTCTGCCACCTCCAGCTCCACCTCCTGTCTTTTTGTCAGCGCCACTATCTCCAAACCATACATCATAGCAGGTCTTCACTTCCGCCCTCCCAAGAGAGTAGACGCTTTTCTTTCTCTCCTGCTCTGACTTTTTTCCTCCCCTCCCAACTACTGGATCCCAGCTTGCTGTTGTCTGTCTGCGTCTAACTGCGACCGTCGAAAAGAAATTATGGAGTTAATAAGCTGGGCTTTGAACACAATTGACACTATTTTTTCAACAAGGAAAAGTGCTCCAGGGGAAGCTGTCTGCCCCGCAGGAACGGCTCCAGCGGGCTATTTACGTGACACAGGTATTTGGAGAATGCTGTGTCTCACTAATCTCTCTAAGATTTGTTTATCTTCGTAATAATGGTGATCAGGATCTTTCTGATTGGGACTGGAATTGTCCTGGTTTACTGCAAATTGCTGAAGATGGATTCAACCTATCAAAATGCTGGCCAGGCGAGGTGCATCTGTCAAATTGAAAAATTGGAGAAGACCCTGATAGCGACAAATGGAGAACTGTCTCGGAAGGTGGATTACATCATGGTCTCGCTTAGGTCTTTCCACGATGGATTTAAAGCCCCGCAATGAAGGATTAAGTACTGAATCTACAGAAGAAATAAAAAGCCTTCTCTGTGATCAGTCCGATTTGGCTCAATTTCCCCATGAAAATTCCTCCTGGCTGTCTGCAGTCTGTGTTTTCAAAATCATCGAGCATAAGGCCTTGGACAGCCAGCTGGACTCTGCCAAGATAAGGACTCGGCGCCAGCCAGACAAAACATCTCCTGCCAAGAGTCCTTGTTGTCTCTCTTATTATCATCAACACTGCTCAACACCGCACACACATTGATCCATGAACTGAATAAAGATACACACACTGCTCTCTTGTGTCTTGTTAACCCTGTGTAGCGAATGTGCATCGAGCTTTTTTTTTCCTTGAAATCTTAATATTGATTAATTATGTAACCAGTATTTTGAATCAATGATTTTTTTGCTCCTTCCTATTGTTCCTCGTATTATTCTTATTCATGCTACTGTACCCACTATCCTGTTGGCAGGCGCATCTCTGATGCTGCTGCGTCACTGGAAATGCAGGTTCATTTTCTGTGTCAAGTCAAATTCTCTCGTATGTTATCAGTGATCTGTTAATGTACTTGGCAATAAATCTATTCTGATTCTGATTCTGATTCTGATTCTCACTTCCGTCTTATAAATCTTCCCTTTCACTCTTACTGCTACCCTTCTGTCACAAATCACCCCTGACACTTGTCTCCACCCACTCCACTCTGCCTGCACTCTGTTGTTCACCTCTCGTGCATTTTCCATTGCTTTGGATGGTTTACCCCAGGTATTTAAGCTCATCTACTTTCACTACCTCTACTCCTTCCATCTTCACCGCTGCACCTGCCTCCCTCTCATTCACACTCATGTATTCTGTCTTTCTTCTATTGACTTTCACTCCTCTTCTCTCCAGAGCATACCTCCACCTCTCCAGGTTCTCTTCCACCTGCTCCCTACTCTCACTACACATCACAATGTCATTTGCAAACATCATGGTCCACGGAGACTCCTGCCTGACCTCATCTGTCAGTCTGTCCATCACCATGGCAAACAAGAAGGGGCTCAGAGCCGATCCCTGATGTAATCCTACTCCCACCTTGAATCCATCTGTCACTCCTACGGCACACCTCACCACTGTCTCACTGTCCTGCACCACCCTCACATACTTCTCTGCCACTCCTGACTTCCTCATACAGTACCACACTTCCTCTCTTGGCACCCTATCATATGCTTTCTCTAGATCCACAAAGACACAGTGCAACTCCTTCTGACCTCCTTTATACTTCTCTATCAGCACTCTTCCTCTTCCTCTTCCAGCGCCACATGAGTCAGCTGCCTTTTTGCAACAGCGGCTCAATTCTGAGTTTTTTCTTCCTCTATCTTTCCGATCCGGTGACAACTTTCTGATCCGGCGACACCTTACACATCACGAACACACAGATCGCCCCAAATGTCTCCCGAGCCGGCGGACGGAGCCACTGTTTACAGCAGGAGACGGTACAGCAGGGAACAACTGCTAGCACTCAACCGCCACTCGGTGCTAATGAAAAAACTCAACATACCAGGAGAAATAAGGCGAAAACGACGTGGGTGTCGTGCGGGTGTAAGACGGCGGCCAAGGAATATAAGGTACAGACCCACCCTCCCATCTGTTGTTATGGGGAATGTACGATCTATATTGGGAAAGTTAGATGAGCTAGCGGCTATCTCCCACTACGATAGCATATACTGGGAGTGCTGCCTTCTATTGTTTACGGAGATGTGGCTGACTGAACTAGAAGCAGATACTAGCATTGAACTGGAGGATTTCCACGCGATACGGGCAGACCGAACACCAGACAGTGGCAACGCAAGGGGCGGTGGAGTGATGATCTATGTTAATAACAACTGGTGCAGACCGGGACATATCACTGTTAAACAACAACACTGCAGCAAAGACATCGAGTTGCTAACTATTAGCATGCGGCCTACCTATCTCCCGAGGGAATACTCACACATGATCTGCATTGTTATTTATGCAAATCCGACGGCGAACGCTGGGACAGCGCGTGACATCATCCACTCAGTAACTGGCAGGCTGCAGACAGAACACCCAGATGCTCTTCTCCTCATCTCAGGCCATTTCAACCAAGTTTCACTGTCTCCCATTCTACCCACGTTCACCCAGTATGTCACGTGCCACACTAGAGACAATAAAACACTGGACTTATTCTACGCAAACACTAAGGAGGCGTACACCTCATCACCAGTCCCCCCACTCGGGAGATCGGATCACAACTTGGTTCATCTCCGGCCGGTGTACAAACCCCTAGTGCTCAGATAACCTCCGGTCATGCGCACAGTGAAGTTATGGTCTGAGGAGGCAATGGACGCTCTAAAGGACTGCTTTGAAACCACTGCCTGGGAGCAGCTCTGCGATCCACATAGTGAGGACATCGATGGCCTCATTCACACCATCACGGACTACATCAGCTTCTGTGTGGACAACACCGTACCCACCAAGACCATACGGTGTTGCTCAAATAACAAACCCTGGATCAACCCTGAGATAAAAACACTTCTGAGAGAGAAGAAGAGGATCTTCATGTCAGGGAACAGGGAGATGCTGAAGTCCGTACAGAGGGAGCTGAGGAGGAAGATCAGAGAAGGCAAGGACAGCTTCAGGAAGAAGATGGAGGATAAGCTGCAACAGAGCGACATTGGTGGGGTCTGGAGAAACCTTAAAACCATCTCTGGGCTCCAGAATACCTCCCCCCAGGCCACGGGGGGCAGGGAGTGGGCGAACAATCTGAATCTGTTTTTCAATAGGTTTGACCAACCGCCCCCCCCCCCCCCCCGGACTGCACAACCACTGCTGCCTCTGAAGACATCAAGTCTTGCTGCCCACTCCCCACTCCACCAACACCCCCCCCCCCACCTCCCAACACACAGCCCCCAAACCTGACCCTCACTAAGACCCAAGTGAGGATGGAGCTGAGGAAGATCAAGGCGAGGAAGGCGTCGGGACCGGACAGCATCAGTGCAAAGCTCCTCAAGTCCTGTGCAGACCAGTTGTGTGGGATTGTGGAGTACATCTTCAACCTGAGCCTGAAGCTGGGGAGGATACCACAGTTGTGGAAAACATCTTGTGTGGTACCTGTACCAAAGACTTCCCACCCCAAAGATCTGAACAGCTACAGACCAGTGGCCCTGACGTCCCACATGATGAAGACCCTGGAGAGACTGCTCCTTACTCACCTCCGCCCCCTGATGGGACCAGCGATGGATCCACTCCAGTTCGCCTACCAGCATGGCATTGGGGTGGAGGATGCAGTTATCTTCCTCCTTCACCGTTCTCTGTTCCACCTGGAGAAGCCCGGGAATGCGGTGAGGATCATGTTCTTTGACTTCTCCAGTGCTTTCAACACCATCCAACCGATGATCCTGAAGGACAAGCTGCTGTGCGCAGGGGTGGACCAGCACCTGTCATCATGGATCCTGGACTACCTCACAAACCGGCCACAGTTTGTCAGAACCCGGGACTGTGTGTCCGACACGATCATCGGTAGCACGGGGGCCCCCCAGGGAACGGTTTTGGCTCCCTTCCTGTTCACCCTTTATACTGCGGACTTCTCACACAACACAACACACTGCCATCTACAGAAGTTCTCTGATGACTCTGCAATCACTGGCCTCATCTCCAACGGAGATGAAGCTCAGTACAGAGGACTTATCCAGGACTTTGTGGACTGGTGCCATCGGAACTGCTTCCAGATCAATGCGAGGAAAACTAAGGAGCTGGTGGTGGACTGCCGCAGGCAAGGACAACCCTTCACAGCACCAGTAAATATACAGGGAACAGACATCGAGATGGTGACATCCTACAAGTACCTGGGTGTTCATCTGAACAATAAACTAGACTGGTCACACAATACTGACACACTCCTCAAGAAGGGACAGTGCAGGCTGTTCCTACTGAGGAGACTCAGGTCTTTTGGTGTACAAGGGGCGCTGCTGAAGACATTCTACGACACGGTGGTGGTATCAGCCATCACTTTTGGAGTGGTCTGCTGGGGCAGTGGCATTACAGCAGCCGATAGGAAGAGACTGAACAAACTGATCAAGAAAGCTAGCTCTGTCCTGGGGCAGCGCCTTGACCCAGTGGAGGAGATGGGAGAGAGAAGGATGGTGGCTAAACTGTCATCTCTGCTGGAGTCCGAGTTTCGCCCTATGCAGGACACACTGAATGTACTAAGGAGCTCATTTAGCAGCAGACTACATCATCCTAGGTGCACAACCGAGAGGTTTCGCAGGTCCTTCCTACCTACGGCTTTCAGACTGTACAACCTAAGCAGGGCTGCTCGCAGAGATAGCAAAAAGATGTGACAACCTAATAGTATTGAATGCAAAAGACGCAATAGACTTACACAATGGTCCCCTCCGGTATACAACTAGGAAAAGACCGGTAGCTACAGAGGGTAACAACATGTATGGGTACATAATCATACTACGGGTACATAATCATACTAAGTAGACGGTTATGCTATTTCATTCCATCTAGCTACAATGCTCCGCACTGTGTGTTTATATATTTATTCCATCTAGCAACAATGCTCCACACTGTGTGTTTATATATTTACATATTTATTCCATCTAGCTACAATGCTCCGCACTGTGTGTTTATATATTTACATATTTATTCCATCTAGCAACAATGTTCCGCACTGTGTGTGTTTATATATTCATATATTTATTCCATCTAGCTTCAACGCTCCACACTGTATGTGTGTTTATATATTCACCTATTTATTCCATCTAGCTACAATGCTCCGCACTGTGTGTGTTTATATATTCATATATTTATTCCATCTATCTACAATGCTCCACACTGTGTTTATATATTTATTCCATCTAGCTACAATGCTCCGCACTGTGTGTCTATATATTTATGTTTATATGTACATATGTATATTCGCTGCTCTTGTTTTTTTCTTGTCTTCTGATTGTTACTCTGAGTGTTGCTATCCCTGTGCTGTTGCAATCCTGGAATTTCCCCATTGTGGGACTAATAAAGGCTTATCTTATCATATCTTATCTTATCTTATCTTATCTTATAGCAAACATTGCATCTGTAGTCCTCTTTCTTGGCTTGAAACTGTACTGCTGCTCACTGATTGTCACCTGTCCTCTTAACCTAGCTTCAACAACTCTTTCCCATATCTTCATAGTGTGGCTAATCAGCTTTATGCCTCTGTAGTTAGGGCAGCTCTGATCATCACCTTTGTTCTTGAAAATTGGTACCAAACACTTCTTCTCCACTACTCAGGCATCCTCTCACTCTTCAAGATTGTGTTAAACAAACTGGTTAAAAAGTCCACTGCCATCTGTCCTAAACATCTCCATACCTTCACAGGTATGTCGTCTGGACCAACCGCCTTTCCATTCTTCATCCTCTTCAAAGCTGCCCTCACTTCTGCCTTGCTAATCCTCAAGACTTCCTTGTTCACCACCTTTCCTTCATCCATCCTCCTCTCTCTCATTTTCTTTATTCATCAGCTCTTCAAAGTACTCCTTCCACCTTCTCAACACACAGATTCCAGATACTCCCATCTTCTTTTTTCATCTCCCTGACTATCCCACTTTTTCTGTTAGCCTCTTCTGTACTTTACTGTACTTTAAATACTTTCCTGTACCTCCTCATTCCACCACCCAGTCTCTTTGTCTTCCTTCCTCTGTCCACTAAATACACCACATACCTTTATACCCATTTCTCCTCAATACTTTTTCTGTACTTTCCCAGTCATCTGGTAATTCTTCCCTACCACCCAGAGCCTGTATCAACTCCTTCCTGAACTCTGTGTGACCTTCTTCCTTCTGTAACTTCCCCCACTTAATCTTTGGCTTTGCCTTCACTGTTTTCCTCTTCTTGCTTTCCGAAGTCATCCTAGAGACTACCATCCAATGCTGTCTAGCTACATTCTTCCCTGCCCCCACCTTGCAGTCTCCTATGTCTTTCAGGTTTCTCCTTCAGCATATAATGTATTCCACCTGTGTGCACCTTCTTTCACTCTTGTAAGTCACCCTACTGTATGTTCTTCTCTCTTCTTGAAGTGTGTTCACCACAGCCATTTCCATCCTTTTAGCAAAATCCAAAACCATCTGGCCTTCCACATTACCCAGAACCTCCTCCTCACCCTTCACCCACATGTCCATTAAAGACTGCTTGAATCACCACTCTCTACCACTTCATTCAACTTACTCCAGAATTCCTCTTTCTCTTCTACCTGACATCCAACTTGTGGGACATACACACTGACAACATTCAACAGCACACCTTCGACTTCTAACTTCAAACTCATGATTCTGTCTGACTCCCTCTTTCCCTCCTGAACACTCTTCACATACTCTTCCTTCAAGATTACTCCTACTCAATTTCTCTTCCTATCTACACCATGGTAGAACAGTTTAAACCCACCTCCTATGCTCCTAGCCTTGCTTCCGGTCCATCTGGTTTCTTGAACACACAGTATATCTACTTTTTTTCTCGCCATCATATCAGCCAACTCTCTGCCTTTACCAGTCATAGTCCCTACATTTAAAGTCCCTACTCTCACCTCCACACTTCTACCTTTCCTTTCTTTTCCTCTTTCTCCCTCCTAACATGCCTCTCCTCCTCCTCGATCTTTGACCAACAGTAGCCCAATTTGCACCAGCACCCTGTCGGTTAACAGCACCGGTGGTGGTCGTTGTTAACCCGAGCCTTGACCGATCCAGTGTGAAAGTCTTATTCATCATTCTGCTTGTTTGATTTGGCAAAGGTTCTACATCGGATGCCCTTCCTGACACAGCCCTCCCCATTTACCTGGGCCTGGAACCGGCACTAGGAGTACACTGGATTGTGCACCCCCTGTGGCTGGGTTAATACAATGACTTAATTAAGATTTATAAATGCTTCAAAAAACATTTGGAAACATTATTTCAGTCAGTTATTTTCCCCCTTAATAGTACCAATTGGTATTGTATTTTATATTGTTGGAAAGCCTGATTAGTCACCTTTACAATGAGGTACAACTTTTTTTTTTTTTTTTTTTTTTGTTACTTATTTGTACCCGTAGGTAGACTTGGTTTGCAGTCTGGTGACAAGCCACCGGCTACTGGTCGCTGCGTGCGCGAGCGCCCTAAACCTACATGTTTTTGGTGTGCGGGAGGAAACCGGAGAAATCCCGGAGTAAACCCGCGCAACACGGGGAGAACAGGCAAACTCCACACAGCTCACTGTTGGTCGGGGGCTGGGATCGAACCCACGATCTCATGATCCCCGCGGTCCCCCGGCCGAGGGTAAAACTGTGCTGCCACAGTGCTAAACCACTGCGCCACCGTGCAGCCAACAACAACAACTCACAGTCTCACAGTCTGTGAGACTCACAGACTCACAGACTCAGAGACTCACAGTCCTGCAAAGGACAATGGTGGCACATGGGTGAGGCAGCACTGTTTGCTGCTGACCTGGCAGGCTGGGCTTACCTCACCATGAAGGATTGTGGTCCGCCGCTCTGGCTGCTGCTTCTCCAACACCGGTGTTCTTTGCCAGACTCCGAGTCCCCGCTGGTGCTCCTCCGAGTGTATTCTCATGCCTCATGTTCTCGACATATGCTGAATTATCCTTTAGACCTATGCAATCACAGGAGCATTGTAGTGTAATTTTCTAAGCATTAAAACACGGTTGGCTGACGCAGGCACGCAGGCATGTTGGCTGACGCAGGCACACTAAGAGAGAAGGACTACACGTTCTACTGGCAGGGAAAGGGCAGTGACGAACACAGGGAACACGGAGTGAGCTTCGCAGTGAAGAACACCTTGCTGAAGATGGTGGAACCGGGCAGCACTGGCTCTGCACGACTCCTTACCCTCCCCCTGAACACCACTCAAGGCCCAGTCACCCTCGTCAGTGTGTATGCCCCAACACTGACAGCCACATCAGAGGCAAAAGACGAGTTCTACGAGAATCTCGCAACAACTGTCAGGACCATCCCCAACTCTGAACAACTCATTCTCCTTGGAGACTTCAATGCCAGAGTGGGTGCTGACCATGACTCCTGGCCCTCCTGTCTTGGACCTTTTGGCGTGGGAAGAATGAATGACAACGGACAGCGGCTGCTCGAGTTCTGCACATATCACGATCTGTGCATCACAAACTCGTTCTTCAAGACCAAGCCCCAACACAAGGTTTCCTGGCAACATCCGCGCTCAAAGCACTGGCACCAGCTGGACTTGATCCTGACCAGGCGCACCTCACTGAAGAATGTGCTAATCACCCGTTCGTTCCAGAGTGCAGATTGCGATACAGACCATTCATTGGTGTGTTGCAAGGTCAAGCTGCAGCTGAAGAAATTCCATCATGCTAGACAGCCTGGAAAGGCACGGATTGACACCAGCAAGATGGCTCAACCAGAACTTGTTGAGCAGTTTGCCTCCACCTTTGAGAAGGAACTTGGTGTACCACAAGAAGGAGAATCTGCAAAGCAGAAGTGGGAAGAGCTGCGAAACACCATCCACTGCACAGCCTTGGCTACCTTTGGGAGGAAGACCTCGAAGTCACAGGACTGGTTTGATGCCAAGTTGACCGAGATGACCCCCGTCATTGAAGCCAAGCGCTCAGCACTTGCTGAGTACAAGAAGTACCCAAACGAGAAGAATCTCCAGATTCTCAGGGCTGCGAGAAGCAAAGTTCAGCAGACTGCTCGGCGCTGTGCCAACGAGTACTGGACTCAGCTCAGCCAAGACATTCAAACTGCTGCCTTAACAGGGAACATTCGTGGCATGTACGATGGCATCAAGAAAGCACTTGGTCTGGCTCAGAGCAAGACGGCCCCCCCTCAAATCCTCCACTGGGGTGATGATCACAGAAAAGAACAAGCAGATGGAGAGATGGGTGGAACACTACTCCGACCTCTACTCCAGAGAGAACATCGTGACACCATCAGTCCTTGATGCCATCGACTGCCTGCCATCCATGGACGAACTTGACGCCGAGCCAACCATCGAAGAACTCAGCAAGGCCATTGATAGCTTGGCCGCTGACAAGGCACCCGGCAACAACGGCATACCCCCTGACCTGATCAAGCACTGCAAGACCGCCCTACTGCTGCCATTGCATGACGTCCTCTGCCAGTGTTGGAAGGAAGGTGCCGTACCACAGGACATGAGGGACGCCAAGATCATCACCCTCTACAAAAACAAAGGGGAGAGAAGCGACTGCAACAACTACAGGGGCATCTCCCTCCTCAGCGCTGTTGGTAAAGTCTACGCACGAGTTGTTCTCGTTCGTCTACAGGAGCTTGCCGAACGTGTCTACCCCGAGTCTCAGTGTGGCTTCCGCGCTGCGCGATCGACGGTAGACATGATATTCTCCATCCGCCAACTCCAGGAGAAATGCAGAAAACAGAACATGCCCCTGTACTTCGCCTTCATCGACCTCATCAAAGCGTTCGATTTGGTCAGCAGAGAGGGCCTTTTCAAGATCCTGCCAAAGATAGGATGCCCACCAAAGTTGCAAAGCCTCATCGAATCGTTTCACACCAACATGCAGGGGATAGTGCAGCACGATGGCAACGTCTCAGAGCCATTCAACTTACGCAGCGGAGTGAAACAGGGCTGTGTACTTGCGCCAACCCTCTTTGGGATTTTCTTTGCTATGCTCCTGAGGCATGCCTTTAGCACAGCAACAGAGGGAATCTACCTGCACACAAGATCTGACGGCAGGCTTTTCAACCTCGCCCGCTTGAAAGCCAGAACCAAAGTACGCGAGGCTCTAATCAGAGACATGCTGTTCGCAGACGACGCTGCAGTCGCAACCCACACACAGCAGGAGCTTCAGACCCTGATGGACCACTTCTCCCAGGCATGCAAGGACTTCGGACTTACCATCAGCCTGAAGAAGACTAACGTCTTGGCGCAAGGCACGGAAGCACCACCAACCATCACCATCGACGACTACGAGCTGGAAGTCGTGAATCAGTTCACGTACCTGGGGTCCACGATCAGCAACAACCTCTCCCTTGATACAGAGATCAACAAGAGGATTGGAAAATCAGCCTTCACACTCGCTCGCCTCACCACACGAGTGTGGGAGAATCCCAAACTCTCTGTCAAGACGAAGATGGCAGTGTATCTGCACACTGCTCTATGGGAGTGAGACGTGGACAACATACGCCCGGCAGGAAAAGAGACTGAACTAATTCCACTTGCGCTGCATTCGCCACATCCTGGACATATCCTAGCAGGACAAAGTGCCCAACACAGAAGTTCTGTCCCGCGCCGGCCTTCCCTCCATGTTCACTCTACTCAGGCAGCGCAGGCTCCGCTGGCTAGGCCACGTTCACCGTATGGAGGATGGCAGAATCCCCTAAGACGTCCTCTACGGAGAACTGGCAACTGGCAGGAGAGACGTTGGCCGCCCACAGCTGCGCTTTAGAGATGTCTGCAAGAGAGACATGAAGGAACTGGAGATCAACACAGAGCGCTGGGAGGACCTTGCAACGGACCGCTCCAAATGGAGCGGCACCCTGACCAGACAGCTCAAGGCAGGTGAAGAGAGACTGACTGCTGCAGCAGATGAAAAAAGGACCCGCAGGAAGAACCGCCACAGACCCAGCAGCACGGAGACCACCCACAAGTGCGACCTGTGTGACAGGGACTGCCATTCGTGCATCGGCCTGTTCAGCCACAGGCGGTGCTGTTCCAGCAGAGTAGACGTTTAGGATTCTCTTCCATGGTCATCATAGACCGACGGAGGCCGACGACGAAACCTTCAGTATTATCTTTTTCTGGGCAAATTTGTCACTTTTCACTTACTTGTTTTGTTCACAGAGCACTATGGTAACTGGTCGTGATGCCATATATTATCCAATCAGTACGGAGCCAATGGTTCCAAGGTTGTCACAGCCAGGAGCGGCACTGGGGTTAAGCTCCCAGTGCTCATAAAATGCTCCTTATGGTGTGCGTCTCGAAAAGCCTCTGACAACTAAGTCCAACTCCTAGCCTGCCCGTGTTGTTTAGTCTCTACGCCCGGCGGAACTGCTTTTACTAATAGGAGAAGGGGCGAGGGCGGATCTCTGGCGCCTTAAAACCAGATGCTTCGGGTAGATGGTGGCTCGTCAACCTAGGAAGGTAGCCCATCTAGGGGAAGGTAAACCCTGATTTCAAACCTCCGCTGCCTTGCAGCACACCCGGTCATGGGAAAGGCTTCAGGAGTCAACCCTGAGGAAAAATCCGGAGTCGGAGCCCCTAAGGCAGTTCTCTGTTGTGCTCAACATCGTTCTGGCAGCTCCTGCGACGGCGCTGGTGCCAAACTATAGCAGCCCTGCTGTTCCTTTGGATTCATCAGTGACGTGGAGAGGGGGGACATGCTGCATGGGTAACATCTTGTCCTCCATATCTTCCTGCCCAGACTTGAATCCTACCAACACCCAACGCTGGAAGACAGAACACCGGTGCGCATCGGCCTGTTCAGCCACAGGCGGTGCTGTTCCAGCAGAGTAGATGTTCAGGATTCTCTTCCATAGTCATCATAGACCAACGGAGGCTGACGACGACGGAGCCAATCCAAAACCCTGCCCACACTTCCAGAAGGCTGGGCATGAGGAGAGAGAGCGGTGGCTAAACTTTTAATAATAAAAACTACATATTTTGACTGAACAACTCCATACTTGGGGATGCACACCCTTTTAACCTCAGCAAAGTACTTATAAAACCTGAGATCAGTCTGATGAACAGTTTGAGAGATATGTGAGGAACACACACTAACAGATTCCTTGCATTTATAGATAGATGAGCAACACAAGTAAATGTGTGGGTAGCATCCCCAAAAATTTGTGAAAATCCCCTGCAATATTCTTATAGACTCAAGTGGGTTGCACTACTAAGTATGCAGTGTTAAGGCTATAAATATATGAATATGATTATTTATAATTAATAACTAGAATTAATAATTATTAATAATTTTTGCATTACCCCTACACTAAGGGGCACCACTCACAGTTTTGACAGAGATGTGGGAACTCAAATAAACAACTGAGCTTAAAGTTTTGGTAATTAAGCAAAGTTGAACATTTATTTAATTAATTAATTCAGTAATTGTCAACTGAATTTAATCAGTCTCTTAACCTGGATGTCATTTTTTGACACTGAGTGATGCTGAAATTGGACACAAAAAGCCACACCTTAAACTCAGTTTAGTAGTTTTAATGAAAGAAACTAAGTGACAACATACATCTGTGGACCCACGTACATGTAAATCACACTTTGAAGCGGCATGAAATAAAGCAGTGTTGAGAGTAGGTTTTAAGCAGGTTTATTAAATCATACCGCCTTCACAGGATCCCCGCTCCGGTGCAAGTGTGAGCGGGATTCTCAGGCTCTCAGAGGAGGAGACACAAAGTGTGTGTCTGCAGCAGCAGCTGAAGAGTGAGTGAATGAGAGAATGAGCCTGGATTACAGTGCAGTATATATACCCAACTACAACAATACATAAAAGAGCATTCCCCAGCAGTGGGTATGATCAAAGAGACTGCAGAAGAGGCATGAGACATTTGCATTTGAGAGACATACATCACAATAGGCAGATTGCTGGCCTTTGCTCCAGCTGCAAGACAAAGAGGTTACAAGGCACATCTACATATTGATCTCAGTCTCTAGGTCACAGTAAGGACAGGACTCATGAACACAATGCATGAAAGGCACATTAACATCACAGTAGTGAGCCGGAAGAAGCGGGGCTGCCTGTTGACATTAATACACACATTTCACTGTTCTGTTAATTGCTCTAGCCGAGCACTGTGTCTGTCCAGTCTGTTGTGGGGGTTACACCAACCCGCCACAACTTAAGCTTTATATTCAAACAGAGAAGAAAAGGAAAAACGTTTAAATGCTTTGAAATGATCACATTTTTGCTTTGAATGCAGGATAAAAAATTATTAAGCCTTAGCAAGGCAAAGCTTCCACAAAAATTAAAGCAAAATTTCATTCAGTATCATCTTAGTAAAATCATTAAATTTCACAGTTAGAGTTTTAAATCAACACATCATAATTACCTTGTCATGCTGAAGCCCAGTGTGGAAAATAAAACATTTTTTTTGCTCCTTTATGTATCTGATGCATCAGGTCACTCGCACAGCTGTATAGTATGTTGTGCTCTCTCTTCTGCTTGATGCTTCCAATTCAGCAAGGCCAAAGCAGCTAATTTTTTCACCAGCCACTTACCAACCAGGCTCTAGGTGGGGCCCTGTCCGCCTGTACATCCTCTGGGTCTGCTTGTAAGCCCAGCAGTCAATCTGAGCCGCTGGTCCTTCCTCAGGTTGACTTGGCAATGCTGTTGGTTGCCCTACTGTCTTGGGAGCCATGCAGGAGTTCCTCTTCTGGGATGGCTTTGGTTCTCAAGAGACTCGGACTGAAACCAGAGAAAAATAGTCACGCCTCATTGGGTTGCAAAGCCTCACTGGGTCGCAGACACTGAAGGATTATGGCTTGTAGCCCAACTGGTTCAACCTGGATTGGAGATAGGGCTTTGACGGCAGGATCCTCTTTGTGAGTCTGTGCCTGGGATCCTGACCTGGCGACCTTCTCAGAGATAAGGGCCTGGTTTGAGGCCTGTAATCTGGTTCTGCTTGCTTCTTCTGAGAACAGTGGGTCTTTCTCTCTTTGATATAGGTTGAACTTTGGGAAACAGCCCAAAAGGAAACCTTAAAGCTGGGTTGAACTCAGCATGCTCTAAAGTTTAGTTTAGTTTAACCCTTAGATCCGCACTTTGTATATATATTTATATATTTATGTGTGTGTATGTATATCCACTGCTCTTATTTATATTTTTCGTATCTTCTTAATTATTGCTCTGAGTGTTGCTATCCCTGCGCTGTTGCAATCTTGGAATTTCCCCATTGTAGGACTAATAAAGGCTTATCTTATCTTAGATGCATAAGTGGGGTCACAATTACCCCTGCGGTGGACTTTTTTTGCAATATCTTTGTAATTTTAATTTTTTATCTTCCATGTATTCCTCAAATAGGTTGCCTTTGACATGAGGCCGTTTGGATTTGTATCTAATTGTTATATTTTTTAAGTAATTGCATTTTTTGTATCAGTACCACACTTTATCGTATGTGGGGTCAAAAATGACCCTTTTTTGACCAAAATATAATTTAAAATAATAATAATAATAATAATAAGAAGAATCACCCAAAATATAATAAAAATAATCATCTTTAACCAAAATGAAAGAAATTTCTTAAGTTTACAGCATAAAACACACTCATTCTAATTGGGGTCATTTTTGACCACACTCATGGAAGAGTGTAGGAATTGGTTGGTCATGCATCTATATTTGAAAGGGACATTACATACTAATGAACATCTATCTATAAATTCAAGGGATCTCTGTCTGTTTGTGTGTGTGTGTGTTCCTCAGATACCTCTCAAAACGTTCGTCACACTGACCTAAGATTTTAAATTTAAGAGTGTGCATCCCCGAATATGGAGTCACTCAGTCAAAATATGTAATTTTTATCAATAAAAGTTTCGCCACCGCTGTGTGACCGCTCTATGTCTTCATCCCCCTGGCTTCAAGAAGTGTGGGCGGGGTTTTGCGTTGACTCCGTGCTCACTGGAGAATACGCGGCATCACAACCATGCTGATTGAATAACATAGCATCACGACCTGTCAGTCACCACAACGCTTCACAAACAAAGATTTTAGAAGTGCTTTGCTGCTGAGGTGTGCATCCACAAGTATGGAGCTGCTCAGTCAAAATACATACCATAAAGCTGCTGTGATTGCGTAGGTCTAGTGGATATATTCGGCATAGAGAACACGAGGTGTGGGGGTGGAGGGCTGGCTCGGCATAGAGAACATGGGGGAAGGGGGGGCACCCGTGGTGCTGCAAATCTATCAGTCACCACAGTGTTCCCTCCACAAAACAAGGAAGTGAAAAATGACAAATTTGACTAGAAAAAGATAATACTGAAGGTGCCATGATTGCGTAGGTCTAAAGGATAATTTGGCATATGTGGAGAACATGAGGTGTGCGAGCAGACTGGGCGGAGCGTCAGTGGAGACCCGGGTCTGACAAAGAATACTGGTGTATCAACACAGAACATGCCGGGAGAAGCAGCAGCCAAACTGGGTGGACCACGGTCCTTCGCGGGGAGGCACGCCCAGCCTACCCAGTCAGTAGTAGGCAGGAGTATCGCTTCTGCTTGACTTGTGTGGTACTGTGGTGTCCATAATTGTGAATGTATGTGACTCACATGCTTGAATTCAACCTAGAGAGACTTTAGGCTGGCAATGTGTATTGACATCACACCTCAAGAGGACAATGCGTCTGGACCACCTACGGCTCGAGAGAAAGGAGAGGATTCCTCGCGTCTGACCATCTGGGGTCAGACAGGAGAGCAGAAGGACTCTAGAGTTTTATAATGCAAATGGGAGAATGTAACTGAAGTGTGTGACTTTGTATGTGATGTATTATTGGAGGTGTGTATAAATGGATGTGAGTGACTGCGTTCTGTCTCTTTTTACTCTAACTGAGAGAGAGGAACGTAGGATGTGAGAGAATTAAAGAAATACTGGAAAGACACCCAGTCTTGTCAATTCTTGACTCCTACAGTACCACTGTACTTTGCAGGACTGCGAGTCCCCCTCCTATGCAAGTATCTAAAAAACAAAAACTTAATACTGCCATGATTGTGGAGCGGAATGGCCGGAATGACTCAACGACCAAATGCAGGACCCAAACACCCAAATAATGAAATAAATAATTTTTAGTTAAATATTTACCGACAAATAGGCAACACTGATGGAACGGTTGCAGTCAAATGGCTCCTTCTGCTTTGAATAATAATAGCTAGATAGATGTACTTTATTGATGTTGGGTGTTTTGTAGTTAATTCATTACAATTGAAAAAAAAATTTGATAACAAAATATTGCTAAAATATAAAATGATGCACTACAATGGGTCTCAAATATTTGTAAACATGTCCTGTTATAGTACTGCATGAACTCCATCACTGAACAGTGATATAAACTAAAATAATTATAATGGTGACTGAACAACTCCCATTCGCCAAAGTGAAGATACGCTATTATGAATATAAGTGATAAAGGATCAGACAAATAAGTGATCCGACAAATAAACAAGGGTTCTGAAACAGTCGCTATGATTGGATGTCCCATTCATTTTCAATAATTAAGATAAGATAAGATAAGCCTTTATTAGTCCCACAATGGGGAAATTCCAGGATTGCAACAGCACAGGGATAGCAACACTCAGAGCAACAGTCAAGAAGACAAGAAAAACAAGAGCAGCGAATATACATACAGTATGTACACATAAATATATAAATATATATACACAGTGCGGGGCATTGTAGCTAGATGGAATAAGCAGCATAACCGTCTACTTAGTTATCCTACATAGTATGACTATGTACCCATACATATTGTCACCCTCCGTAGCAACTGATATTGTCCTAATTGTATACTGGAGGGGACCATTTGTGTAAGTTTATTGCGTCTTTTGCGTTCAATACTATTAGGTCGTCACGTTTTTTTGCTATCTCTGTGAGCAGCCCTGCTTAGGTTATACAGTCTGACAGCCGTAGGTAGGAAGGACCTGTGAAACCTCTCGGTTGCATACCTAGGATGATGTAGTCTACTGCTAAATGAGCTCCTCAGTGCGTTCAGTATGTCCTGCATAGGGTGGGACTCAGACTCCAGCAGAGATGACAGTTTAGCCACCATCCTTCTCTCTCCTATCTCCTCCACTGGGTCAAGGTGTTTCCCCAGGACAGAGCTAGCTTTCTTGATCAGTTTGTTCAGTCTCTTCCTATCGGCTGCTGTAATGCCACTGCCCCAGCAGACCACTCCAAAAGTGATGGCTGATGCCACCACCGTGTCGTAGAATGTCTTCAGCAGTGCCCCTTGTACACCAAAAGACCTGAGTCTCCTCAGCAGGAACAGCCTGCGCTGTCCCTTCTTGTAGAGTGCGTCAGTATTGTGTGACCAGTCTAGTTTATTGTTCAGATGAACACCCAGGTAATTGTAGGATGTCACCATCTCAATGTCTGTTCCCTGTATGTTTACTGGTGCTGTGAGGGGTTGTCCTTGCCTGCAGCAGTCCACCACCAGCTCCTTAGTTTTCCTCGCATTGATCTGGAGGCAGTTCCGATGGCACCAGTCCACGAAGTCCTGATAAGTCCTCTGTACTGAGCTTCATCTCCGTTGGAGATGAGGCCGACGATCGCAGAGTCGTCAGAGAACTTCTGTAGATGGCAGTGTGTTGTGTTGTGTGAGAAGTCCGCAGTATAAAGGGTGAACAGGAAGGGAGCCAAAACCGTTCCCTGGGGGGCCCCCGTGCTACCGATGATCGTGTCGGACACACAGTCCCGGGTTCTCACAAACTGTGGCCAGTTTGTGAGGTAGTCCAGGATCCATGATGACAGGTGCTGGTCCACCCCTGCGCACAGCAGCTTGTCCTTCAGGATCATCAGTTGGATGGTGTTGAAAGCACTGGAGAAGTCAAAGAACATGATCCTCACCGCATTCCCGGGCTTCTCCAGGTGGGACAGAGGACGGTGAAGGAGGAAGATCACTGCATCCTCCACCCCAATGCCATGCTGGTAGGCGAACTGGAGTGGATCCATCGCTGGTCCTACCAGGGGGCAGAGGTGAGGAAGGAGCAGTCTCTCCAGGGTCTTCATCATGTGAGACGTCAGGGCCACTGGTCTGTAGCTGTTCAGGTCTTTGGGGTGGGAAGTCTTTGGTACAGGAACCACACAAGATGTTTTCCACAACTGTGGTACCCTCCCCACCTTCAGGCTCAGGTTGAAGATGTGCTCCACAATCCCACACAACTGGTCTGCACAGGACTTGAGGAGCTTTTGCGCTGATGCCGTCCGGTCCCGAGGCCTTCCTCGCCTTGATCTTCCTCAGCTCCGTCCTCACCTGGGTCTTAGTAAGGGTCAGGTTGGGGGGCTGTGTGCTGGGAGTGGGGGGGTGTTGGTGGAGTGGGGTGTGGACAGCAGGTCTGATGGAGACTCTGGGGTTTTATTATGTAAATAACTTTGTTTTAACAAAATCTACAGGTCTCCCAGTTCACAACTTTTTTATAAATGCCATTGAGTTATGGTGTTCCAAGTTTTTTGACGTTTCTATGGATCTATGCGCTCTTTTTGTTAATAATCTCATTGTTGTTTTCCTCCTATATTGTGTATCCTGAACTGGGAGAGAGAAATGGAGAGAAGAGGGAACTGAATTATTGTTTTATGCACAGCAAAAAGAAATACTGTAAATATAGAAATATGGATAGAAAAAAATGAAGAAAATTGGCAATGTGGAAGACTTTGCTTCAAGAGCGAGGGGGAGCTGATAGAGAAACTCCAGATCCCAGTCTAACCTCTGCAGAAAACAAAAAAAGAGTCATTATCGGCTGACACCATCTGTATGTCCACTGCAGGTATAAGGGCTCCTATTTTATGGATACAAATTCATGTAGTAGGCTATATACAGTATAAACAAATGAAATTTAAAAAAAACCCAGCTGGCTGATGTCCAGATCAGCATAACACTGATCTCTGTGAGACCACTGATAATGTGATGTTTGCAAGGTTCACACAAAGACAATGGAGCAGATGGTTGTGATCAGCCTGATTTATTTTACACACCCCGACCCCCAACCTACTTCTGAGCACACAGAGGAGTGGAGGTCATTCTCCCAGACCCCTGTTTGAATCATGGTTACACACACATGATACATCTTGCCCTAATCCTGCTAAACACTGCTGGGTCATTATAATGCAGTTATAATGACACAGCAGTATAACTCAGAAATAACACATTTAACACACACACAGTAACGTTTCAAACTGGCAAAGCATGCTGGGAAATCCCTGGCCCCCTTAAAATGTCCCCGACGTTACACTATTCATATAATCTGTTCTTCTGTCATGCTAAATAAAGTCACGGGCAGAGAGAAGCTTCTGTCATGTGCTCTTGGTTCTCGCCAGTGTCTCCTCCTGGCACCAATGATTGCTATCATATCAGGCGCAGATGAATTAAGACAAGCTTTTGGGGGGCATTAAATCCTGGTGCATTTAGCAGGAGACTGACAACCACAAACCTTAGTAAATCATCTGTCATTTAAATACTCCCCTCCATCAAATTTGTGTATTGACATGACAACTCCAACAAGTCCAACAGTTCAAGTACCTTGGCAGCCTGCTGACAGAAGACTAAAGAAGCGAGAAGGAGATCAAGGCAAGAATCGCCATGGCCAAAGATGTGTTCAATAAACACCAAAAGCTGCTCTTTAAAGGCCTTAATCATAGCTTGAGGAAATGTCTCATCAAGACACTGGCGTGAAGTGTGCTCCTCTATGGCTCAGAAACCTGGACTATGAAGAAAGCAGACATCAAGAGACTGGAGAGCTGTGAGATGTGGATGTGGAGGAGAATGGAGAAAATCAGCTGGACAGACAGGGTGGGAAACAATGAGGTGCTGAGAAGAGTGTGAGAAAAGAGAGCTTTGTTGGATATGATCTGGAAAAGAAAAGCTCGGTTGATTGGACACATCATAAGATCAGAAGGGTTACTTAGAACAGTGTTGGAGGGAAGAGTCGAGGGGAAACGATTGGGAGGGAGAAAGAGAGTTGATGATGGACGACACCAGGCAAGGAAAGTGTGATATCCTACCGTGTAGCAATGATCACACTTGAGTTATTTCTTTGGCTAAAT